>CAJHNH020000275.1:0-105773 GCA_905116865.2 Candidula unifasciata | reverse complement strand
AAATACTATGCATATAAAATGCTACTGGTATCATGGTGACATGGATCTTAACTATACAAATGGAGCGTAACACTGAGGACTTTGATTGCGAGTCTTAAGAAGACTGGGGCCTGTTTCTTATAATGGGGAATCAAAAAGACAAGGCGTTGCTAGTGCAGTAGTGTTTAAAAAATGCTGTGGAAAAAGAAATGAAAAAGATTTAGTCACATCATATGAGAAAAACCTATTTAAAACTTACGAACAACATTACTATATGATATCAAAAGAAAAAGAAACATAACAAACAACAGTGAGATAAGCCAAGGACCAGGCTAACAGAATGTACAATAAAGGCTCAAAACATATATGATATACCACAAACAGTGGTTTTTTATTTTTAGGTTTTAAGGTGTAGGTTTTAAGGCTCATTTGAGGGAAAGGGGAAGTGGGGGAAGGGGGGGGGGGTGTAAATGTTGACCCACTGCCTCTTAAGCATATCATAAAGGCGACAAATTAGGGTTTTTTGAAACAGGATGTGTTTTACCCCCCCCCCCCCCCCCTCTCTCTCACAAAATATAAGATTTAAAACATGTGAAATTAAAAAATTTTTCATCCCCAGCAACACCGTCTGAAGAATATTGCACGCATTATATCATTCATAGCACAATAATTTATGTATATTTTACAGACACTGAAGCATCTTGGCAGCAAGTCAACATTGTGAATGTAACAAGTAGTTACAGTGTCATCTCCTCTCCATATTACAATTCCGCATTGGTTTCTTCAAGCTTCAAAAGAGAATGGCTGTTGACAGTGCCCGAAGGAGAACTAATCACGCTGGAGGTAATGTTAACGTGTTAAAGGTGTTGATGTTAACAATGGCTATTGACAGTACCTAAAGGAGAACTAATCAAATTGGAGGTAATGTTAGCGTGTTAAATGTTTTAATGTTAACAATGGCTATTGACAGTACCTAAAGGATACTATTCACATTGGAGCTAGTGTTAATATGTTAAAGGTGTTGATGTTAACAATGTAGTCAGTGTTCTTTAATAGCTTGTTTTCTTATTACTTTGTACATTTATATAATAATACGTTGGTACTATGCAAAAATCACCCAACTTGCAATTTTTGTGATTTTTACCAAAGTGCAACTTTGACAATTTTCACTTAAGCACAGTTAAGGCAATTTTCGGATGGTGGAAAGGCCTCAAGATATAGAGGTTAGCCACGAATATATTGAATAAGTGGTCGTGGACCAAAACAGGTGATGGTCATTGAAAGGAGGCGAGTTAGTTGGTGGTACAGCTAACTCTATAAAATACCTCAAAACTCTACGACATGGTTATCGGCGGGTAAGAGGCGCCATAACCTCTCCCCCCTGCTGCCTTGCAGTGTAAGTCTATTTAGAAAAAAGCTTTTGGAGTCAAACCATATACAAACCGGCGGAAGGCAAGGGGAAACCACCGCTGTATTATCCTTAGTCAATCATGCCTCAGAATATTACGGGACAATCGGTAGGCAGGCCAAACAATTTCTTGAAGCCTCAGAGATGTGGTTTTACAGAAGAATGCTTAGAACACCTTGGACAGCCAAAAAAAAGCAACCAAGAGGTTTTGAAAGAGGCAGGAGCCCGAAGATAACTTATCACAGACATCAGAAGGAGACAGTCATCCTTTTTCGGCCATGTTATGAGAAGAGGGAAAATAGAACGTGTTGTGACCACTGGAAAGATATGTGGATGGAGAGATAGAGGAAGACAACGAGAGAAGATGCTTGACAGTCTTGTTGCATGACATGGAAGTGTGTCGGCACACGAACTGATACATGCTGCAGGAGATCGCAGATTATGGAGAGGCATGATCACTCACGCCAGTCGGCAAGGCACCTGATGATGATGATGATGACTCATAAGTGATTATAATTACAATGTTTCAAAAACTGATCCAGTTCTTTAGCTTATAGCTTTGCTGTCTTTACTCGTTATTTTGGAATTTTTATTCTCACCTTGTGTAAGGACTGAGTGACCACCTTTAGGTATTAAATTCCTAGTAATGAATGTCTGATCTTAAGTCATAATTATTATTATTGCCAATTTGGCCTGACTGGCAACACGTATAGCTCTTACATGTTATCAGGATCTTGAACTGAAGTATTTCGTGTCTGTCTTAATTTGTATATTATAAAAGCAAAACAAAAATATATCTCCTTACTGTATTTACCAATTTTAGTGCATGTAGTGCAAGGGTAGAGGCTGAATATCGGGGATATAGGACTGCATTGATAGTGCAGTCGCCAAGAAACACTCATGTTAAGAATTTTTTTTTTTTTATCTCCCAGAAGAAAAAAATCTCTATCACTTACTAATGATTTAGCCTGGATATCTTGCATGAAAGCCCAGCTTGCTGTTGATTTGTTCCTACACATTTTTATCATTTTAGTGTCAGCTATCTCTAAGATGCTTTTTTTGGAAACAAATTGATGCCACCTAAGAGATAAATTACCATCGTCCTAACGGAAGTCATTTGCAGTCGCTCTCTTTAACATTGTTATACCTTGTGAATATGCATATTATTTGTTTACTTCACTAATTTCTAATTGTCTCATTGATTGTTGTAACAGATACTTGATAACACCCTGGAGTTGAATGGCAGTTCAGACTTTTACATTGTGACCAATGTGGGATTTGTTCTCAAGGAACTGAATTCACATAAAGCTATTTACATCTCCAGCAAAAATAGCATGTCTGTGATTGTCAAAGCAAGGTCCTTTAAGAAAAATTTCCAATTCAATGCCAGAGTCAGGAAAGGTAATGCTACCAAAAGAAACAAACACATAGTACCATACAAGTGTAATTACCTCACAAATTCACTTATTTAGTGGTTTCATCTCATCCTTTTCTCTGTATCTTGCAGGGCTGAGGAAAAGTTTAAATTTCTTATTCTCATTATTCACTGGCTGAAAGAAGTCGTGGAATGACTTGGTTAATCCAGAAGTATATAAACAACCTGAACTTTCCTCCAGAGTTTACTGCTGTTGAACGCGAAGAAGAAATATGAGGGGTGTTATGGTGCCATAAAAAAGGTGGTGGTTGTCAAATACTTATTCTGCTCCCCGTCTTCTTCGAAAAATACAATTAAAATAGTGCTGTAGCATGTTCATTCTTTATTATTATCTGTCCAAGATTTATTGCTGCTTTATGCTGCTTGCCAGTAACTGTTCTTTAAAAATCTTTTCTACACATCATGACTTGAATCAGCGTCAAGCGTTTATGTCTTAATAAATTTATAGCCTTTGTACCAACTTGTGTGGCATGACAGAAATAATGGTTCCATATATATACATACATACACGCATGCATGCACCCATATATATATATATATATATATATATATAAAAAGATCATGCCTACATGTACACTTAAAGTCAGTGATATTGAATTTATGAGGATTATAGAAATTATCAGAACCAGGCACACCGATAATTTATAGCGGAGGTATTTAGGAAGACAAAAACCGGATAAGCAAAAGCTGATTTATAAAATGAACCTCTTTTTTAAATGTCTTTATAACTGATAGCTAGAAATACGAATTCTTGCATAATTCATAAAACAGGTTGTAACATATGTCTGTAAATCATTTTGTTTATTTTTTAAAATTTATATTGCTTTGTTATTTTCAAGGACTAATATTTTGAGTCTGAGGTGGACCTTACAATCTGTCACTCCAACCATTACACTTATCCCTCTTTGGAGCATTGACCCATGCCCTGTCGTTTGCTATCATGTGCAGTTTATCCTACTTCCTCTACACTTATTTGCTGCTGACTTAAAATTATGCATTAGTATATGTAATATATAGGACACAGTCTTGACAGCAACAAGTCAGAAAGAACTACAGGAAATGATAGACATTGCGGTGATAGAAAGTGGAAGAATGGGCCTCAGTTTGAATAATGGGAAGACAGAAGTAATGGTGGTATCAAAGAAACGAATTATTCCTAAATGTGTAATAAAAGTCGATGGTTTTATTTTAGGACAAGTACAGAAATTTAAGTATCTGGGCACATGGATAACATCAGATGGAAGATGCATAACTGAGATAAGAAACAGAATAGGACAGGCAAAAAGTGCATTTTATAAAATGAAGATTATCTTGTGCAAAATATCCTTGTCATTGAGAGTTAAAAAAAGAATTCTTGCTTGCTACATACATTCAGTTTTAACATATGGTTGTGAATCCTGGACAATCAGTAGGCAGGCCAAACAATTTCTTGAAGCCTCAGAGATGTGGTTTTACAGAAGAATGCTTAGAACACATTGGACAGCCAAAAAAAGCAACCAAGGGGTTTTGAAAGAGAGGGGAGCCAGAAGACAACTTATCACAGACATCAGAAGGAGACATTCATCATTTTTCGGCCATGTTATGAAAAGAGGGAAAATAGAACATGTTGTGACCACTGGAAAGATCTGTGGACGGAGGGATAGAGGAAGACAACGAGAGAAGATTCTTGACAGTCTTGTTGCATGGCATGGAGGTGTGTCGGCACACAAACTGATACATGCTGCAGGAGATCGTGGATTATGGAGAGACATGAACACCCACACCAGTCAGCAAGGCACCTGATGATGATGATGATGATGATGATATGTAATAAAAACAGACTGATTAGACATTATTCGACCATGACAATATTAAAGGATTATGAGACTGAAAAGCTAAATACAAGGTTGCAACAGTTAACACGCAAGAGTGTGATATAAAACAGAAAAATCAAATTAATGGGGCTTACTGACATAAGACGCATTAGAAAGTACACAGGAGTTATTTACCAACATACGCAGGTGGAGGAACATTGAAACATTGTGTGGGTTTCCTGGTATATTAGGACATATCTGACTACCTGTTAGACATCAGTTATCACTCAGACAAAACCATTAGATAGGAAATTAAACAAAAAGAACAAACAGAAACATATATACAGTTATATGCACCATGCTATGATAACTTCACAGAAGGACCAAAAACTGTGAATTCTTTAATGATCTGTTTGAAGAGACAGAGACAGTAGAGGTAAACTAGATACTTTTTGGAAAAGTTATCTTAAATAATGTTTCAGAATAGGCTAATGGAACATTATCTTTTTACTATTTTTCAGGTTGTGACCTTATCACAAAATTGTCTCTGGCAACATTTGCAGTGAAGAATATGCCAGCAAACTCCTCATGTTCTTGGAGAGTGCAAAATGAAGTGGGCACAAATTTCAGTTTACAAATAATTGAAATAGCCGATGCAGATTCTAATGATGCTCTTCAGGTCAGATAATAATTACAAATTGTAATAAATCTGCAAAAAACATTCAATTATTTCAAATTCTTGCCTTATCAAAAAAGAAGAGATGTAAGATCTTTGTTCTATATTTTCAAGACTTTTCTCGATCCCTGTATAAGTCTAAGCTCTAATGCTCTTTTATGTCCCTGAGATGTATATATATATTTTTAAAGCTATTTATTTTTTAAATCTGGAATTTCTTATGTTTTTTTTTAACCTTTTCTAATGGATTTTGTTCTAAATAGTTTTCAGTTTTAAACATCAATATTTTATACTGTACCATGCAAAATAAGATTACATCCTTGAAAATATTTTACAACACTTATCTTTTTTTTAATTAAAAAATCTTAAAGAATGTTTTCAGTTGGTCTCTTCACAGTTGAGCTGCTTCTTTTCTAATTCAACATGTTTGAAGCTATCAAATTCGTCTTTTTTGTCCGATTCCATGTTTCAGATAAGCAGTGGTTAGTTGTTTCCTCAACTAAAAGTGTGTGTGTTATCTTATTTTTTGTTTGTAGCTCATGTAATCCTAGATCACATCCTTCCCTGTAATAACATGCGCATGTGTCGTAGAATTCTTTTAGTCATTAGGAAAGAAAATAGGGGAATTGGAACTGAAATGCTATAGACAGATTTTCGCAATACCTTGGACCAAGAAGAAAAGATTTACTAGCATCCTAAAAGATCTTAACATCTTGGAAGATTGTCTAGTCAACAGCATTTTGTCTCGGAAACTGAGATATGTTGGCCAATATATAATCGCAATCTGAACAGGAAAGCATATTAGCTGAAAGCATCGTGTGAGCAAAGAGGAGCAAGAGTCAGTGAGCATGAAGATTTGTACAGGATGTTTAAGTGACATCTTGGATAGGAAAGATAAGCCGTAAGGTAAAAAACATCTAAAAGCCGAGGATTACGGGAACACTGTGGGACACAGTTAGTCTCAGCCAAACATTTAGTGCAAATAAACTGCTGCCAAGGGGCTGCGTGGTTTTGAGGCATGGTGTCCACCTCAAGTGCTAGACGTTCCGGGCTCAATCCTCGGCAAGGGCTGGGATTTTTTCATGTGTACTTGGAGATCTATTAATTCCCCCCTGGTCTCTGGTAGTGAGATCGGACGCCGTGTGCATTGTTTCGCACGAAACAAAAATTCCTTGGCAGTGGGAAATCGAAAAGAGTAGCCTAACGGCTCTCCCCGGGTAAAAATGTGGAGTTAAAAATCTACCCAAAGTATTTCAGAATCGTCGCCGGTGCTACAGAGCCTGTACACTCAGACTTGAGTTAGAAGAAAGAACGGAGCACTTATGGGTTACTACCTGTGTGCCATGATGTTGATTCGTTGTTCAAAACCTCAAACTGCAGCCAGCAGCAGTTTGAAAGTGATCGACCTTTGTCTCTCTCCAAGAATGGGCATGATTGTGGACATAGGGAAGTGTCCGAGGTAGGAGAGCTGGCAAGTGATGACTGAGTTTCTTTCAGGCAGGCTGTGACCTGCTACACGATGATGATGATGATCCTAGATAATATTTTAACATCACATTGAGAATTAGCTGTAAACATCTGGTTTAAGAAGGGACATGTCTATGGTAACACAAGTAATGGACCTTTTTCACACCATTTGGTACTTCTCGAGTGAGTTCAAGGGCTTCATTTGGGGCGGAAAAAAATAAACAGACCCATTGCTCCCTAACAAACATGTCATAAGAGCCCTCTAATGAGAGTTTTGCTGAATTGGATGTGTCTGGCATAAAGGCGCATATATCATAGCCTTGCTGTAAACTAAGACACAACATGCCAATCGCCTTCTTAACAAGCCTGAATACATAAGAAGAACAAGACACAGTTGGCACACCTGGTATATTATGCTGGACCCATATTTGTAACCATAAACTGGCACACTGTCTTTGTCTTTCTCATAGGTAGGTACTTTGTTCTCTTGCAGTTAATAGTGACATTTATTTAAAGTCATGAGGATTTATTCTTTACCAGTTGACAGTGGTATAGTTTATTCTTTTCGGATTTACAGGGGTAGAGTTTTTTTCATTATATATTGGCAGGGGTATTGTTTATTCTTTATATATTGACAGTGGTAACATTTATTCTTTACAGATTTAAAGTGGTATTATTTATATTTTACAGAGTTACAGTGGTTTTTTTATTCTTTATGATTTACAGTGGTATATTTTATTCTTTATGATTCACGGTGCTATTGTTTATTCCCTGCAGAGTTATAGGGGTATTCGTTTATTCTTTATGATTTACAGTGGTTTAGTTTATTCTTTGCAGATTTACAGCACTACTGTTTATTATTTGCAGAGTTACAGAGCTTTTGTATATCCTTTACATATTTACAGTGCTTTTGTTTATTCTTTACAGATTTACAGTGGTACTAACAAAACTTTGAGCGCAATAATTAGCACTTTAAACCACAGCACGACAGGAATGATAGAATACGAATCTAATTTTGATGGTGTTTCATTCATATATTCATCGGACAGTGCTCACCCGAGCATAGAATTTGTAGGCAAAATTTCAGCAGGTAAGAATCCTGCATGTGCAGACTTGGCAAGGCAAATTCACCCTTTGCATACCACATCTTTTTTTTTTTTTGGGAAATTCAAATTTACATTTATTTTAGAAATCAAATTTATCCTTTTATCCTTTTGCAGATTGTTTTTCTAAAACAATATTTGCTTGATCTGTCATAATGATCATAAAATCCAGCTAAGAAAATGTAGATGAATAAAATCAAATAAATGCAGTGGCGCGGTGATTTATGTCACAGGCGTGAGGGGAAGTTAAGTCCAACATGATGTGTATAAGGAGATACTCCGTACGTCACTCGGGCGCCAGTCCTTTACTATCCTGGTTGTACGGAACCTCACGCAAGACCCCTACAGCACGTCCTCGTCGTGCGCCACGGATAATGTCTCAAATGAGCATTAACAGAGCTGTCAGGGGATCTCAGAGTTTGGCGGCCCCCAGAGGTGATGTGTCCTTGTGGCTCTCACCAGCCCGCCCCCAAACGCTTGGGTGAAAAATGTTATCAAAACTCATTAGGAACATGAGTAGGTTCGACAAAAGTACAGCTAAAATCACAACCCTTGGTTAAAAGACTGCTGAGTAAAGAGAACATTGCTCAATGCTCATCCTCGGTTAATTCTCAGTGTCGTCGTCACCGCGCTGAGGTGCAACACAACAGAAACCATACATGGGCTGGCCATCCTTGTGCATCCTCAGTTGGCCCTCAGTGTCGTCGTCACCGAGCTGAGGTGCACCACAACAGCAACCATCCATAGGCTGGCCAGTCACGTACATCCTCGGTTAACTCTCAGTGTCGTCGTCACCGCGCTGTGGTACACCACAACAGCAACCATCCATCGGATGGCTAAGCCTAAATGTCCGACAAAACTAGATCATACGGATCAAAATCTGACCATCAAAATTTGCACTGAAATGCAAAAGGCCGAATGTCCATACCCAAAGACCCCACTCGCGCGAGTGTTGGGACAAAACTGATAACGATATGCCTGATTCAGGAGGTGAAATTCTGCCGGGCTAATGTACCTATCTGTGTGGTCACAAAAGTCCAAAACCAACGGGCTGCTCCCCGCTGACTTCCAGAGGGCGCAGCCCCTGTCGAGCGGGAGGCCTGATACGGTTGTGAGGTTAAGCAGGCATGTGCAGGACGTGACGATTCCTTGGGTGAGCCCAGAACCAGAGCGCCATGTGCCGGCTCTGCATGCATGGAAGCCTCCTTGGATGGCGGGGAATGCCCATGATCTGCCCCTGCCTTCCCTTGAGGGCCAACTGTTCCACAGGGGGTTGCCCCAAAGGGGTACTCCGGGGGCAATACCTGCGGCGAAGGAGACAAGGCGGACACCACACAAATCAGGCAGTCTCGACCCACACAAAACAATGGCCACAGTCACCCTAGAAATAGGCCTGACGTCTTCCTTCGAAGTCGGCGTACAGCTGCCCAAGAGGCAGGGAAATTAAAAACGGTTGTACACGCAAAAATCAGGTCCAGGTGAAGGCCAAAAGTCCAAGCGGACGATTAACCGGGACCTTCCACTGGAATTCACAGCCGGTGTTCGATGAAAAAAAAAAAAAAAAATAAATGCAAATTTAAGCAAAGATGATTTGTGTATTCATTGATTAACAAAATGTATATGAAAAATTTACAGAAATGTGAAATAAACACCTGAAGGAAGACACATACACGCACATCGCTGGAAGCTCCAACTATAACATGAAAAAAAACGAATAATTCCTTGTAGAAGAAAATTACTTAAGAGGCAACTTGGATTGCCTTTTTTGTTTTTGTTTTAACTATAATCAAAATGTGGAAAGGGGTGGGGGTGTGGGGGGGGGGGGAGCGCCTCTAGTACACTTAAAATATATTAAACATGACAATCTATACTGCTCCAGAATGTTACAGTTTGCAAGATCATTTAACCAGTGGTAATTTACAAGCGTACATATCTAATATTGAAGTGGGGGGGGGGGGGGGGGGGGGGGGGGGAAACACTCAGAGTATCATTGTTTAATTTACTAATACTATAAAATCCATCAAAATTTATTACTGAAACATTATATTGCATATATTATGGTGAATTTAAATTGCCATTTTTGTGCAGTGTTCATAATACATGAGAGTAAATATACTGCAAAAACAACTGCATTTAAACAGTAAATTGTGTGATGTGTTAGTAATTTATGCTTTAATTTTGTAATACTGTGAAAATAACATTTAAGCTGCTGTTGACAAACTGATTTGAAACCATACCTTCAGGTTTCTTTGATGGCTTATTAAAATTTGCATCATCTTCTTCTGCATTCTATTCCCATTGGAGCATAGGCCCTCAACTAGTCCTCTCAATCTCTTAAAATCACTCTCTTGCTCCCTTTTTTCATGTGTCTTGTGGTCAGTTCTAGAGTTTTTTTTTTTAAGGAAAAAGGAGGTGCCAAGACGATCCAGACTCCCTTCTGGTTTCTCCGCACTATGTCATCTTTATCCCATTAGAAGAGCCTCCTCTCATCTTAGTTAGCTGGGTTTTTCTGGTTTCTCTTTATGACATTTTCTTGGTTGTTTTATTTTTGTGGTTTTTGTTTTTACAGGATAAGGCAGACAACCCCCCCCCTCCCCCTTTTCTCCAACCCTACCCTCAGTGGCGTTCAATGACTTGTCTGGTAGGGTACAGTAGTGTTATTCTTTGCTTCTTGTGAGAGCCCCGGTAATATTGTCAATGTAAAATTTTTAATTTCACTGATATAAAAATATTATGTAACTGCCTTCATACAGGAAAGTGTGAGGGTAAGTCAATAAATAAGTCACAAATGGTTATGGGATGGCAGCAAAGTGTAGTTTGTGGTTTCTAAAGGTGTCATTGGGTGACAGCAATATCAAACTTTATGTCTCCGTTTGTTTGGTGGCACTAGATGTTGCATGCACATTCGCAACACAGAAACAAAATAGCGACTGTACTTACGAGTGTACTCTTAAAGAATAACGTGTTGCTGTGCATTTATATTTTGGGCAAAAAGGCTGCATGCAAAGGATATTCATTAAAAATTGCTTCTGTTTGTGCTGACAAATGTGCATCCCGTAAAGCAGTCCACTCAAAACGCATCTTGGCGGGAGACATTTCGCGAAATACGCAGAAGTTTGGAATATGTAGTTTAGAAAACAGAGCAGGCAGTTCTACGCACCAGGTTTGGGAGGACTGATAAAACGATGGGACAAGTGCATCATTCTTGTGGACAGTGTATCTGCAAAAATATATGGTTTTCAAATTGTTATCATCTTAAATTTTTTTTTTTATACAAATATTGACTTCCCCTCGTATATTAGCTTCTTTATCTTCATCTATCCTTGATTTGGTGCGATCTTGGTTCCTAACTCATATCAGCTTTTCATCTATCCCATTATCTGAATACTTATTTCAGGAGACCAGTTGTTTTGATGAACACTATGATTATACACTCAACATCACAGTCTTGGAGTACATGCTCAGTGTTTTAGGCACCACTTTTGAGGGATGCAACGTTATTTATCCTACACCAAAAATATGACCCGTTTCTGGCACTACGTTACAGTAACCACAGTGCAATTGGATGATCTATATATAGATACATTGTTATCACTTTACAATTTAGCAAAGGAACACATGTGAACTGCTCCATATAGATCAAAAGTAAGAATTGTTTCATACAGTCACACAATATTTAGAGCCATTTCAAAGTCCAGATTTGAATTTCTTAGAACAAGGATTTAGAGATTACGTAACATAGGTACAGTGTCAAATCTCTTTAAAGTGTAGTGGGCTTTCAGGCTGACCCTTCGTACAGGGGCATCTTTCGTTAAACACCGGGAAAGGCGGATATTGCTTATTTCACTCATTGAATGCTGACTAGTTTAAGAATCTGTAACTTAATTTCTTGAAAATGATCACATATTTTGCTTTTTATTTATTGTTTAAAGAGGAAGATAAAGACAGTTGTGTAAAGAACAAATAATTTGACATGTGTTTGATGTTTCTTCAACAGACTGTCCAGATTTACGAGGTGGTACAATTGTAATTCACAATAAAACAAAAACAGCCGGAGGAGGTTATACAGCCCAGCTTACCTGTCCCACAGGATTCAGATTCAAGCAAGAGGAATACAGCAAAATTACAACATTGTTTGCTGTTTGTAATGAAGGTGGCAAATGGAACTGGAGCTCATCAAGTTATACTCGGACTCCAGAATGTCAGAGTAAGAGATAAATAAATACATTCGTTTTTTTTTGTTTTTTGTTTCATTAATACAGAATTATAAGATTTCTGTATACGGGAAAGGCTAACCCGGTCAACAAATGCCCCAGAAGTCGGATGTGTTGTCCGAAAGATGCAAATATCGCAGCCATGCTGTAAACGGACACAACGCAATTAAATCTTCGGATGAACGCAGAAGAAGAAGAAGAAGATCTCTGTATGTCAGTGACACTCATCCTTTTTTTATTTCCATTGCTCTCTGCCCTTCAGTCTTTAAATTTTTATACCTATCCATAGAAAAAAAAAAAATAAAAAGCAAATCACAATTATTACTTTCACAGGGAAACAAAGATACAACACCTTGTAAATAAGAAATACATTGTCAGATTTCTATAGGACAATATTACTTCTTCTTCTTCTTCTTCTCTTCCACCTTGTACCTCATTGAAGTGTTGGGGGGAGATGTAATGTTTCGTTGATGAGCTCTGCCAAGAGCACTACTGAAACTGATTTTCATTTCTGTATAGCTGTTTTTAATGCCATCACTCCATCTTTTCCGAGGTCTTCCACTCACTCTATACCCGTTGTAACATTTTAGTGTGGCTCGCTGTGGCAGATAGTACCAGGGCATTCTTGTTAGGTGTCCAAACCACTTCATTTGTTGTACTTTGATGACCTGTAAGACTGGCTTTATTCCTAGCATTTGTCTGATTTCATGATTTCGTATTCTGTCTGTCCTTGAAACTCCTGCAGCTCTTCTAAAACATTTCATCTCTGTTGTCACAATTTTACGTTCATTGGAGGCTGTAAGTGTCCACGTTTGGCGTTGATAGCATAGTGTTGGCCAACAAATAGTTCTGATAAGATTCACTTTAGTACTCTAAGGTATATGCTTGTGTGACAATGTTACTAAATGTAAGAATTTTTAATTTAATATGTGTATGCATCCTATACAAATGAGGTTGGCTTAATTGTATCCACTGTTGTCTTGGAAATGAATGAATGAATCAAGAATTGACGTAACAGCACTCAGGACATTCCCACACGTGCTCCGTCGCCTTCTTCAGTAGCCAACGAAGAGTTGACATGCTAATAGTACCAGTTGCAGCCTGATTAAAATTCCGCCTCTATTTCCACTTCCATGTCGAATGTATTCCGGAACCTCTACTCACCCCCGTTTAATTAGTCTTTGGCATACATTCCCTCTGTTCTTTTGCACTGTCCGCTTTGATCCCACAGAACTTTCACCACATCCGCTTTATCATATTGTAGAGGAGCTACAGCAGCGTAAATACCAGTCTGCTTGTTACCTCGCAAATCTGAATATTCTAAACAGAAATCTGATATGCTTTTGATCCGGGTCTTATCAAGTGATGCATGTCACGCTGATCGCAGGTCACCATTCTCAATTTTCCGAAGCATGCTCTGTAAATCTATTATAATCACAACATGTCAGGCTGGGCTGTTCTCAAGCCATCGGAAAGCTGCCGTTACTGCCTCCACCTCCATTCTCATACAGGATGTAGTGAAGTTGTTCGCAAGGCTCTCTGTTTTCAAGCAGTGTTTATTTACCTTTGCAATAAAACCCCACCCACTCTTCTTACCTCTCACTACAGACCCATCTGTGTATATTATGATGTCACCTAGGCATGGATTTTCATTGAACAGTTCCTGCACTTCTGACTCTGTTTCACCCCTATCCATTCTCGGCACCCTCAGTCCAAGGTAATCATCACTCTGTGCAAGTCTGTTTTGCTTGCCAACACTGTAACCCATTCTTTACCACGCGCTATCTTCTGATTGTGACTTCCTGTGCCATCTACGAGCCACCACTTTTCCCTTGCTATCTCCTATGGCCTGATGCAGAAGGTGTTTCCTGTTCATTGTGACTTTAAGGTACATTTTAACCTGTTAAACCTTGTATCTTCCAAATACGGGTAGTAATGCACGCATGTGCTATATGCACACAATCGGCGTGTCTTGTGTACACCCCAAATTGATTCAAATGGATTCATTTTTTTAAAATACGTTTTTTAGATCTAAAATAATGTTAGCAGTTCCAAACCGTTCTACATCATCGAAACATCATCGAAACAGGCAGAATTTTAATCAGGTTGCAACTGGTACTATTACTATGTCAACTCTTCGCTAATTACTGCTGGTAGAGTGTGTAGAGCATTTTCTGTTCCATGTCCGCTAATGACATCATCTTCAAAGCATTGAGTCCTTTCCCCATCTTTGAAACTACATCTTCCGCGTGGTATTTGAACGGCAGACTAGTGTTGAAAGTAATTCCTAGATATTTTAGTAAATTTTCTCTCTATATATATCTACCGTTTATTGGGATGTCTGGCAACGCATCTCTAACGATTATGTTAAAGAAAACCCTCAATACCGAGTGCTGAGATCGCGGGTTCATGCCTCGGTGAAGGTCGGGAATTATTCACGGGGATTTCTAGTACTTTCCCCTGGTCTCTGGGTAGTAAGTTTGGACGAACGTATGTATTGTTTCACACGTTAAAAAAAATCCCATGCGGGTTGAAAAATAAAAATAAAAAGAGTAGCCAAACGGCGCTGTCCGGGCAAAATTTTGAATTAAAAATCTACCGAAAGTATTTCAGGATCTTCACCAGTGCTACGAAGTTTGTGTACTGCTCTGAGATTCTTTGAACTCAGGCTTGAGTTCAGAAGTAGAAGAGGTCACTTCTGCGTTAGCCCTTGTTCCATAATATTGATCCGTTATCTAAACCTAAACCTATACTCTGTGCTGGTTTTACAGACTTTCATACAAGACTCCTGCCACATATTCACTTTGAGTGCCTCAGATAATGGCATATGTCCACATAAACGGAGATGGCAGGGGATCTGAGAGCTGGTGGCCCTGAGAAATGGAGTGTCCAGATAGCCTGTGGCACTTAACAACTCTCCCTAAAGCATGTGTGGTAATATCGATTGTGAACTCATTGTATAAAGAGCCTCATACTAAATGGTCAAGGTTCAGATGCCTTTCAACTGAGAGTCCTACTAAATGGCAACAAAAGGTTAAAAATGGCTACATTATCCTAGAAATATAATCTAATTTTTATTTTAGTACATCTGCTTCATAGACAAGGAAACAACAGACAGCACAGATCTGTAAAATGAATGAACACACGTAGCTCAGGTCCTAAAACTAACCCAAAATCAAGAAATAGACGAACAGCCAGGACTTTCTGCAGGAATTTACAGGAGGTGAATGCAACAGAACAACAATATGTAATGAAACCATCCAACATGATTTCTCTTTCTACCTCTAAACTTCTTTCTTTAATCCTTTCAGTTGTCACGGTATTTCCCAATGCTCTCTCTCTCTCTCTCTCTGTAGGAGACGGCATCTGTTCTAGAAAGACATAGTGAGTGATGCTATGAATCAAGAGCTCAGTTAAACCCGTCCAAAGCCTCCTTAACATGGTTCTCTCTGAATACCCACATCGTCAGTACACCAACACCTGTTGTAAGAATCTGTGGTGTGGACATCCAGAGAACGCACACCATGAAATACCTGGGCATGGCATTTGACAGATGCTTGTCATACAAATCACACGTAGACAACGTCATACTTGGAGCCATGAAAGGCCTGACAGCACTCAAGGTGCTAGCAGCAGCTGATATTGAATGCCTACTTTTCCTTCTCTATCAAGAGCTTGTATTAGGCGTCATTTACTATAGTCTTGGCCTCCTCACTGTCAGCAAAACCCAGCTAGAAAGACTGGACCAGGTAAAAAAAATGAGGACATAAGACTCAAACTCGGCTGCACAAAAGACACCTCCTGTAACGTCATGCGTTATGTCCTGGGTTTGCCGATGATGACTAGCAGATACAAAGTGGCACATGTCAAGGTGTACATGAAGATATCTGCAGACGTTAACCACCCACTGCACAAAGCTATACATGACACAAAAGGAACGCGTCTCAAAAGAGGCCGCTCTTGGATGGCAAAGGCTGAGAATTTAATCCAGCAGGTATGTGATCTAGATGTGATCAGTCACGGAAAGAATGGACGAATACACTAGTAGACATGCATGGCATCACACTCTGAAGGTACTGCAGGGATCAAATTCCTGCGGCCGTAGACACAGAAGTAAGGGAACTGATAGATCAGCATTCAGACCCAGAAGATATCATTATCTACACAGATGAATCTGTGAAGTGCGGATCAGGGTCAGCATGGGCATACACAGCGCAAAGGGGGAAAACAATACAGGAGGACAGCGGCACTTACCAGACAACCACGTCAAGCATGACCATGGAAAAAGCTGCTTCTTTTAGAGCTTTAGCATCGGTATATAAGCAAACTGCCACACAGGCAGTAATTATATCAGACACCATGAAAATGCTTCAGAAGATAGCAACAGGCAGTATGCGCTCTGAGTGGGTAAAAAGCATTCGAAAATCGCACACAACCTCCGTAACCTGGATCTACACACCGTCAATTTTTTTCCAAGCGGTAATTTTTATAGCTTCCATTCTTTGTGTGTTATCTGTAGTTTGCATTTTTTTTTTTTTTTTTTGCAGTTGTTTACTGTGGATTCCCTCCAAAAATACCACATGGATTTGTGAGCAGTATTAATGGAAATGTCACATATGGCAGTGCAAACACTTAATCATACACAAACAAAATTGGTAATTTCAGCCTGTATTTACCACTTTTGTGGTGTAGACAGAAGGGGTCTTTCAACTTGCGGATTTAGGGCCACTTGTCTAGAGCATCATCATTAACTAGGCAAGTTAAGATTCTATGTTTGTCCCCAACAGTAAAAGCCTATACCCTTACCAAGGATTTGAATCTGGGTCTCCCTCCTGCCTGCCGCTGCTCTATGATTGAACACCTGAAGGCTGATTTAAATGTTTTAATGTTGACAGCCAATGCATCTGGAAAAAATTGCAGGAAAATCAGACCTATTTCATGTTAAATGAGGATTGGCATATTCATATACTATCCCCTACTGCTCATAATCTGTGTAAGTCAGATATGCAAAAGAGTTAAGGTAACAACATTATGGAACGGAGAGACAAAGACAAAGAGAGTCAAAAATGACAACCAGGCATTGAATTAGAATAATAAATAGCAGGCTGCTTGACACATAATGTTGAAATTCTAATTTGCTCAAAGAGTGATCTGAAACCTCCACCTGACAATTATAGAAAAAAAAATGATAATTTGTTTTTTTACACTTAAATTATACACGGCTTTACAACTTTTTTGCAATCTTTTCAACAGCTCACAACTGCTCTAAAATAGTAAATGTTACACATGGAAGTATTAACTCCAGTGATACTTCTGAAGGCAGCGTTGTTACGTTTTCCTGTGATCCTGGCTACAGTTTACAAGGGGCAAGGACTATTGCCTGTTTGTCAAACAAAACCTGGTCACATCATCAACCAGAATGCAAAGGTATGTTTTCTGATTAGTCTGTTCTTTTATATGTGATTACATGTTATATATTGATATTATATATTATTTTGGAATATAATAAATATTTAAAAAGTTATTCAACCCAGTTGAATTGGGATGCACCCTAGCATAGCAGCTGTGTAGTGTCTTGGGCGTTGCGAGTCCGACTCGTAATTCCAACATACCGCGTTCGAAACCCACTGCTGGCTGCGTGGATTTTTATCATGGTGTGGGGCGTCGCAGGTAGCCCCAGCCTTACATGGGTACCAGGATGTATGTCCTAGGAAAGTAAAGACGGCCGGCACAATGCTGACCACATTACCCACCTAGTGCCGATTGGTCTGTAAAAATATAGGTGCTCTACTCATATATCTGATGCGCCTAAAGTGTTAAAAGGAATCTTTACTTTTTATTTTACTAATAGCATAGCAGCTGTCTGTGGACCTGAAGGTTGTGGTTTAAAATCCATGTAGAATATGATTTTTTATTTTAAAAATATGACATTGGCTCCCAGACTGACCCACCCCACCAGGCATACATCTAGCACTCTGTAACCCCTAAAGGCGTGGAAAAGGGCCCCTTACTTTTACTTACTGTGTAACCAATGAGCATAAGGTTGGTTGGTGGTTGTACCCCACCAGGACATCACACAAGCGATAAATACCCGGTGACACAAAGTGCCATCATGCGGATGAGGATCACCTGTGGAGAGGTCATAGAAACTCCCCTTTCAGCCGTTAGGCCATATCTATGGCTAGGCCATATTTATGGCCCGGCTATATTCAGGGCCCCCTGCAAAAGCCAGGGTGGGGCTTCAAAATATAAAAAATTTGTATCACACGAGGGGACGACTTATCAATTAGCATAAGGGTGCCTCCTTTTGACCCAGCTGATCAGAAACAGATTAAATTCACATCATACATCATTATACTGCAAATAACTGTTATTTGTTTTTTCTTTCATCTGTAATTGCTCATATTCATGATTTAAATATTAATATTATCATCATTTCACCACAGAAATAAATTTTATTTTCAATTCTCAGTCAACGTCTTTATATCTAGTCTGCAGAAAGGGAACTGGTTGTAATAAATCTTTTGAAGAAGAAACTAGAAAAGCTCATGAACATGTTGAATGTTAAATTAGAAATCAACATCATAGCACTCAGGACACTCCCATAAGCGCTCCATCTCCATCTTCAGCAGCAAAGGAAGAGTTTTATTTGCGACGGCTCCAGTTATTGTCTGATTGTATATCCGTCCCGCCTTTCCCTTGGGTACTGAGCATCGGCCAGATCCATAATGATCTATTTGCGCTTCCACACTATTCACTCGCATCCATAGGGCCCTCACACAGTCAAGCTTGTCAAACATCAATTCACCGCCAAGTGGTGCAGAACCGCCCAGTCTATCTGCCTGCTCATTTCCCAACATAGCGGCATGACCTGCAGAAAATATCCAAAAAATACAAACTGCCCGGGACCTCTGAAGTGATACTTGTCACTCTGCACGGAGTATACCTGTCTAATGAACTCCTAAAGGATGGGAACGCTGCTGACCCAAATGATACCCAGTCAGAAGTTATTAAAGCCAATATAAACTGCCCACAATATTTAGCATTGTTTGGGTGACTATTAGAATAAACTGGAAACAAAGAAACCAGATAAGTTGCAAAAGAAAGCAGTGGAACCACGTTCAAACTGCTGTTAGCCACCCGAAGCTGCCAACAGTCTTGTGTTATTTTTGTGGTATGGTTTATTTGTGTCACTTTCGTGGCTTAAGCTCTGGTATTTGGGCCGTCCCTGGGCTTAGTCCTTTTTCCCTCCAAGTCAGACAGCTTGATCCCTTTCCTGTTGTCAACTGTGTTCTTCCCGCCCTTGCATTTCTAATGTTTTCCTTATTGTTAAAGAAGAATTTTAACTTTTTACCAGATTTACCCCCAAGTGATGCATAGTTAGGCAGTTTGCCTGCATGTTCATTTCCCAACACATCTCAGTGCCTCAAAGACAAATCCAAAAGGCACTAACTACTTGTTATCTCTGAAGTAATGCTTGTCACTCTGCAGGGAGCATCCATATCTTCACTTTTGCTAGCATACTTTGTGGGTCTGTTACCATCACAACATAAACCTCAGTGCAGGTCAACTTTAGATGGCATATGTAGCTCTGATGATGATCTTTTTTATGTGAAGAGCTAGATGTGGTTAAGGCCCTTTAAAATCAAATAAACAGTGTAAGAACACACACAAAAACTATCACAGTCTGCAATGAATGGTGCAGCAAGCAGGGTCCAGGAGATCTGGCTGACACTCAACACTTAAAGGAAATGCAAGGACAATCAGACTGCTGCACGTCCCAATCAATTTGGAACTCTTTTCTGACTGTTGCAATTAGGGACGATGCATCTATGGGAATGCCCGAGGGCTATGATGTCTGTTCATAACTTAACTCAGCTCAACTCATATTCAGTTTGTTGACTTAGACAAGGTCTGTGAGAGCAGTGATAAGGAATCTCAAAATTAATGAATAATTTTGGGATCCCACAGAAAATCGTTCAGATGAGATCATGAAATACATAATTTTTTCTTGGAAGTACACTAACCGAAAACTTTTGAAATAAATGTTGGAATATATAAACTTCCTTTTTCTTTCCTTGTTACCTTATTTTTTCTTGCCAATAATAGAGAGGTAATAGGCATAAAGTTCAAAGGAGCTGAGTCAAACTCTCAGTCATAGTGGGCTGTGATTCCTAAACCTCCATATAACACAATATACTATCGTCTGGAGAGACGGAAAGATGCTAGCAACGACAATAATTATTCTTACTGACTACAGACTGAATTGTGACAAAAGTGCTATCAGAAGTGGAACTCAGGAGATTCTGACAGAGCAGTCTAGTAATCTGGACGACTTCACTGACAATATTGTCATTTTATCTAGCGCCTCAAGCCATATATAAGACGCAATATATACCTGAGCTGAGTGGAGTTGAGAACGGATGTAACAGCACTCAGTACATACTCTTGAGCACTTAATCCTCATCTTTGGCATCAAGCAAAAGTCTCTAATGTTGGCTGATGGTACCAGTAGTAGTTTGGCTGTATGTCCAGCTTGCCTTTTCTCTGGTTATAAGAACACTTCAACAGAGATCACATCATTTAGGTATTTAAGTAAGTACACAAGGAGGAGACAATCAAGAAGATGATAACTCAGTTTTCCTAGATAAAAACTCACTCCCTCCAAGAATCCTACACCTATTTGGAAGGTAGTTTTGATAAAAATGAGGTAGCAGATAGAGATAAAAACATAAAGTAACAAAAAACAATTTAACCTGGAGATTATGTTTTGTTCTAATAAGTTCATCAAAAATGTTTTGAATATAATTCATACAAATTAGTTAGTAAAAACACAATTGTAATAATTACATTCTTTTGTAGTCTACATTTTCACAGAAGAACTTCAGCAGTTTTATATAAAGGTTCTTTATTCTCACGTCTCATCATCATCATCACCATCAATCACCTTGCTGATTGGTGTGGGTGACTGTGCCTCTCCACAACTTGCGATCTCATCAGTTGAAATTGTGCATGTCTTCACAAATAATACTGGGAACAAAAGTGATGTAGTTGCTAGCATGATTGTCAGTCACCCAGGTGGTCACAGGTGTGAATCCGGTTCAAAGAAGATTTTAAAAGTTGATCTGGGCTCTCTGGTCGACCCAGTTTAGAAATGTATACCAGGAAATAGTCAGGGAAGTAAAGGCAGCCAGGATGATATGACAACATTAGATCTGTGAAATGCTGAAAGGTGTGTACACAAAAATTATAAAGTACATTATACCAAACACCCTTCAATGTGTGGAGGCAAGTCTTTTATACTTTTTATTTCTGTTTCAGATGTTGATGAATGTAAAAATGGTGCAAACAAGTGCTCTGCTACTGAAAACTGTGTTAACCTAGATGGATCATATTCCTGCGTTTGCAAAAAAGGCTACTCTGGAGCTAATTGTACAGGTTAGAATTTTTTATTCATTAATAAATAATCAGAACAAGAGCTGGCCTCACAGACTGGTTCCAATAACATAAGGACTAAGGCAAGGTAGTGTTCTTTCACCTTTACACCTTATAACATTCATGGACAATATTCATAAAATAGACAAAACACCACCAGATTCGATAAAGAGGAGGGCTTAAATTAGCTGCACGTTGCCGACGATCAGTGCATATTCCACAATGACAGTAAACAGCTGCAGGACCACATAAACCAACTGTTGGAGCAACACCCATCGTCAAATTTACTGAGAACAAATAGTAAAATGGTTTGGAAGATATAGATTGAAGGAGTCACTGACACCTTCAGACTGAATAACATCACGGTATATCAAGCGACCGAGCGCCCCCTGGCTCGGCTACCGATCGTCTCAATGAGTGACATTATTAGAAAAGCAAAGAGTAATACGTTGCTATTTTGTGTGTGTGTATGTTCATTACTGTCGTGGAGTACACTGTATATTACATTACTGTATTTCAGATGTGAATGAGTGTAATCTTGGTGTGTGCCACCAGAACTGTACAAACCTTCCAGGTTCCTATTCCTGCTCCTGTTATCAAGGCTATGTACTCTATACTAAAAATGGTACCAATGGTTTCTATATACCAGCTGGTGAAGATGGGCTGAAACCTGGCGATGTCTTTCAGATTAATAACACTTGTGTCCGTAAGTGAGCATTATACAGTTTTACTTAAATTGCTCCCATATATTTAAAAAGAGTATATTAATAATTTGCCCCGTATTTAAAGACCTAATTATTTTGGAAAAAGACAGATCTATGTTTTTGAAAGTACTATTGTCGACAGTCTGTTTGCAATTATTAATGCATATTATATCTTTGATTTATAAACTTGTTCCATTTGTGTTTGATTTATTTCAGATAAAAATCTGGTAAACCAAGCATAGATATTCTTGTTTCAAATACAATCTCTTTACATCAGAGTGAAAAAAGTCATTATTGTGTAGAAATGTATGTTTTAGTTATGCTAGGTTTAAAGCAGATTGCTTACTTTGTCAAGAATAATGTTTGCAAGTTTTGTTTTCCCACTGCTATGTTACAAACTTTTGAGAACAAAATCTTGTGACAAATCATTGGACTCATCTGAGTAAAAAATAATGGGCAATGGATAAATCAAACGCAACGAAACTATTTGGGCAGTAACGTGGTCAACAAATGCTAAATGAAACAGGATGTGTTGGCAGCAGGGTGCAAATGTTGCAGCTTTGCTGTAAAAAGTCAATGCAATTATGTCACTCAAATTAATGAAAAGAAGAAAAAGGACAAAAAAAAGAAACAACAACATCATATCAAAGCCACAGTTTCAAAATCATATCTGTTTATTTACAAAGATCTGTACGCAGGTTACGAATTGGGGTGGCTTCAAGAAATAAAAACGTTCTGTCATTGGCTGGCGTGTAAAGGATTTGAAATGCATTGTCCCTGGTTCTGGAAATACTGTAACCAGGGACAACTCATTTCAAATCCTATGGCATATAGAGAATGGTTCACATAGTGGCTCCAGAGAAGGGGATGGCCCAGATGTGTATAGTTCAGTTGGGAGTCCAGCTGCTAGCCTATGGAAAATGTTAACTCATTTACTCTGGAAAAAAAAATATCTTTTGTCTTGTAGGATGCTCTAATAACTGTTAGACATTTCTCTTACTGCTCCACGGTGGGATTATACTCACTTATACCCACTCGATACACTTCAGGTGGCGTAGCTTGGGATAGGAAGGGTTAGTTGGCTAGTATTTGACCTCCCGGATGAAGGTTTTGAAAATCTTGTCTCATACTGTGCTCTCTTACCTGAGTCAAATACAGAAAAGTGTCTGAAATTAGATGCCTACATTGTGGAAACTGCATTTTCAGTCCCGTCGTTGTCCCAGCTGTTCAGCTTTTATAGTGTGACACTGGCGGGACGTCTCACGGCGAGCCAGTCATTAGGGTGGTAATACATCTCAGTGCTGGAACACACGCCCACTGACATCTGCGTCCATGGTTCATGTGTCCATATCCTGGAAACATTTTCACTTATAACATTCTGAGTATACAGAGAGGTAACAGCTGTGTTCACAAGGGAGCTGGATGGTCGTAGACCATGAAGCAGACCAATTAGACGATAAAGAGATAACGTCCAGACAGACCTGCAAACATTTGGTGGTACCAACTGGAGAGAGAAAGACAACCAGAGAGGTGAGTGGAGGCATGTGATATCTGCAGCAATGAACCTCAAGGGCTCTGAACGCTTAAGAAGAAAAAGAGACATTTCTGAGAATGCCACATAAACCATATCTGCACGCAGTCATGGTACCCGATGGCGTAAAACAATATTCCACTGCACGTCTGACAGATAATGATTACAACGATATTAACAACAACGTTAGTTTGCTGACCTAACTAGAATAAAAAATAAAAATAAAAACGCAGAGCTAGAGAAAACACGTCCCCTCAGAAAGAAGTCAGTAGGACACCATTGCTAAATACCTGCATGCAGTTATATTCTATGTTCATTGTCAACTAGTGTTTATTTATTTTTTTTTTATTTTACCATTCCAGTTTAATAAATATTAAATAAAAAAAAAAATTTCTGTGTTAATTGTTAATTTTTATCTAAATATTTTTGACAGCTGTTACATGCAAGCAACTACCGGTACCACCACTAAATGGAACACTCTTGACAACCAGATCAACCTATTATTATAATGATCAGATCAACATCATCTGTAATTTTGGTTATGCATTAGAAAACCCTTCAGTGGCTACATGTCAGAGTAATGGGAACTGGAGTTACAATACTAATCCCAAATGTAAAAGTAAGTATTTAAACTGTGCAGTATATATTTTCTCTAAAGGAACAGACTACAAAATTTTTATCTGAAATGGACTCTACAAGTATTTATTTAAAACGGACACATAGTTACAAGATAAAAGTAAGTACAGTAAGAAAAGGACCTTGGTCCATGCCCTCAGACGTATTGGGCATATAGGGCCAGATCTATATTTTATCAACCAATAAGCACTTGGTCAGGATCATGCCGGCAGCACATACTTCCCGGGGCTTGTACCTGGTACCCACTCATGGCTCATTCAACATGGGAGCCAAGATCATTTTCGAAAAAGTCAGGCTTTGACAAGACCCGAACCCACTACCTTCCGATCTGCAGCGAGCGTCTAGTTGCTGCACAACTGCGACTCCCTTCTGTAAAGTAGTCAAATTTCAATGTCATCATACACAGCAAGTTTTAATTTTTTGAACTATTGTTATTAGGATATCTCATGAGTAATTCAACCAGTTTTTCTACTGGATCATACTACACGGCTTAGTACAAAGGAAGAAGAGACCTGAATCCAGTCACTATAATCGGCAAGGCCTGAGCTGTCGATAGTCGCTTAGTAATCCAAAGACATATTCTTTTTGGGTATCGATTCTATTGCTGGAAGCCAAAGACACAAACTTATAGGACTATATGTTGCTGGAAGCCAAAGACACAAACTTATAGGACTATATGTTGCTGGAAGGCAAAGACATAAACTTATAGGACTATATGTTGATGGAAGCCAAAGACACTCACTTATAGGACTATATGTTGCTGGAAGCCAAAGACACAAACTTATAGGACTATATGTTGCTGGAAGCCAAAGACACAAACTTATAGGACTATATGTTGCTGGAAGCCAAAGACACAAACTTATAGGACTATATGTTGCTGGAAGGCAAAGACATAAACTTATAGGACTATATGTTGATGGAAGCCAAAGACACTCACTTATAGGACTATATGTTGCTGGAAGCCAAAGACACAAACTTATAGGACTATATGTTGCTGGAAGCCAAAGACACAAACTTATAGGACTATATGTTGCTGGAAGGCAGAGATATAAACTTATAGGACTATATGTTGATGGAAGCCAAAGACACAAACTTATAGGACTATATGGTGCTGGAAGCCAAAGACACAAACTTATAGGACTATATGTTGCTGGAAGCCAAAGACACAAACTTATAGGACTATATGTTGCTTGAAGCCAAAGACACAAACTTATAGGACTATATGTTGATGGAAGCCAAAGACACAAACCTGTGGGATTATAAATTTTGTTGCTGGAAACCAAAGACACAAACTTATGGGACGACAGGTTCTGTTGCTGAAGGCCAAAAACACAAACATATCGAATTATAGATTTTGTTGCTGAAAACCAAAGACACAAACCTATGGGACTACAGAATCCGTTGTTGAAAGCCAAGAACACAAACATATAGAACTATAGATTTTGTTGCTGAAAACCAAAGACACAAACTTATAGGACTACAAATTCTGTTGCTGAAGGCCAAAAACACAAACATATGGCACTATAGATTTTACTGTTGCAGCAGGCATTCTACTTCAAAAAAAATAAAAATATTTGCCAATCCTTTACAGGACATTGCTGAACCAACCTTAACAGTTTTGTTGTTGTTGTTGTTGACTGTGCAATTTTATGTTCAGTAGTTTGTCATTGCTTTTTTGAGTGGTCACTTCTCAATACCATTGTCAAAATCAGCACCAAGCAGTCGGCTGCCCAATTCCCCAAAACTGAAATCAGACTGAGCATCTCAGAATTATAAAGTGCGTTAGCAATGTCTAAGGCTCAGATGCTGTCACTCTATTTCAAACAAGCAATTTATTACTGAATATGCAATCACATTTATTATACATACATAACTGTCTATGTTATTTACCTAAGTTATTTGCATAATTTCTTTCATGCCATTAGAAATGACCTGCCCTCAACCTCCAGTACTAAAGCATGAAGCTTCCAGGTTTCCATCTAAGGGAGATATAGAGCCGGGAGCGTCTCTAACAGTCACATGTAACTCAAATAATAGAAGTGGGAATATCACTAGAAAGACAGTATTCTGTGCACCAAGTCCTCATGTTTCTGGACAGTTTTCCCTTCAAGGAAATGACCTAAAATGTCCAGGTATTGTAGGTTTAAAATATTGATGCAGAATAATTTGGTTATCACTAATTCAACAAAACATAATTAAAAAAAAAAATCAAATTGAAATGAGTTTTATGTATTTTGAACCTCTTTTTTCCCACATTACCAATTCAATACTTTCAGTAGTCTTGAAAAAAAAAAAAAAAAATAGTTTACACTACTTTTTTTTTTTTTCATTTTTTTTTTACCTCTCAGCTTAAAAAAAATAGTAATTTAAACATCAGTTCAACCTATCTAGGTTATAATGTGATATATGCGTTTTTCATTTCTTTTTTTTTTTTGCTTTTGGATATGTAAAAAAGTCAACTACATTTTGTTATTTAGTGGTGCATAGACTGTGCATTATTGAAAAATATTGCAGGAATTTATTAAATATATTCTAAGTGTACTTTAAAATAATTTTGATAATGATATTTTATAATCTATATTTCGAAAATTCAAAGGGATCTTGGATACGACTAATCTCTGCCTTAGGAAATATTACCACCTCATATGCAAACCTTTGTTTTTGTGGTATGCTGTTTAATCTGTCCCTGTAGTTCTTTAGAGCAGTCCATCCCCAGCAGGTTTGATATTGTCTGAAGTTTATTGCATCGGGTCACATAATCACAAGAGTATTTTGGAGTTCCAAAATCAATTCTAGAATTACATACAAAGACAGCAAGTAAAATGGTTTGCCCACTTAGAGAGAATGCCTTGTGACACCATACCATACAAAACATACATGGAAAGAGAAGAAGGACGGAGAGCAAGAAGTAGACCAAGAACAAGATGGAAGGATAACATCAGAGAAACTCTACAACAGCACGATGTGCTATGGTTGAGGCAGCCAGAAGAGCTAGAAACAACCTTATATCTCCCTCGACACCCACAGCGGTAAAAGAGGAAGTGAAGAAGGAGAAGAAGAAGATTTTGGAGTTCATATTTTTTGCAATATAAAAAAATAATGTTCCTATCTCCTTCTAAGAGGGGTGGGGGGGGGGGTCTCCATGGCGACGTGGTCAAGCTGTTTGCTTGCGCTTTAAAAGTCGCGGAATTGTTCCCCAGCTGTGCTGCTCAGTTCACAGGTGAAATTTTTACAGATATACCGGGGATCGTCACCAGAGATACAGAGTTTGTTCTTTGAGCGATACTCTTGGCAGTTCCTAGCCATTCTGCAGACAAAGACCTAGCCATATGGGATCAAATCAAGTGCAATGAAGTCGACCCTCCAAACTTTAACCTTTAGGCTTATTTATGGTCCTATGGCAATTTGCTATTAAAGTTAGTACCGGGAAATTCTTTTCATAGAGCCAAGGTACCAGTGTAATATTGACCACATCACCAATACCATGCTAGTTGATTTATAAACATGGTGCCAGCATCAAATATCTCATTTGGATGGACAAGGGTCCTATAAATATTTTAATGCGCTCTGTTCCAAGGACCTCATCATGTGTTTCTGGTTCCCCCATACCTCATGTAATCTTGTCGACTCCTGATGTCTTTATCCAATTAGTACATAATTCTTCGTATTATTAACTTATTATACTCACTATTGTTATTTAAATTCCTTTGGATACAGCTGTTATATACATTTGATTAGTTTAATTCAAGTTGCTTTTTAGTAATAATAACAATATCATAAAACGGTTCTCATTACAATGATTTGTTTTCAAACCTCTTGTTCAACAGAGGTGGACTGTGGAAAACCAGAAGGCATTCATGGTGGAAAAACAGTTCTTGTTACAGATACAACATATGGCAGTTCCTTCAAGTTTACATGTGACAGCAGCCGAGGATTTACTCTGACTGGGAAATCAACTCTAGGCAACTCTTCTGTTGTGTGTCAGAGTAATGGCCACTGGGGATTTGCTAGCCTTACATGTGAAGGTAACACTTTGATATTCACAGCTGTATGATCTAAGAAAGATTAAAATTTTACAGGATGAAGAAAATTCAATGCAATCCATCTTTGTCAGCTTAGGCAAGAAAGAGAGCTCTTAATAGGAAAAAAAAAAGAGCCAGTACTTATGTATGGAAGTAAAACACGGACAGTGGACAGTCAACTGAAAAATTGAAAATTGTGTGGAAGCTGTAGAGATGTGGTTTTTTTAAATCACTTATCTCTTGCATTCTTGACTTTTATTTATAAAAATATCTTCTTCTTCTTCACTTCCTCTTTTACCGCTGTGGGTGTCGAGGGAGATATAAGGTTCTGTTTCTAGCTCTTCTGGCTGCCTCGACCATAGGCACATCGTGCTGTTGTAGAGTTTCTCTGATGTTATCCTTCCATCTTGTTCTTGGTCTACCCCGTGCTCTACGTCCTTCTTCTCTTTTCATGTATGCTTTGTATGGTATGGTGTCACAAGGCATTCTCTCTAAGTGGGCAAACCATTTCACTTGCTGTCTTTGTATGTAATCCAGAATTGGTTCTGTTCCGACTTGTTCTCTTATGATCTCATTCCTGATCTTATCTCTTATGGTTACTCCTACAGCCCTTCTCAGACATCTCATTTCTGTGGTTACTAACTTTTTTATAAAAAATATAATTGCATTTAATGTAGCCACAATATTTTAGTAGCCTTTTTTCAACAATGTTTTTTTTTTTTTTCATTCCTCATCTTCCCCACACCCCTGTATTGAATTGTTACTTGAATGTTACCCTTGAATGAATATAAAACTAAAAGGCTATCCTCCGAATAACGGCCCAATATTATGGCAGCCAAAATGAACACCTGGACAGGGCCTCAGTAAAATGAAAATTGCGGACCTCTTTCCGGCGACTATACCGCATAACGCTGAGAAGCTTCCGCTGAGTTAAAGTCACCGCCGAGAGTATCCCAAGCGCATCGCGGCACGGAGGGTGCTAAACTAGATAGCTGGGACTTACGAGCAGCAGCTACTGCATCTCCTGCAGCTTCCTCATTTTATTTGCTCATGAGACCCAGCCATCTAGACTCAGGCTCTGTCAGGGTATTTGTTTTTTTTGCTACCATAATATGGGGCATAATTCGGAGGATAGCCAACTTATATTTAGACATTAAGTGTATTTAACTTAATATGACACCATAAAAAAAAAGCATTTACATTTAAATAATTTAAAAGGTAACATACAATTATCATGTCTTTTACATTCTGTTTTATGCAGGCTCCAAGTGTAAAGACCCTGGCACAAGGGCTGGAACAGTTCAGATTGTGAGAACAAGCTATGCAGTAGATCAGCTAGTTCAGTACAACTGTACAAGGCCAGGTTTTACAATTATCACAAATAACACTTTGGTGTGTGAATACAAGAATGGTACTGTAGAATGGAGTGGTGATCCTCCAACGTGTGAAGGTAATGAGTTGTTAATATGGTTTAAGTGTTTACACATACACATTGTACTCAGCTTGTAAAAGTAGTGTAGAAATTATTACGAATAGATAAGCAAATATATACATACCAAAAAAAAATTATGGTTGTGTATCTAATTCTCAAACACACATGCATGTCAATATTCTTTGCTTACATCATTGCAAAATTAGTTTCTTAAAAGGGTAAAATTGTTTCCGTATTGCAATTACTGGTGAAATCTATTAGTTCTTAATAATGCTTGTTTGATCCATTTCTATAGTTTGCCATTATGACATTATAGTTCAATCATTATAACTTAAAATACAAAAAAATGTCAACACAGTTAAATTACTTTAAAAGGTTATGTTGTTTTTTTAGTGTTCAAATGGTTGTTTGATATGTGCATAAACAGTGTAGGCTATAGGTGAAATCTGTTATCTACGAATTGACTATTTCTTTTTTTTAGTTTTTAACAATTTAGAAAGGCAGTATTAAATAAATAATACATGTGTGTGATGTACCAAATATGAAACACTTAACAATATTTTTTGATGATTTATCTGTCCTGTTAATTTAAAATTATTCTTCAAAGTATGATAACTGTTTCACTAATTTTTGAAAAAGCTTTTTTGTTATATATTACACACTGAAATAATAATAATAATATAATATAAGTATAAATTGTAATATTTAAACAGGAAACATTCATTATGTATGTATAAAGAAACTTTGGGATCTATAAAGTAAAAAGTAAAAAAGTAAAGATCCCTCTTTAGCCTATAGACTTATCGGGTGTATGGGAAGAGCTCCCATATTTTTACAGACTATCAGCACAAGGTGGGTACTATGGTCAGCATTAGGCCAGCCGCCTTTACTTTCCCAGGACATACATCCTGGTACCCACATTAGGCTGGGTTGACCTGCGACGACCCATACCATGATCAAAATCCACGCAGCCAGAAGTAGGTTTCGATTGCGGTATGTTGGAATTACGAGTTGGACTCTCAACGCCTAAGCCACTCACGCCGTATGGGATCTATAGTACACTATATATTTCCAAGGAAACCACTAGTTAGATTTGCCACCTAACTGAAGTAATATGGTATAAATGTATGACTATGACGAGAGTTGATATATTCTACATCAATTACTGGCCATTAAGAGCCACAGTAGCACCTGGCCTAGTGGCTAGAATGCTAGGTTTTCATATGGGATACATCTTCACTGGCTGTAAACTCCAACATAAAGTTCTGACTGTTCCTCCACTTAAAGACTGTGGCAGTGTTCCAGAACTTGCGTTTTGCAGGCACATCTATTTTACAGATCTGGCTTATTTGTATGCAGACTGTTGGTTTCTCATCTCTCTGACAGATATACTCCGACTTTGAATGGAAACAATTCTTATTAGCTGCACCAGGCTTGCTAGGATAGCAGTGATTCTTTACTTCTTTACCCCCTCTCCCCCCCCTCTCCACTACCACCCCATAAAAAAAATGGGATACAGGAATCCATACAGGGACTGTAAGAGACATGTGACCTGCACAATTAATGTCAGTTGCACAAGCCTTGTGGCTTAAAATCTTCAGGCTTAAGACAGTCTTAAGTCCTATATTTCCTGAAAGTAGTAAAAATAAACAGTGAAGAGGCCCTACTGATATAGTGGCTAGTGGGCTTGCCTACCAAGCATCAGGATTTGATCTAACAATTACAGCTCTCTGGTTGATCCAGCTTCATAACAATGAGTACCAGAGAATTTCTGCATTCAGTCCTTACCCACACATGACCGCAGGTTAGACCTGGCTGGTGTAGCCATTACACCTGCCCTTATAACTTCCTTGGAGGTTGAACTGGGTTCTGCCTTGTTGGTCTGAAGTCCAGATTGAAATTTTGCTTCAAATCTCAGGATGGTTTTGTAAACTTCTAGGTAGCTGCCCGGAGGGGACAACTGAAGGATCAATCAATTTCCAGAATTTTTGTGTCATTCTATGGAAGGAACGGTGATGAGGAATGTAACTGGTCCCCCTTACCTCATTTATCACGGCCTAAAACATGTAAAGGCCTACCAATTCATACTCTCAAAGCAATATTTTATATAGGATTACTTTACCTTCATTGTACGTTACTTATATAATCATATGATAATTCTAGACAATTATCACTCTTAATTACGTGTAAACGTATACTTTTAAAAACAGATACGCAGCCACCTAAAATCACATGCCACACAGTGAACCCATTGGATCTATACAGCACCTTAGTGTACCCAGACCCGACTGTGTTGGACAATTCAGGCTTCTCCTGTTTGATACTTGAGTCAGGACCTGAATCAGGAGTCTCCCTGGTGACCAATAACATAACAGTGAGATACAAGGCAACTGACTCTCGCAATGCTGCTGCTTGTGAATTCACTGTTACAGTAAAAGGTATTTTTGTTAATCATTACTTGAAAAGTTATTATTGTTGATCATTATTTTAAAATGTATTTATATTGATCATTACTTTAAAAAGTATTTCATGTTAACCACTACTTAAAAAAATAATTATGTTGACAATTACTTTAAAAATGTATTTCACGTTGATCTACTTTAAAAGGTAATTATGTTAATCATTACTTCAAAATTATTTATGTTAATCATTACTTTAAAAGTTATTTATGTTGCTCATTACTTTAAAAGGTATTTCACGTTAATACTTACTTTACAAGGTGTTTCAAGTGGAATTTTACTTAACAAAATAAAGGTAATTGTGAAAGAGTCGTTCTTCCTCATAATCTTAAGGAGTGATAGTCTGGGGATAAACATAGCATACGGTGGCTCGACTCCTTACCTCCTGTGACAGGTAAACCATCAAGACATTTGCTTATGACCAACATGGAGTTTCTTATATGTTTAATTGGATATACATAGAAGCAGACTAGAAACCTGAGGGAGTCATTGCTCTCTTACCCCGCCACAACCGTCTTGAGGGTGCTTTATAATCGCTACCCATGCCAGGGACCTTTGGTTGCCTCCAACATTACCGGGCCCACAAGGCCACCCTTTTACGTTCTGTTTGAACCTCTAAATGCCAATCTCTGTTGGCGACTACCAAGGGCAGTCAAGATGCACAGTGTCACTGGGTTTCCTAATAGTTACACTTTGCCTGTGATAACTTCTATTTATCACTAATCATCCTGACCATGGGACTGGTAGGCCGCAAAGTTACAATAAGATACTTACCAGGCAACATGACCCAGGTACGTTATTCACACTAACATCACAATGAAAAAGGGCTTTCTTAAATCACCTAACATTATATAATACATTCTATTATTGATATTGATGTTATTGATATGAGCTGCGTTAGCGCAGTCGATGCGAGGCTCACTTTTAAATCCAGCTGCCACTCACTGCAGCCACGGTCGGCGTTCGAAACCGGCAGCTCCGGGGGTTCACCCTGCCCTTAGGTAATGGGCACCAGAGTTAACACTCTGGGATAAATGGAGGAAAGTCGCTGTAGCTACAGAGTTACGTGCGAACGGTGACACAGGCGTACAGTTTCTTATCAGCTGTCCGTAGTGGTGGCAGAGCACTTTTGGTTTATAACTGTGTGCAGTGATGCTGGTTTACATCTCCAAACTTTACCTTCACCAACTATTTACTAGGCAACTGTACGAACTACCAAGACAAATGCTATAAAGCTAACAGTCCCTATGAATTTTGCTGTATTACTCGTTAACTATCGTTACTAAGTGTATGATGCTAGTGAAATGCTGGAAAGCTATGAAACAGAGTCGGCGGTGCAAGGGCTGATCAATGAAAGGTGACATCATAATATATACAGATGGGTCTGTGGTGAGAAGTAAGAAGAGTGGGTGGGATTTTATTGTATACGTAAACTGACACTGCTTGAAAACTGAGAGCCTCGCGAACGTCATTACATCCGGTATGAGAATGGAGGCAGAGGCAGTAACAGCAGCGTTCTGATGGCTAAGAATAGCACAGCCCGACATGTGATTGTAACAGACTCACAGAGCATGCTTTGGAAAATTAAAACTGGTGTGCTGCGATCAGAGTGGCTTGCATCACTTGATAAGACCCGGATCAAGAACATATCCTGGATTTTCTGCCCAAGACATTGTGGTGTGTAAGGACAAGACGTTTCATTAACCAACACAGAACAGGCATCATCAGTCTTTTTACACTTGTGGAGCTTTTGAACCATATTGCAGATTAATCTATAAAATATATGTCGAGCGCTATATGCTCAGTATGCGGAGAGAAAGTCCATCAAGATAAAGTGTCCACTAGGAATTCAAAAAGATCTTGAAGGTCGCAGAAATGTGTTGCTCAATTTAACTGAAGCTCTACTGGTGTCCCACTCTGGGGATGGTGTAATCACATTTAACCCCAAAGGTCCCTTGAATCTAACAATAGAAACTGTGATTCCTGTCAGAGCAAGCATTGTCAAAGACAATGGTCTTTTAAAGGAGTGTGCTTTCTTGGTCAGTGCAGTGTGTAAGTATTTTGTTTTCCATTAACAGTATTTTATAGCTATTTCAGTTTATTTTTCCCGTTGATCACAGCTTATGTTTAGAAGATCATGCATATTACATAACACACTTTGTAACCCTAAAATTGGTACTAGATATTTTTTCTTGAAAATGAAAAGCATGTGATGTAATATTAAACCTGTCATCTATTGCTCTTGTGTGAATGGAAATTGTTATGCTTTTTTGTGTGTGTGACTGAACATTGTTGTGCTCAATTGTTAATGAAAATTGTTATACCCTTGTGATACAAAAAATGATTTTCCTTTTTGCATGATTGAAAACCATTCCCTATTGTGACTGAAAATTTCTGCACTTTTTTGTGATCGAAAACTGGTAAGGTAAAGGCAGTCCCATAGTGATTACTGGAGATAGGACCCAAGATTGTGGGTAGTTAGTTCCCTTTCTCCCACCTTTTCTTCCCAGAAAGTTCTAGAAATCATCTTATATTCATTATTATAAGGCAGGGTCCACCTCAGGGGTGCACTGGTTGGAAACACAATCATGGCAGCTCTGACTGAACCTTAGCTGCTGTGTTACTTGTACTATTTATTTTGTAAGTAAAATATCATTCTGCCATCTCCCTGATGGAAATTTGCTGTAATGTATCCACCGGCAACCAGGGAAATGTTATTTTGTGATTCCCAAATCTCTTCTGCAGTGTGATTCTCGTAGCACTGTCTGAAAGCTGCCTGAAAGGGCTCTTTTGAGACAGCCTACTGCAGGAATTAAACCCTGGTAAATATTGAGTATTACATTGTGAAACAATATCACTAACCTCTAAGCCACAGAGCCTTTAAGTACATATATGTAACAGTGCTTCTCTAACGTTTACTTTGTACTGTTTTATATCTGTTGGGAGTGACAAAGTCATTATGGCTATGCCAGGAATGCACTAAATTTAGTTATCTGAGCATTAAAAAAAAAAAAAAGATTAGGCTGCAGGATGTTTGATAACATGGTTAGCAGACAGTTTAATATGGAACAGACTACTTAAAATACTAAAGAACTTTAAAGGAGAAAAGACCATTATACACATTTTTTTGAAGTACTAAAGACTAAATTTTTAAGCTATAAAAATTCTTACTCTGTGAGAAGCAGTTTTTGTCCCTGAGTTTTTAATGTTTTCTTCACCACTTTCTGCACCTATTAAAAAAGGACATTAATCTACTCTGTTACAGTTACTGGATCAACACAGTGTCACCTAACACTTTTTATATTAACCTCTTCTGTCCTGATTGATTTGCACCTTTCTGTCTTTCTAGACGATGGTGTTATATTGTGTTATGAGGGGACATGGGACTCAGTGTCCAAAGTGATGATGAATGTGACTAGCAAGACCGGCCCATGTTAAGAAAGGTCTTCCACAATTATAGGATGGGACTTCAGGACCGTTGTTGCCAACGTTAATGTTTAGTCTGTTTCTTCTCAAACACTCAGCCTTTCGGCAATCATTTCTTCCTTTATTCTCATTCCCTCCTGAGATGCTCTTTCCTTGCAACTCGGTCCATGTTATTTTGTTTCCATGAGTCAGTCTCAATACCTATATCATTCATGTCCCGCTTGCACACATATTTATATGATAGCTGAGGTTGACCTCGTCATTGACTACCCGTCTTTAGTTCACTATAGAGGATATCCTTAGGGGCCCAGCCAAGTAAGCCTTCGTAGACTGGGCATTGAGAAAACTGTTGTGATACCTGCTGTTTTCAATACCTCAGTGTTTGTGACCTTGTCCTGCCACTTAATGCCATGCTAAGTATTCTTCTTAAGCATAGCATATGAAAGCTGATTAGAAATTTCTCCGGATGTGAATATGTTGACCAAGTTTCACTGCCATAAAGCAGAGTGCCGAGAACACAAGCCTGAAAGACAAGAGTTTTTTTTTTAATCTCGAGCTTTCTGTTCTCCCAAAAAATGTTTGTTAATCTGTTCATTGTTGTTGCTACCTTACCTATCCTGATGTTGATTTCTTGGTCCAGAGATAGTTTATTATTCACTGTTGATCCCAGACAGGTAAAACGGTCAGCTGTCTCCAGCTCTTCACCATCAATGTAGACTGCAGATCTATCATTAACACCTTGCACCATAACCTTTATCTTCTTTTCTGATTGTTAGTCCAAATTTACAGCATGCATCAGCAAGTGCAGATAATAAAAATCTGAGGTGCTTTTCTGAATGGTTGGTACAACAGCTCTCTGATAAGTACCTTTCTTATTCTGGTTTTGGCCTTCAGTCTATGCGCATTGTAAAGGCTGACGTCAAATCGAGAGTGGATGAATATGCCACCGTCCTGATCTCAACAGTCATGTTGCAAAAGAAGTGAGAAGCAAGTTCCAAAGGGGTTAGGAGCAACTACACACCTTTCTTCATTTCACTAGTAATTACAAACTCCCTCTATGGTACACCATTAACGTTTATTGTATCTTTCATACCTGTATGGAACGACTCAGTAATGCTCGGTAGGGTAGCTGGACACCCACTCTTCTTGTGCGTGTTGAACAGACATTTTCAACTTGCCAAATCAAATGCCTTGGTAAGACAAATAAAAGCAATTAATTTTGTTGACCACATTTTTCCAGCGACTGTCAACATGAAAATTTCATATTAGTGGTAGACCAGTTCCAACAAAAGCCACATTGTGACTCTGGGTAAACCTGGTCTCCTAGGATCTGGAATCTTCACAGAACAATTCTGTCAAGTACTTTTCCAACAGTACACAGCAGTGATATTCCACTGGAGTAATTGCAGTCACTGTGATCTTCCTTGTTCTTGTACATAATTATGATGCTTTAGTCTTTGAAGTCTTGCGGAATCTGCCCCTCACACAGCAGAGTATTTTTAGCTGATGAATGTGTGAGGGTGGAATCTCTTTCCCACTCCTGATGATCTCGATAGGGATTTCATCTCTGCTTGGGACCATTCCCAAAGCAAGTTCATCAATAGCATTTGTGACTTCAACAATTATTAATACTGTTTTCGTATATGCCCCGCCTTGATTTTCTGTAGTATGCTCATTGAGTCGCTGAGAAAGCATGCATTGGTGAATTCCTGAGTTTTCAGCCGTTCTAGGGCCTTAGTCACAGCCATGACCTCCATTGTCATGCCGCTTGTGGTAGATGCAAAAGTTCCACTTTCTTCTACGATGACTTTTCCTTCAATTCTTGCCCTTAAATCTTACACACTTCACCTCTGACGAACCATAGAACCACCTGTATGTATAACAGCCTTTTCCCGTGATGTGTGTTCATCCATCAATGCTTTTAATTCTGCATCAACTATTGGTGGCGCCACTGTCTTATCAGGGTGACAACCACCACAAAGTACTGCTTGTATTTTTGTTTGGTATGGATATCCATTCCTCTGCACCGTTTATGTCTTGAATAGAAATCACCCGTTGAAGTACTTTCTCTGCCAGGCACAACCAAGACTGGCCTCGTTTGAGGCTGTTGCCTTTACGTGAAGTCAGTTCAATGTGCAGTGGATGTGTAAAAACCTCAGTGATTCTGAGGTAGACACACCGTTGTTGTATTTCAAGCCTGCTGTTTATATCTGGAAGATATAGTAAGTATCTCATTGCTCTACATGATGTGTCTTTGGTGCAGCCAAGTATAATGTGCATTGCTTCATTTTGTACCTTTTCCAGTCTGGTGATTTGTGTCTTGCTGAGGGTGAGGATTGCCAGTGCACATTCTGTGGTAGAGAGGATCAAACCCTGGTAGAGAATGACTAACAGCCATTGTAAAACACATGGCAGCCATAATTCTCATCGCAGTCAAACCCTTTATGGCATTGCTGATCATAGTGACAACTAGGAATCTGCAGCTAAGGATTCGATCAATACTCAAAGGTTTATTGGGTATGTAGTGTGTGGATGATGTGATCAACATCATACTGGCCACCTTTACTTCCCATGACTTTACCTGGCAACAGTTTAAGCCTGGGTCGACCTGGGAGCCAAGGTGATTTTCTTTTAAACATTGGCTTGATGCAGATTTGAATCTTTGGGCTCACAGGCAAGCGTCCCAACAACATGTATGCATTTAAGGATGGTTAGTTAGTGGTTTCCTGAAGTTGGATATCTTGGGATGAAATGCACAGATATTGTAACAGCCCTTTTAAGGGTAAATGCAGCAAAAAGCAGAAAAAGAAAGAGTAAATAAATACAGGATTTGGCAGGCTAATATCTGAAAAGGACATATGGAGTTGGCGGGCTAATATCTGAACAGGACATATGGAATTGGCGGGCTAATATCTGAACAAGACATATGGAGTTGGCAGGCTAATATCTGAACAAGACATATGGAGTTGGCAGGCTAATATCTGAACAAGACATATGGAGTTGGCGGGCTAATATCTGAAAAAGACATATGGAGTTGGCAGGCTAATATCTGAACAAGACATATGGAGTTGGCGGGCTAATATCTGAACAAGACATATGGAGTTGGCAGGCTAATATCTGAACAAGACATATGGAGTTGGCAGGCTAATATCTGAACAAGACATATGGAGTTGGCAGGCTAATATCTGAACAAGACATATGGAGTTGGCAGGCTAATATCTGAACAAGACATATGGAGTTGGCGGGCTAATATATTAACAGGACAAATGGAGCTGGCGGGCCAATATCTGAACAAGACATATGAAGTTGGCAGGCTAATATCTGAACAAGACATATGGAGTTGGCGGGCTAATATATTAACAGGACATATGGAGTTGGCGGGCCAATATCTGAACAAGATATATGGAGTTGGCGGGCTAATATATTAACAAGACATATGGAGTTGGCGGGCCAATATCTGAACAAGACGTATGGAGTTGGCGGGCTAATATATTAACAGGACATATGGAGTTGGCGGGCCAATATCTGAACAAGACATATGGAGTTGGCAGGCTAATATCTGAACAAGACATATGGAGTTGGCAGGCTAATATCTGAACAAGACATATGGAGTTGGCAGGCTAATATCTGAACAAGACATATGGAGTTGGCAGGCTAATATCTGAACAAGACATATGGAGTTGGCGGGCTAATATATTAACAGGACATATGGAGTTGGCGGGCCAATATCTGAACAAGGACATATGGAGTTGGCCTAATATCTGGAGTTGGCGGGCCAATATCTGAACAAGACATATGGAGTTGGCGGGCTAATATATTAACAGGACATATGGAGTTGGCGGGCTAATATCTGAACAGGATATATGGAGTTGGCAGGCTAATATATTAACAGGACATATGGAGTTGGCAGGCTAATATATTAACAGGACATATGGAGTTGGCGGGCCAATATCTGAACAAGACATATGGAGTTGGCAGGCTAATATCTGAACAAGACATATGGAGTTGGCGGGCTAATATCTGAACAGGATATATGGAGTTGATGGGTCTGATTGTTTATAATTTTTGTTTTGTTTTCAGCAACAAGCTGCAGTAATGATTCGTTACCAACACTTGAGAACGGACGAATTGAAAACTGTGCTGGCAATGACAGACAGATGACATGTGTTGGTGTCTGTGACAAGGGCTACTTATTTCAAACTTCATTCAGCTCAACGAACTATTCTTGTGTAAATGGAACATGGACTATGAATTCTTCTGTACAGTCATGTATCAGTATGTATCCAATAATTGCAATGAATGTATAGTTTGTAAATGATTAGCAAGATAAGTTTCAAGTGACACATGTTTTTACTGTCATATGTAGCTTATAATAAATATAATGCTGTACATGAAAGATAAAACATGCACTAATAAAAGTAAGAACATATGTAGGAACCAAAAAGGCGCTAAGCTAAACTGCTACTTTCACGCTAAATCACAACACCTTTTAGTATATTTAGTTAGCTGATGCTGAATTGTAATCATCATCATCAAGTGCCGTGCTGACTAGTGTGGGTGATCATGCCTCTCCACAATCTGCGATCTGCAACTGCGTGTATTAGTTCGCGCGTTGACCCCCTTCATGTCATAACAAAAGGCTGTAAAGAATATCCTCTTGCCGTCTTCCTCTGTCTTTCTTTCCAATTATATTTCCAGTGGTAACGTGGTCCATTTTTCCCTCTTCTTATATTGTGACCAAAAAAATGATGTTTATTGTAAGTTGTCTTTGAGCACTCACATCCTTCAAAACATTTGGTTTGCTCTAGCTGTAAAACTAAATCTCCAAGGCCCCAAGATATTGTTCGGCCGGTTTATTAATTGTCCAGGATTCACAGCCATATGTTAAAACTGGCTCTATCTAGCAAGCAAGAATTCTGTTCCTAACCTCCAATGAAACTAATTTATAGCACAAAATGTTCTTTATTATATAATTCTGTCCTTTTCACGACAGCTAGACCCACTCCCGAAACCGGAAACAGCAAGCCAAGCCTGACCGCGCAGACATGACGTAGCAGCAAAAAACTAAACAGGCGAAAATGATCGCCACAAAGAAACAAACTAAATTCATATAGCAAAGAAACCGTCCTCGATAAAGCAGGCCTTCGGGCGGCTGAAAGAAGACAAAGCTTGACATTTTTGTTTTCTTTTTTCCAAGTTCCAAGTTTATTATATAAAGGCAATTTTGGCCTGTCCTGTTCTGTTCTTTATCTCTGTGATACATTTTCCATAGGATGTTATTTATGTGCCCAGATACTTAAATATCTATACTTGTCCTAAAATAACTCCTTTGACTTTTATTATACATGTTAGCACTATTTTTGTTGTTGTTGTTGTTTGAAAACACCATTACTTCTTTCTTTCCTTTGCTCAAACCTAGGCCCATTTTATCATTTTCTACCACCACCATATCTATCGATTCCTGTAGTTCTTTCTCACTTGTCGCTATTACGACAGGGTCATCGGCATAATGCAGGTTTCTTTGTTATGACCACCAACCACAATTCTAATCATATCCATGATAAATCTTACTATGTATTCACTGTATAATGCAAACAAATCAGGTAAGTGTACACATCCGTGTCGTACTCACATCTTTATGCTCTGAAATGCTCCTATAAATTATAAGATCCTAAATAGTAACTACTAGAAAGGTTATACTATTGCTCAAAATGTCACCTGTGAAATAGTTAAGAACAAAATTATACCTGACAGCCATTGTGTGCTCTTGTGCCAGCAGCCGGGGAACTTCAGACCATGCCAGCAATAATCTGCCAGAATGGTGTGACCTCTGTAACAGACCGTTCATGATCGTGTCACGCACAACAAGTAGTGACAGTTACGGCCATCAAAACGTCCTACTCCACTCATACACTTGCTGGACTGATAAGCATGTTTCACAATACTGCTCCTCTTGGTGTATGTTAAAAGTGGGGTTGCCATCATTAAACTGTCATTATGATGTCATCATGTTCGTCTGCACCGCAATTTCACGAGGTTAACTCCTTTGACATTCTTAATAACTTTATTAACAGGTTATAAGACAATGCCACGGTTGTTGTAATTGCTACCACACTTTTCAGATTTTAATTTGAAAGACATGACATTTTACATACTAAATGAAGAAAACTTGAAGGGCACAGACAATTGAAGCTAGAGATAAGGAACCAATCACATAATAATGTCCTAAATACGAAAAAAAATATAAATTATGAAAAGGGCCAGTCAATCGAGCATTATGTAGCATTTTTTAGTCTTTCCAAAATAATCCTACTTAATATCTTACTATGAACTGACAGCAACATAATTCCTCTATAGTTTTCACACTCCTGTAGATCTCCTTTTTTTGGGTGGTTTCACTAGATATCCTTCTCCCCAGTTCGCTGTTACTTCTTCGGTCTTCAAGAATTTCCTGAATAATCTGTGTAGCAATTCCGTTGATGTGTTTATGTTGGCATTAATAGCTTTTGCTTGCTGGGATGCCATCTGGACCTGCCGCCTTTCCTTCTTTCAGAAGATTGATAGCTATTTCTAATTTCCTAGTTAGATGGTATCTCACAGTTGATATCCAGTTCCATTTCTAAAGACTGGATATCTGGAGGAACCTCTAGAGCTGGTCTATTTAGAAGTATTTCAAAACATTTAGACCATCTGACCATTTGATCTTTAGTGTTGTTAGTGAGTACTTTGCCTTGACTATTTGTTATTAATCCAGTTGGCTGACTATATTTACCTACTAATTTCCTTGTTTTACTGTAAAGGTCTCTGAGATTTCCTTTTGCTTCTGCTGTTTCCACTTTGTGTGCTTAGTCATTTAAATATTTCACTTTATTTGCCCTTATATGCCTCCTAACTTCCTTTTTGGCTTCTGTGTATTCTTCCTGAGCACTAGCTTTAGCAGCTCTAGTTTTGCTATTGTTTAAGTCTGCCTTTTAACTTTTCAATTTTTCAATCATTTCGATAGTTTTTGGTGTTATCCACGCTTTCTGTTCCCATTCTTTCTTACCAAGGACTTCAATACAAGAATTATTCCACATTCCCTTGATCTGATCCCAGCAGACTGCAGTGCTCAGGTAGCAATTATCCTGTTATAAATACTGTGTAAAACCTTCTGCTCATCTTATTCTGTCTGAAACACTTTTAATCATTTTTGCTTTTCCTTTTCCGATAAATTTTCATGCCCAGCGTCTGTTTAATGTCCTCTATCCATGGTTAGTTTAATCATCCCATGTGATGTCTTCCAGTAACCACACTTTTCATTTTGTTTAACCAGCTGTCCAGGATTAACATCCTGGCTAATGTCCACATGCAGACTGTTGGAGTTATATGTGATATAGACAAGAACAGGGAAACCAAGTAGGGTCTAGGTTATGTGACAAATATGTGGTTGCCTTTCATAGGAAGGGTTTATGTCTTACACACTCCTGTTGTGGCTCCGAGGAAAATATGTAAAGTATGTGGTTGCCTTTCATAGGAAGGGTTTATGTCTTACACACTCCTGTTGTGGCTCCAAGGAAAATATGTAAAGTATGTGGTTGCCTTTCATAAGAAGGGTTTATGTCTTACACACTATTGTTGTGGCTCCAAGGAAAATATGTAAAGTATGTGGTTGCCTTTCATAGGAAGGGTTTATGTCTTAAACACTATTGTTGTGGCTCCAAGGAAAATATGTAAAGCATGTGGTTGCCTTTCATAGGAAGGGTTTATGTCTTACACACTCCTGTTGTGGCTCCAAGGAAAATATGTAAAGTATGTGGTTGCCTTTCATAGGAAGGGTTTATGTCTTACACACTCCTGTTGTGGTTCCAAGGAAAATATGTAAAGTATGTGGTTGCCTTTCATAGGAAGGGTTTATGTCTTACACACTCCTGTTGTGGCTCCAAGGAAAATATGTAAAGTATGTGGTTGCCTTTCATAGGAAGGGTTTATGTCTTACACACTCCTGTTGTGGCTCCAAGGAAAATATGTAAAGTATGTGGTTGCCTTTTATAGGAAGGGTTTATGTCTTACACACTCCTGTTGTGGCTTCAAGGAAAATATGTAAAGTATGTGGTTGCCTTTCATAGGAAGGGTTTATGTCTTACACACTCCTGTTGTGGCTCCAAGGAAAATATGTAAAGTTTGTGGTTGCCTTTCATAGGAAGGGTTTATGTCTTACACACTCCTGTTGTGGCTCCAAGGAAAATATGTAAAGTATGTGGTTGCCTTTCATAGGAAGGGTTTATGTCTTACACACTCCTGTTGTGGCTCCAAGGAAAATATGTAAAGTATGTGGTTTTTCGGAAACTATGAGACTAGTCTACAACAACTAGTAAGAAAAGATATAAATATTTGAGCTAACAGAGACAAGTATGTTGAAACTGTAAAACCTGACTGCATATATCTTGAATATAAAACTGTTTAATCAGTCAGTTGCCGTCTTCACAATGAAGGTTGGCCACAATGGATATCTGACTCTCGCTCTATTTCTTATCTTGATAGTACACATTCTCAAACTGCTGTTCATCTATCTCTTGATGTTGTCCTCCCACCTGTATCGTTGTCCACCTCTAGCTGTCTTGCCTTAAACTTTCTTGCTTTCAACTTTCCACTCAAGTATAGTTTCAAAAAATGTTGTATGGCTTTTAATTCTTTTGGGACGCCATGTGGGGGGGGGGGGGGGGGGAGGGGGGGGGGAGTGTGGGGGAGGGTTTGGACAGCATAGCATTAATTTTGAGTGGAATTGTTTTACTGCAACATGACAAAGCTAAATCCTTCCTGAATAAAAAGTATTGGCTGTATAGAGACGTATATTATATCAAATTAAAGAGAAATGAGTGCAAAATAAATCTAAACTATTTAAGTGTCGGTATGACAACAAAATGCTGCGTGGATTTTTATCGGGGTATGGGACGTCGCAGGTCGACCCAGCCTCAAGTGGGTACCAGGATGGGCTGTCCTGGGAAAGTAAAGACGACCGGCGTAATGCTGACCACATTACCCACCGAGTGCCGATTGGCCTATAAAAATATGGGTGCTCTTCCCATATGCCTGATGCACATAAGGGAGTGTAAAGGGATCTTTACTTTTTTAAAAACTTTTATGACAACAAAATATAATTAAAATCACACAAAATTCAAGGATGTTAGACACATATGAAGATTACTTACATAAAAAATGTTGTGCGCACCTTGCTTTTTTACTTGTTCAATAACACTGCGCAAATTCAAAGAATTCACATGCCATCTCTGTTCAGTTATGTGTCAGCTAGCCTTTATTTAAACAATTAATTTAAACATTTTGGATGCTATGTCCATTTTTGTATGACATGTCAGATTTCAAAACAACTGAAATCTGGAAAACAGTTGATCAAAACAGATGCTCCGATCAAAATATTTTGTTCTGTCTTCACCCTAACCTAATTATCAGCAGAGCAATCCATTTGGCACATAGCATTATCAGTCATAATATCAAGACTATTGTAAACTACCTGACTGAGATTTTTCAACGACAAAGCAATAGGATCCCTTATCATTTGGTATAGAAAAATCGCTTAAAAACTGTATCACATCGAAATAATTTGAAATAAATTAGAAACTTCTGCAATGACCACGCCAGACTTCAGAAAAAGAAAAATATTTAGTTTCGTTAATTCTAGTTTTGTAAAACGTGGTCCTACAGAGTCATTTTTCCAGCAAACAAAACATTATTAAATTGTCTTTATGAAAAGCCACGTGAATGTTTTTCTATAGGTGACCGATTCAAATGCCATTTAAATGGCAATCCGTCCTCAAAGAGTTAATGTGATCAAAATATTTCAGTTCTCTTTTTTTGTGTTTTGTTGTCAGTAATCATTTTCATTCCTAGTCTCTCGAGAATCTCATAAATCTGTTAAATTCAAGTAATACCAAACTGTGTACATAATACAAATATTCAGAAAACAATAATATAATATCTTTTGCTTTTCAGAAATATCGGACCCAATAAACAACTATGATGTGACACTGCAGTTCCAACTGAGAGGTAGAAAAGTGCCACCGTCACCTCAATATGATGCCTACACCTGCTTAAACAGACATTATGTCTTGTTGTCACAGCTTGTACAAAACATATCAGCTTGTGGTTACCACAATTTTACAGCCACTGATTTTAGGAGACATGAAATTGATTCATCAAAAGTAAGTACCACCTTGAAAGCAAATATTACACCATCTCTAAAGTGTGGACCTAATGAACGCATATAATAAACTAATTAACATTTTTTATATTTAAAATGCTAATGACTGAAATCACATTTTAGATTGTCGTTATCTTATTCTTCACATTTGCTGGCTGTAAACTCTGATGGAAAGTCCTGGTTGTTCACCCACGTCTAGACTTTGATCTTGTTCCAGGACAACTGTTGCATTCACATCAATCGTAAAAATCTTGCTTCTTTGTGGGAAAACTGTTGCTTCTTGTCTCTCAGGCGGATGCACAACAACTTTCACTGAAATGTCAATTCTGCCAAAGTTATCCAGGCTCCTGGAAGAGAATACATTTCTACGATGACAGCGGAGAGGTGTAGACCAGTTCTGACCAGTATGAACCCTGTTCCTGCTGCACCATTAGGTATTGTCCAACACCTCTGCATCCCAGCTACCCTATAACAGGTTGTAGAAGTCAAAGCTATGTACATTCACATATTGCTTCTTGAGTTTCAAGTTTAAAATTAATGTGTTATTACTATTTATGTCCTAATTACAAAAGTAACAATATGGTGAAGGACCTTATTCCTGCCATTAGGCATATAGTGCTATACAAATAGTTTTATAGGCCAATTACTCCACAGTGGGTGATGTCAGCACCACACTTCTCACCATTAATTCTCATGACATTTCTTGGTACTCATTTTAAGCTGGGTCGAACTGGGAGCCAGGGTCAGCTATAAAAGTCTGTGTCAGAGGCATGTGTGGCCATTGATAGAATCTGAGTGATGTTAGTAACGGACAAGCAGGAAATGACTTGACCGCAGACCTGACAGCATGTTCACAAACACAGGAAGATGGTGAGCCGAAAGTATGAGCCGGGCAACGACTGCCATGAGGGGCTTGAGACTCTTAGTTCTTCTTATGCTCCAACAGAACCGCTCAGCATGACCAAGGGCACAGAAAAAAGCCGGACCGACTAGGGGAACAAAGTCGGTGAGGGGTTTTGGGGGAGACCGCTAGGACTTTCATTGTGGATTTAGTTTAGAGATTGTATAGGAGTATAATGGGCTGAAATACAGTATAAAAAATTAATTTCAAAAGCTACAACTCATAATGGAATATGCTCTCACTGTTCTTTAAAAGGAAAGGAGATCGAAGGACCCCGAAACATGATTTTTTGCCCAATAGTAGACGACAGACAAATGTTTAACCCAACCGCATGGAAAGATCCAAAACGCCCATCACGGAGGCACACCGCTGAAATTCTCTGACGAAGTGCGGACAAAGAGCAAGTTTCCACCAGCAGGTGACAGGATGTCATGGTGCAGTTTGGATGATATTTTATGTGAGGTTATTGATGGTGAATTAAAGAAATCCTCGCTAAAGGAAAAGCTAAAACAGTTTTGTGACATAATTTATATTCACTATGCTTACGAGGTCGGAACAGCCGAGATGACGCAGCCGGGAGTCACATGTAAAGATATGGAGGAATGCAGGGCAGACAACAACTCAAAACGGTTTAAAGCCGCTACAGGCAGCGAACCAGAGTGACTGCACGAGGTCTGGCTGCACTTTAAGAGCAGACACAGTGCTCTTTGTCGCGATGAGCGTTTCTGTCGGAACAGAAGAAAAACTAAGAGGGAACGAGAACAGTTCTTTAGAAACCTGTTCCATTTTGCCCGAGGCATGTTCAAGCAACCAAAGTATGGTACTATTTTTGTCGGTAAAAAGGAATTAGAGTCAGATGTACTAAAGATGTTTTCGGATGGGACAAGGGGTGATCCTCTCGATGACATTTAAGAGATTACCAGTGTCCTGAAGTGGCCTCAGTTGCCCTAGGCAATGATTAAAAAATGTCTCCCAACGATGTTTCCTACGTGGTGTGAAAACGCTGTCAAAAAGTCCTCCAAAAGCTTCACTACTTGCTAAGGCTCGCTTGAAGCCGAAAGTATATATGTAAGGAAAACCAGAAAGCCAACAGAGTCTACACTTACAAGGAGCCAGACTCCTCTTATCTATCTCAGTTCAAACCTATCTCGCTGTGAAACGTTGAGTAAAAGATATTCTTCACAGTTATGGCTAACAGTACTTAATGCAGAATTAGTACTTCAATGCATCGTTGCAGAAAGGTGGCATCCCGGGCGGCTACCGGTGTCCTAAGCATGCGTCCATGATCTGAGAGTCTATTCAGAGAGTAAATGCAGAGAAAACGGAACTGCACATGGCATGATTGGATCCCGCCAACGCCTATGGGTCGGTATATATCATTGGCAGATCGTTCACATGTTCCACGTACCGACAGAGATCATCACTATGATTCGAGCAGTATTTTTCAAGTTAGCCTAAGCTTCTCTACCCCCACGTTAACTATGAGGTGGACTGAGCTCCATATTCGGATAACCATGGGGTGTACGATTTCTCCTTTACTGTTTTTACTGCAGTGCAGGTCATGTTGGATGGGACTGCCTTCAAATTAGGGATTAGTGAATGTCACTACAGAGAGCATATATGACCATACGACTATCATAACGGGCTGTGAAGATCAATCACCTGTTATTCTTAAAAGGCAAGATTGCGTGGTTGAATGGTGCTACATGCAGTTCAAGCTGCCGAAGTCTAGAAGTGTGTCCGTCCATAGAGGTGGGGTGGTGGCAACCAGATTAACAGTGGCAAGCAGTCCGATCCCCACGGTTCTGGAAAATCAGTAAAGAGTCTCCACCGTGTCTTTGATTCGGAGCTCTCTGATAGGAAGGAAGTCACTGGCAACAGGCCTGCTGCTATCTAGCTTAGCAGGCTGATCAGGAAGTTCAAAGTCTGGTGTCTCCAGTTCATGTTGATTCCAAAGCTCCTCTGGCCGCTGTTAGTGAACGAGGTAAGCTCGAGCACAGTAAAAGCAGTGGAGACAAAAAAATTCAACACCACCATGAGGAAATAGCTTGGAGTCCTGCCTTATCTGACCGACGTGACCATGTAAACAGACTAAACTGGTACTTTCTTTCAGGTCGATGTCTAAAGAGTTTTAAGTCAGCAAGGGAGACAGCTACTGATAATCGATAGACTTCTGTTGTGCATGCTCGCGCCGTGGAGTTCTTTTTATTATTAAATAATGACGCAGAGATGTAGCAACGGTTAAGGATAGAGTGTTCAGTATGTAATAATCTGCTAGTTTGAAGAGTACTCTAATTTGCATGTCATTATTTTGTTGAAAAATCTTTCACCAAATTAGTCGAAATGTGTCTTAACAAGGTGGTTCACAAAGGGAGTTTTTATAGTAAATAATAAGAAGAGAATGGTGTCGTAGGTATGGTACCCAGGGAACTCGACGTAGTGACATGTTCTGTCTGGTCACACTACCCAAAGCCATGCAGTATCACAGGTGTATGTTTCAGTGATGGTGGAAAGAGCTTGGTTCAGAGTTTGTTGGTTCAGACCTGGTTAACGCCAGGAAACAACTGTAAGACCAAGGCAAGAGTGGAGATTATCAACGCTTTCCGGTCGGTTGGTGTAGGGTTTGTAACTCAAGTCACCTCTGAGGCAAACACGTATAAATAGCTTTTATAATTACATTAAAGGCTGGTGTTTGTTCTCTAACAGTGTTGGGTTAAATGTGTTTGAGATAGACACATTATCATGGAGCTGCCACGAGCCACTGCAGTAAACAGCTTTCTGACACTTCATACACATAATGCTTTAGAAAATCAACTAAAAAATATATAATTCTTTACGAAACCACTACCCAGAAAAAAACGGAGTTCTGAGTGGGGTTGTCTTCACCTTGCTCTAGACTAGCAAGCCAGGTACTCAAAATTCTGCTGTTAATAGTGCTAGCTCTGTGCTGTTTGACAAGACTCCTCATTCATTTCTTTTGCTTCACGCTTTACTATGCCAATCTTTACTCGCAAATCTCACATTCCTAGCAGAAAACTTGTTCCGAGAATTGCAGTTTCTGTAAACATAAAAAAATAACAAACAATTATGTGAACAGTGATGACATTTCATTTTAAAAATCGTACCTGTTTCAGGATGAAATATCATTTACGCTTCAACTCTTCACCACTGATAGAAATGTGACAAAAATTGCAAACTGTGCGGCAACATTACAAAATCAGTCTGGGACTTTGTTTGGACCTACCTACCCTGTCACTGACAATAGGTCTTGCTATTCACCTTGGAATGTAGTTCCAAATACAGCAGTCATTGTGCCACTAAACGTTTCATGCAGTGACAATGCCAGGGTGGTGAGCTATAATGGAATCAACAACTGCTGTAAGTATAATAGATTTATGTGAGTCATTCATTCTTCTTCATCAACTTCTCCTCCTCCTCCTTCTCTTCTTCTTCTTTTCCTCCTCCTCCTCCTTCTGCTTTTTCTTCTTATTTTTCTTCTTCTTCTTCATTTTTTTCCTGAATGTAGCTTAGATCTTCTGCCAACACATGCCAGGCAATACAATACTATTTTATTAATCTTTCGTTGTCTGTGAAATGCATGACAGATTTCAGACCTAGTATCTTTCTAAATTAATCCATATTAAATGTTTGTTTCTTGTACGTGTGTGTGGGGGGGCAAAGAAAGAAAGAAAGAGAGAGAGAGAGAGAGAGAGAGAGAGAGAGAGAGAGAGAGAGAGAGAGAGAGAGAGAGAGAGAGAGAGAGAGAGAGAGAGAGAGAGAGCTAAAGATCTTTAAATATCATAAATATTATTATTATCTATAAGTGGTATAATACTCTGCATGCATAAGGATTTGCATGAATAAAGATAATACCTAAACATATGTTTTCCTCTTTAACCATCCAGTGCCGTGTGGCCTTGGCATGTTTTTTAACCCCACCACAAAGATATGTGAACAATGCCAGGATGGAAATTACCAAGACGAAGAGGGACAAACAGGGTGCAAACTTTGCCCAAATGAAGTACAGAAGTCGCACACACCACGAACAAAAAGGAGCCATTGTTTCGGTACGAACTCATTATCATAAACAAATCATGTTTTTTTATAATGAGTAATGCAGGAAACCATATCTAAACAGCCAGCAGTTTCCAATGAGCTTGACCACTTCAAATATATTTTACCACTATCTTTAGCCATCCACCATCTTTCATTGTTGTCCTGTGTATCTAGCTTCTTTAATCTTCTTACTTGCAACTGTGTTCTGTTGTCTAACCAATGTTTAGCTGTTACTGTCTTTCTTTCTTCCCTCCTTGTTGCCTCCTTTAATCTTGATCTCTTTCAAGTGACTACATATTATTAGTATTTGTGGCGATGATGATAATGATGTGATTCGTTTTGTGACACTATTACTTATATTCTTGTTTACATTTGTTTGTGACTTCTTTTAACAAGTACGCCCCACATGTTTGGAAAGTGATCACATAATTTTAAATACTGATGGAAAGTTAAAGAAAGTCTGATTCTAAAGAAGTTATAATAATGGCACTGTGGAACAGCTGAATCTAAACTAGGGCTGTACCGAATAGTGATTTTCACTATTCGGCCAAATACGAATAGTGGGATGAACTATTCCGCCGAATACGAATACAAATAGTGTATCAGCACAATCAGGTGCCTTGCCGACTGGCGTGGGCGATCATGCCTCTCAACAATCCTTGATCTCCTGCAGCATGTATCAGTTCGTGTGCTGACACACCTCCATGCCATGCAACAAGACTGTCATGAATCTTCTGTCGTTGCCTCCCTCTGTCCCTCTTTCCACAGATCTTTCCAGTGGTCACAACATGTTCTATTTTCCCTCTTCTCATAACATGGCCGAAAAATGACGACTATCTCCTCTGATGTCTGTGATTAGTTGTCTTAGGGCTCCCGCCTCTTTCAAAACCAGCGTTCGCTCGGCCGTTCATTCGATGTAATTTAAACGCAACTTATTATTCTCGTTAGCAATATCTTCAAATTTGATTTTGGCGAAGACACCATGAAAGAACGAAAAATGTATTATAAATTCTCTCTCTCTCTCTCTCTCTCTCTCTCTCTATCTCTCTCTCTCTCTCTCTCTCTCTCTCTCTCTCTCTCTCTCATCCACAGAGACACACACTCACACACATATACACAAGCATCAATGACAACAAAAAAGAACGCATTGCCTTTAAATTTGATTTCCAACTTGACGAGGCTAACAGTTACTATTGAACAGGCCACATTTTCCACTTTAAAATTTCAGCCAAAATGTAATCACAACCTTACTTATGCGCTGCACCTTCAGGAATACAGATGAAGGATCGGTCGCACCTCAAGATAAATACAAAGACAATTTTTAGCACGCTGCGGTTGGCATTTTATGCAGTATGATAAACTTAGAGAGAGAAACAAGGGGAACAAACTCTTTTTTTGACAGTGGCGAGAAAAGACAATTTAAATTTTAACTTTTAAGTATCTTCATGCCTTCTTTAATAATGTCACAATTTATAGCCGACTTTTCTTGATTTTCGCCGCGGGACCCCTGGCATACGTACCCATTTTGAGAACCTCTGCTGTAATTGCTCCGTCAGCAGGCAAAAACCTTTCCAGCTTAAGTACCACGCAACCGGGTCGTAGTTTTCCCGCTACAACTGACTTAGGCATCAGCAACTTTTGTGTTAATGAGAGAGTTAGTTAGTAGTTAGTTAGTTAGTTAGTTAGTTAGTTAGTTAGTTAGTTAGTTAGTTAGTTAGTTAGTTAGTTGGGTTATCCTCATTGCACTCCGGACATGTCCATAGGTGCTCAGATCCTCCTCTCAGTATGAACCCCAACGTTCGATGGCTAATAGTACCAGTTCTATGTTGATTAACAAGTCTTCTGGCGTGTCTGGTGTGCGTCTCGTTTTTTGCTGTGCCGATCTTAATTCCCAAGTCTGCCATTCTGGCGAGTGATGTGGATTCACTGCCACCAAAGTCCTCTATCCTTCCCATTTCTCTGAGTGCATTGATAATATCAGCATGATCCATAGGCCGACCGTCAGTAGTGATAGCGGATCCAGCTAAACTGTCAGCTCTTTCATTTCCATCGACGCCTGCGTGTCCCGGAACAAAAATAAAGGTGACTCCACGCATAGTGAACTTCTGTAATGATTCAAGCCATTATCTTCGCACTGAACCTGCCTGAACCCTCCGGATCATACTCATTGAATCACTGAGTATACACACGCGGGTGTATTTTTGTGTAAGAGTTGTTTTAGTCCATCGCAGTGTATGCAGAAACGGTTGTAACCACTATTCGTATTCGGTCAGACCGCAACTATTCGGCCGAATACCGAATAGTTATTAGGTCCACTATTCAGCCCCAAAGCGAATATTCGGTACAGCCCTAATCTAAACTAAAATGTTAAAATTAGTTAACTAACAAAGAAGAGACTAACTGATGATAGCATGGTGAATTTCATGACAGAGAAAGTTTCCATTTTTGATAGAGAAAGAGCTTACATTTTTGTATTATAGAAAAGTGAAAACACTTTCAATGTTAAAAAATTAGGGTATTAAGCGAATAATCTTAAATCAGAAGAGGAAACAAACAGTAGTATTTTCTTTCAATTATGTCTGATATGATCTCATGTGAAATGTTTCTTTTGCCAGAACTTTGTCCTGAAGGATTTTGGAGCACAAGTGGCTACATAGAAGACAACTGTACTGCATGTCCTGAGAATTATTTCAGCATATCATCAAAATCTTGCCAGCCATGTCCAAATAATGGGTCCACAAAAGGAAAATCAGGAGCAACATCAGTGTCTCAGTGTTCAGGTTGTTCATTGTAATTTTATTAAAACTGTTGAGATTTTGTTTACTGATCTGTGTTCATAATAATGTGTACCAAAACAAATAATGTTTTATCATTGCAAAAAATAATGACTGACTAATCATTGAAATACTACAAACAAGAGCTTCTAAATAAAAAAATAAAAAATTAAAAATAGTTTAAAAGTTTAACCAAAAACAGAACCCTCTGGAACTTCAGTCATTTTTAATGTGTGAATTATGAGACTTGCATGGTTGGATAATTCTTTTAATTAAATATAATTTAATAATATCTCATTAAAGTCACTATATTATTTCAAAGTGGACTAGCAAATGTGTCCATGTATAAGATAAACGTTTAGTTCTCACAATAGGATTTAAAATCAGGCTGTGATTTATAAAACAATGTTACTATTTTTTTATAAATCACAGCCTGATTCTAAATTCTATTGTGAGAACTAAACGTTTATCTTATACATGGATACATTTGCTAGTCCACTTTGAAATAATATAGTGACTTTAATGAGATATTATTAAATTATATTTAATTAAAAGAATTAAGCCTACATGTGCCATTATTTTTCATAGTTGCTTGTGATATGGAAAAAATAGTAAATGTATTTCTACACCGTGAGTTTTAATTTCGAGGTGATGGGATGTGTTGAATAACATGGTAATAGGACCTCCACCAATGAAAAAAAACCTGGTCATCTTTGGCGGACTCAGCAGGATGTTTTTTGCAAAATTACCAAAGGATAGTGATCACAGCATGAAAACAAGTGCAAAATAGCTGAAAATTATCTATTGAAATCAGAGCAGGAATTATATCCAATTTGTTTCTAGTTTTTTTGTTGTTGTTGAAAATGTCTTTACATTTTCTGGAGCATCTTATACAAGGGAGTGTCTTATATACAGACCAATGCACTAATTATTTTATTTTATCTTTTTAAAAATACCACGTCAAAGTTCACAAGGCAAGACAGCTGACAAGGGACCATGTGACCTTCATTTCCCTAATTAAGAGCAACATTCTGCAAAGTATCTCCAACATGGGGATCATGATGATTATAATGAATTAGTTATATAGGTTAAGCAGTCATGCACAGGGTATAATGAGCCCAGTACCAAAGCTCATGTATCGGTTCTGCATTTATGGAAGCCCCCGGCTTCCCTTGAGGGTCAACATATCTGCATGCAGCTGCCCTAGATGGGTCCCCTATAGACAATATCTGTGGATTGGGAGATGATGAAGTCACCCACATATGAGGTTACAAATATCCCACAAACATAACCAGGAAGGCTAACCCAGATAACGGATGCCCAAAGAAGTCAGATGTGTCGGCCAAAAGGTCAAGATATTACAGCTATGCTGTTAACAGGCACAATGTAATTACACCATTCAGACGAATTACAAAGAAGAAGATTTAATTGTACTAGTCGATGAAGATTTGCAGAAGACAGTTTACAAATATTATAGTAAATTGAAACAGACTCAGCCAAGTCAACAGTTTTTTCTTGTCTAGAACAATTATTGATAAATCGTAGCAAGTTAGAGGCAGAAATAAGACAGATTATAGGAAGGACTAAATTAACAATTTAACAGTATGGAACAGATTCTCATTTCCAGAAAACTGTGTTAGTGGTTACAGCTTATAGTGAACGAATGTTAGATTAGATTTATTCTTCATTGCTGAATTGTGCTGAATATGGTCAATGAATAAATGGCGTACATACAAAATTAGAGCTTCCATAAGCGGGTTATTTAGATTATTAGGAGAAATATTGCATAAGAAAAAAAAAAAGGTATTAGGAAAATTTTATAAACCCATCACTAAATAAGCTCATGGTCTTTCAAATAATAGTAATAATAATAAAAATTTTATATTAATAAATTAGGAACAAATATTTTGTAACATTATTTACAGAGTTTTTCAACATTTTTCAGACCCATGTTCTCCTGGAGAGTACTCAATCACAGGTTTCAAACCTTGCTCTGCTTGCCCCAAAAACTTCTATAGTGACAGTCAGGGAGCAAAGTTATGCACTGAATGTCCATCAAACACTACAACTGCAGGAAATGGATCAAAGTCATTCTCAGACTGCGTTAATGGAAGTATGTTTTTTTTTTCTTTCTGTAAACTGTTACATATTGGTATAAACATTAAACTGTTCAAAAAATGTTTTTCTATTGTAAATTAAAATAATGTGGCAAACAGTGCGCTGCACAATTTATTGGCTGGTATATTGAACTGTATTAATCTGGATCCAAACTTCCAGTGGACAGATTTACAGCCTAACTTGCCAATGTGATTTTGTATTTCAATGAAAAAAATTAATTTTTGACACTTCATTATAAGTTGATTTTTAACTCTGCAGTGAAGCAGCTGACAAGATACAACTAAATGTGCCAGGCAGTAAATTGTGCAATATATTGTTTGTGCCCCCCATTATTAAACTATTTGCCTGTTGAATGCTGCATTTAGAATCAGCATCACATCACTTAGGCCACTCCCATAAGCACTCTGTCACCATTTTTTAACTCCAATGGCACAAGTAACTGTCTGACTGTACAACCATCTCACTATTTCTTTGAGTGTTGAGCGTTGGCCAACTCCACTGAAGCTCCTCTCAGCACCATTCTCCTCAGACCGCAATGATATGTTTGTGCCTCCGCACTGTTCACTCGCTCTCTATGGGCCCTCAAAACATCCAGCTTGTCATACATCATTTCACCATCAAATGGTGCAAGACCGGATAGTCTGTCTGCCTGCTCGTTTCCCAACAAACCAGTAAAAGATAAAGAAAATATCCAAAGGAATGCTAACTACCCAAGACCTCTGAAGCAATGCTTGCCACACTGCACAAAGCATACGTCTCCATCTTTCTCAAGATGCTCTTCAAGTCAGTTACAGTCACGACTTGTGTGTGCAGTTGTTTTCAAGCCAGCAGTAGGCTTCAGTGACTCCCTCCACCTTTGTTCTCAAACTAGGCGTTAAAATGTCATATGTCAGACTTTGTTGCACTGGATGACTTTCAGTTTGCTTTCTGACCGTCCATAAAGCAATGGCAAACTACTGGACGTAAATTTGCCTAGATAAACCACAACACCCCAAAAAAATGCTGGGGTTGGTTTTGCAACGTCATGTAAGGGATATGCAACTAATTTATGTTGAACAGGAAGAGATGTGCTTTTATAGACAAATGATGAGAACACGCTTGAAAAATAAAATGAGTAATAGGATGTGATGATGTGCAGACAACTGATTTCCCACAACAGAAAGCGACAGTCTTAATTCTTTGGTCTTGTTATGAGAAAGGCGAAAACTAGAGTATATTGTGATGATAGGAAAGTTGGAGAAGAAGAAGAGACAGGATACGGGGGCGGTAGGGGGGGGGGGGAGAAGAGAGAGAGAGAGAGAGAAAGAGTGAGAGAGAGAGAGAGAGAGAGAGAGAGAGAAGGAAAGAGAAGTTTGACATCATGACATGGAAGGTCATCTGTGTCAGAAATTACTGAAAATACACAAAACATAAATAAACCACCTGTTAGAAATGGGTATTACAAGAGAACAAGCATGCAGAAACTGGTTGCGGTCAGTTAACTCCTACTAGTTACAGTAAGCTGGAGACACTGAGTTGGCTGCAGATTGAGTATAAATGGGTCGAACCAGTGTGTTAAGGTATTGATATGGACAACCATTTCATTTTGAAAAAGACAGAAGGTTGTGTATATGGACATGACTACCAACGGTACACTGCATGGACTATGCGAAGAATAACCTAAATTCTGTACAGACATCACTACCAATGAAACACGGCATGGACTTTAAGAAGAAGAATATGAAGGGCCTTTTCTATGTCATTGGCACATTGGATTTATGATGCTGGACTCCTCATTTTATGGGCCATTCGGCAATTGTTTGATAATGTGGTCGAGGCAGGTTGGCTATCTTTACTTTACAGGACATTGTCTGGTACCCATCTCAGGCTGGATCTACCTGGGAGTTGAGGTCGGTTTAAACAAACAAAAAAATCCACCTCCATGAGGATTCGAACCCAAAACCAGGCAAGTAAACATTTTCAAATGCTGTTACATATGAAGGCTTAACTTTTCACAATAACATGGGGAGCCACCATGGTATAGTGCACTTGCCTATGAATTGGAAGGTCATGGGTTCGAGTCCGAACAGAATCAAACTTTTTTTAAAAATGACTTTGGCTCCCAGGTCAACCCAGCCTTGAGTGGGTATCAGGTAAAGTTCTGGAAAGTACAGACAGCGACGTGATGTTGACCTCATCAGCCAATGAGTGTCGATGGGTCTATAACTTATAGATCTAGCCCTACATGCACATAGCTCTTAAAGTCGTGGAAAATTGTCCTTTACTTTACTTTTACACACTCACTACCAGTATCTGCTATTGCGCTACACTTTCCTATATCTTTATTCATTTTGCAGACTCACTGTGCACCGCCAACTTCTGTCACCCTGCTGGCACCATGAATAATACTGCGTGTGCAATTCTTGACCACAGACCTGTATGCTCATGCCAACCAGGTAAATACAGTCACATTCTTTGAAATATTACCTGATCTGTACTATTTAGCTGTGGTTGTACTAAGTTATCACCCTTTAAATCCAATTCAAGTCCTAAGTCATTGGCCAAGTCCTAAGTCAAGTTTCAAGTCACTAATATTGCTTCCAAGTCGAGTTCCGATAATTGAAACAGAATGTGTTCTGTCCTGTTTTTTACATGAAGACATTTTAAATTGTGTTTTTGATTATCAAACCTACCTGATGTTAGCTGGCCCCAAAGAACAGGTCGTACCAAGTCTTTGAAGCTACAAGTCCCAAGTCCAGTCATGAGTCGCTGCACAAAACCCCAAGTTGAGTTGCAAATTATTAACCATAAGACTTATGTCGGACTTGACTCAAGTCCTAACCTCTGCTATTTAGTGCTGATCCACATTGGACTGCACTATAGCGTGGTTTCAGGTACCGTAACAAGGTCAAACTTGTTTTCTGGGGTTTCTTTCTGTGTGATTCTTCTTCTTTTAGAATTAATCTTAGTCTGCAATACCAGAGTGGAAATTTATTAATTACAATTACCCATTTGATTAATAAATTTCGTTTTTTTTTAAATTTTTTCAGGCATCCAATTTTCTATGACTTCAGATATTTTTTTAATGAAACTGATGTTTGCTTGTAATATTAATATACTGCAGTAGCCTTCCTGTAGTCAGCTTGGAGACAGTAACAGATTATTGGGTAACCTATTCCTACTGAAGTCCGAACATGATAACTTAGTATTATGTCACAAGCTTTTAGGCTGTCTGCTTATATCTATCTCCATTTTCCATTATTTTGCTTATTTGGTATTTCCCCCAAATAAAGCTAATTTGAATTCACCACTTTACATTTAATTCATAGACTATGAGAAAGCTTTTGACAGCATTGATATGGAATCTCTCTGGAAATTAATGGGAAACTATGGAATCCCGCAGAAAATTTATAACTCAGTAAAGGCAGCATACAAAGACATGTAATGTTGAGTTCTTCATGAGGGAAAGTTAACATGAAACAAACCCATGGCCTTCAGAGTGCAAGGCTAACGGATTGACCACTACACCTCAGCTACTTCCAGAGACCTACAGTTGTCATTAGCCACATCGTTTTCTTTCTCAGTCCAAGACACTCTTAATATTCTTCTTAGATATGATTGTCTGCATGTATATGGAGGTGAGAGAACCTGCGTATTTATGTGGTTGTACAAGTGTGTTTTTCTGTGTATGCCTGTGGATGTCTATTCAACTGACACCCATGGGCCGAATCCGACCTACACAGGCATAGCAAGTGGCTTGCATATCATCACCATTAATGAGCTTTCTATGCTAGGGCTAGGCCTCTGGCACGTGATGATCCCCATTTTCAAAATGGTGACCCCTGAGTAAATTTAGATATTCAAATCTGAGTGTGTGTGTGAATGTATGAGTCTATTTATGAGTGTGAGTATGTGTATGTGCATGAGTATGTGGGTGTATGTATGTATATATGAGTATGTGTATGCAAATGTGCATGTGTGTGTGCATGTATATATGAGTGAGTACGCATATTTGATTTTGTGTGTGTATATGTGTACATGAACAAGTGCAATATATAGGATTAGTTAGGGGTGATAATTCAGGACATGGAATATGCATGTCTGCATGTGTATGTATGTGTGTGTGTCAGGGTTCGCCCCTGTTATGGGACAGTTCAGTGAGAGGATAATTAATCTAATCATTGTACCCTGCAACCGTTAGTGAAACTCACTACAGGTACACACTCGTATAAACATGGGGTACTGAACGAAGCGTAGCTTGGTCAAGGACAAGCGGACTTCATGAAGGCTGACCACCGCATGAACTTGAGGACGCAGAACAAAACAACTGTGCAGGCTGGACTCCGCTGGAGTCTGGGCTCTTGGCTGGACGTTGCTTGATTGTGACTGTGCTGCTAGCCAGACGTGTGACCAACTTTAGATTGTTAGATTTAGTGACAGTTCATTTTGACTTGTAGAAATGTACCATCGTAGTTATTAGCTGTAACGTGTTCTGTGTGTAGTGTCATTAAATATATTTAATTCATTACAGAGTAGATATGTGTTCTATTTAGATCTTCGTATTACATTTAAGGTAGTAGCTAGACTGTCTCAGTAGTTGTAACTAGAAGCCAGACCATGCATTGTTGGTGGCGTTAGTAATGTCGACCCACCTCTAGGCCTACACGTGACATGTGCCATAGCATCTTTGGTATCGGGAGACAGCGGGTTGAGTTGGCGCTGTATGGGAGAGTGATAGCGGCTCAGAGTTTATATTATTAACGTGTAAAGGCGCCTCTAAGCGATTTTAAAGTTGAATGCAGCCTGGTGTCAGAATAAGGAGCGCTACCCCTCCTGAGGTGTATCACCATCACGTTTATTTCTTTCATAATAAAGATTGTATGTGTGTTGTAACCAGTGTTTGTCAACAGTGTTTTCCTGTCATTAGCCTACAGCAGAGCCACTGGAATCGAACCCTAGACAGTTAGGTTCCTGTCATTGTGTGTATGTCTATGTGTGTGTATTGATGAATTTGTGTAGGTATGAGAATCTGTGTGTATGTTATGTATGAGTGTGTGTGTTAGGTAGTGTGTATGAAAATGTTAGAATGTGTGCATATCTCAGAGCAGCCTGTATGTATGCGTATTTTAAATATGTATCAATGTGTTTGTTTAAATTAGTGTGTATGTAGGTGTGTGTGAATGCCTGTATTAGTGTGTCTGTGGATAAGTATGTGTATGCACGGGTGTGTATAGTGCAAGCATACATGTATGGGTGCCTTTATGTATATGTGAATGTATGTATTTACCATCTATGCTTTTATATTTTTACCCTGTACATGTAATATGAATTTTGCTATATGAACATAATATGCTCTGTGGTTAAAAAATGCGACAGATGTGTGAAAGATGAATGTCTAGAAACGCCTATGTGCCCAGTTTGTGAGCCTTAAAATAGTTCTCCGAACATCTACCCCCGCATTATGGCGGCCTGAAATATCCGTACTGGGCTCAGTGCTATTAAAAATAATGCCGGGGTAGAAGTTTGGAGGAGAGCCAAAGATTTTTATCATTTGTTTGTTCCCACATGCAAAGCAGTGTTTCCCCATTGTTAATTCTAATAACGAAGACACACACTTTTCTGCACTATTGATTTCATCCAGATTTGTGAGGGTGGGGGGGGGGGAGCAGTTGAAATGGCTGAGAACCTACACTTAACCTCTTGTACAGGCAGTTATATCAAAGCTTGCTTGGGTGTGTATTTCAGTTGTAAAGGTTACTTTATTTGTTACCTTTAATTAAATAGCTACTGTAGTATGCATCTGTCCAGATACAGCAAAATGTGGCAGGCCAAAAATTTTGCAATCTGTTGTTTGTGTTTTTTTAATGCAGGTTAGTCCCAAGGACTACATCTCCACTGCCTTCGGTTTTTTCACCATTTCACAGCTCATTGTCCAGTGCCTGCATCCAAACAGAATAATAGTCTAAACATTACAATAATAGGCTATACATGACAATAATAGGCTAAACATGACAATAATAGGCTAAACATGATAATTGTAGGCTAAACATGACAATAATAGGCTAAACATGATAATTTTAGACTGAACGGGACACTAATAAGCTAAACTAATAGCTAAACATGACAATACTAGGCTAAACATGACAATTGTTGGCTGAACATGACAATGATAGGCTCAAAATGACAATTATAGGCTAAACATGACAATAATTGGCTAAACATGACAATAATTGGCTGAAAATGCCAATAATTGGCTAAAAATGCTAATAGTAGGCTAAAATGACAATGATAGGCTAAACATGATCTTCGAGGATGTGAAGCTTTATGCTTGTATTTATATTTCTGTTACTTTGTTTCATCGCCATTTCACTGATTATAAGACTCTCGAAGAAGCGAACCTTTGTGCTGCATTGACATTTCTGTTAACGACTGATTTTCAGGTTTCTATGGAGATTCCTGCAATAAGAGCTGTGATGTCTGCAACCCCAATCCGTGCTACAATGATGGCGTGTGCACAGCTTCTGGGCTTAACTTCACATGCACTTGTAAACACGGTATATATAACTTTCAAATATTAAATAAACAGTAGACACAAAAAACACACAGATGCATGTACATTGTAAAGGCATCACTTTTTCTCAAAATATAAAGATGTTCCTATAAAAAAAAGTGTCTCCATATTTCCCATGGTCTCTCTCTCGTACTCACTTCCACTCGTACTCAGTCAACCCAATTCTTTGTCTAAGGGTCACTAATGTAGAATAGACGAGGCAGACTATCTTCCATCAACGATCACACTACTCTAAACAATAATCGACGATGACGATGACCAGTTTCAGGTTTGTTCCATCTCTAACATATAACAATAAACAACATGACAGTCTGTTTTACACTATCTAGGCAAGGATCATTTGCTCTCACGCCTGGGCACAAAACCACGGAACTTTCAAAGCTAACCACGACACAGTGGATACAAGCCACTCTCAATCGGACTGTTGTTTTCAGATATGCTTCAACGTAGAATTTTCAGTCACTTCACTCAGGATTCACTTCCATTCCGAACTCTCTGGGGTCCTGTCGCCCAATGATCACTTTATCAGCCATCCTCCATATCTTCTGTTTCCACATGAATACACTAATTCCATGTTTTCCTCCATGAAACCCATGACTCTCACTTTAGGGACCTCCCCACTTCTGCCAATCAGCCACAATTTGACATTATTCCTATTTATAGCCTCATTACACACTTCACACAAACCACTGGATATGCACACACACACACACATACACACACATCCAAACTAACATAAACATACACACCTCTCAGGTGCACATGCACAGGTGATAGTGCACTCATCCCTCCCCAAAGGCTCTATTAGTGAGACCTGAAAGAGACAAACTAAATGAAGACACCATGCAGCTTCGGGAGGATTGCGTTTAGTGGTAACTCAGAACTTTACCATAGATTTATTTCTTTTTAAGTAGATTTTGTTTTTGCCTGATATGCGACCTTCTTAGTAACATTATATATTCATAGGAGGAACCTACCCTATCAGCATGGTTTTTGTGAGGATCAACTGGAAAGCATTGAAATCAAATGGATGATGCAATGTGGCGTTAGCACATTGTAGTTGATTCATGTTCTTAAACATGCTGGTGGGAAATGCTGGGAATTTTAAATATATGTAATGACTAATTCACGCATAAGGTTCCCTGGATAGTAATATGCGTATAATCTATATTAATAAAAATCTTAATTTTCCGAGTTTGTTAACTATAAACTTAGAAACTACTGAACCGATTGCTTTCAAATTTTCACACAACGTTGCCTTTGACTCAAAGCGTGTTTTTTTTTTGTCAGAAAATTGCACAAACCACAAACGACGTAGTTCCAGCAACGGTCAAATCATTATTTGTTTCGTTGCCGGCCTGGATTTGTTTTTAGTTGATTGACCATTTTTTACTGCTGAGCTTTTATTGAACTTTGCTTTACTATATAATTTCATTTATACTATCCGCTTAAGTCTTTGGTAGCGTAGTTGTAAATATTCTGCCTATCAGAATGTGACCCGCATTCGAGTTCCCACTAGGTGATTTTTTTTTTTCGCCCTTAACTGGGCGACTGGCACGTTGTTGTGGTTTATGGCTAGGCTGCAATATCTACGCCTTTTTTCGGTTTTGGGGTTTACAGCTAGCCTGCAAAAGCGGCGATGTGACGCTAAATGGTCATGTCATGGGTTATCTTCGTTCGCCCTCGAGAGGGCCGTTGGCATGTTGTGTTGTGGTTTACAGCTAGGCTGCGATATCTGACCTAAACTCTTCAGTCTTCGGTAGTATAGTTGTAAGTATTCCATCCGTCATGCTGGTGACTGGTGTTCGATTCTCTGTTGGGTGATAATTGTTCTTTTTTCCCGTAAAAGAGTGGTTGCCATGTTGTGTTGTGGTTTACAGCTAGGCTGTGATATCTGCGCCTTTCGCCCAAAGACATCCAGTTTCAGTTAAGTCCCAGTTAGCCTCCCTGCAACGCTTCTCGATCAAAAACTATTCGGCGATGACAGTAACTATTAACTAAGACGGCTTACAGTCCAGTTTAGTTTGCGTGGACACGGATGCCAAGGTCAGTTAAAAATCGTTTCTTCGGAGAGGGAGAGATGACGGGTGCAGGGAATTTCTCTCCACTATTCGTGAGTATAGTGTACTTTTTACTGTGGGTTCCATCACTGGTTATGTGATGAAGTTTTTTGTTTGTTTTTCTATGTCGGAGGCAAAATAGAACTAAATAGTCCGTGGCAACAGCATGCGGCACCAACACCCCTGGCTACACCAACCTACACAAACTGTAGTGACAGTTTTCATTGTTGTTGTTGTTGTGATGGTGGTGGTGGTGGTTGCAATAGTACTGATACTGGATGGGTGATGTGGTAGCTGTTACACTGGCCATATTTTCTTCTCAGTACACATTAATGCTACCCATTTTAGTCTGGGTGGACACGGATGCCAAGCTCAATTTATTTACAATTTCGTCAGATGATGACTTTTCTATCCTTCAGAGAGGATGATAAGATTAGTGGGGGGGGGGGGGGGGGGGGGCTAAGTGTGGTTAATGCCAGACACTGTTAACTGAGAAAGCTCACAACATTATTTTAAAGTTCTCATTTCTTAACTATTTTTATTTTTCATTCCTTCAGTGAGCGAGATATGATTCGGGGGGTTATGCTAGACACAGTTAGCTGAGAGAGCTTAGAACATTTTTTTACAGTTCTCATTTAACGATTTCTATTTTGATAATTTCGCCAGGGATGATTTTTCAATCCTTCAGAGAGGGAGATATGACTGGGTCGAGGTGGGGGGGGGGGGGAATTGACAGATATTGTTAGCTGAGAGCTGTTTTATTTCTTTTCTATTTCACCATTCTGGGCCCCAGCAACGCGTAGCCGGGTACAGCTATTTACACACACACACACACACACACACACGCTCATGTGCACACACACACACACATATATATATTTATATAAAAACAACTTAATCAAATGTAAACAGATAACGGCTTAACTTTTGACATGTCAAGTCAAATATGATGAACTGTTTGGTGCCCCCTAGCTTTTAAATGATATAAAGTTGTAGATGAAAATGATAAAGATAATAATTTATTTTCATGTGCCCATTAAACTGTTTGATAAATTGTGTGTATCTTTATAGTTCATTGATGATTTATGCCTTTTAAATAATGGTCTGATTTTTTTTTACAAACTTTATACATACTAAAATATGCATGCATTCATAGTGAAGTGTATGTATTTTTGCAGATTCTCGTTTATTTTATTGCAGAAACATCTTGTACTCCCACTAAAAATCAACATATTGTATATGATACTGATCCCGCTGTTGTGACAATCACTGATTATACACCTTTGAAGAAATGTGAAGCACTGTGTCTCAGTAACAGTCAGTGTGTAGCTTTTCTAGTGGAGGATGAACAATTTTGCTTTCAGTACAAAACACTAGTGCTGGACTACAGTGATGTCAATTCACATGAATCGTATGTGAAGAATTGTTCTGATAAACAATGTAAGCATGTTATAATGTTTTTCTCCCATTATTTGGTAAATCTTTAGTTGTTTGAAAACAAAATCCCAAGACTGCTAACACCGCTTCTGACACGCTTAGGGATATCTTTGTCTAGCAAGGTAAATTTTTTTTGCATTGTGGCAAAATTATGCTGCCAGTGTCAAACATGCATCCTTACTACAACTTCTTCTTTCTTCTTCTGCCTTTCTATCTCCCAATGGAGCATAGGCCCTCAACCAGCTCACACAAGTCGTTCTATCCTTCGCTATTGCATTGAGCTCTCCCCATGTCCTCCCCATCTTTTTAACTTCTTTCTCCAGCTCTCTTCTTCTTGTGTTTTTTTGGCCTTCCTTTATTCCTATGCGCCTGTGGGTTCCGATGCAAAGACATTCTAGTTATGCTTTATCTGGTTTTCTCAATGTGTGTCCTATCCAACGTCAGCATCTTTTCCTGACCTCTTGGTCCACTAGAGCCTGTTTAGTTCTCGCCCAAAGCTCTACATTAGTTATTCTATCATATAATTTAATGCCCTCTATTGTGTGCTGGCACCAGTTAATGATTGTAATTTATTAGTAATTGCCTTGGTTGTTCTCCATGTTTCCGCCCCATACAATAGTAGTGATTTGACATTAAAATTAAAAATTTTAAGTTTAGTATTTCTTTTAACTTCTTTTGGCCTCCAAAAATTCTCTAGTGCTATGAAAGCTCCTCTTGCCTTTTGTACTCTTATTCTAATATCTCTATCAGATAGAGTACTATTAGTAAAACTTCATGGCAGACCGCTTGACATCAACTTAGTACAGATTTATGGCCCAACAGCAGATAGTTCAGAGGAAGACATTGTCACATTTTATGACAAGATGGACATTGCTGTTCATTAATGCAAAAATTGTGAAATTACAATGGTACTCAGAGATTTCAACATAAAAATAGGAAGTGAAACGGGTGGCGGTAGCCTAGGAGAAAAGAATGTGATAGGTGACAGATTAATAGTATGGGCTGAGTCGCACAGCATGATAATAGGTAATACCTGGTTTAAACACCATATTGATTTTGAGGAGAAGACTGCATTAGTGACCATGTTCTAGTTATAGGAAAAATTAGAATAAAACTGAAGAATATTAGGAAAACAACACAGAACATCAAGTTAAATTTAGGAATTCTTAGAACGGATAAAGAAATTAGGGAACAGTACAATGTCACTGTACAAAACCGGTATAATGCAATGGAAATTATACAGACTATTGATGAACAGGTCTGCTCTGTGGCTAAGTTGATGCGAACACTTCGCTTCGAAATGCCGGGATGCCGGGTTCGATCCCAGTTGTGGGCAATGCACCTTGCGTTGGTTTCAACAGTGGTATCAAGAAAGCCGACCGTCCAGAAATCAATGGCAAACTACTGGACTTAAATTTGCCAAGAGAAACCACACAACAGTCAGGATCTGTTAGGGTTGGTTCTGCAACGTCCTGTAAAGGATACGCAACTAACTTTATTGATGAACAGTGGAATATGTTGCGTGAGTCAGTTCAGCAGACACCCAAAGAGACGATCCCACCAACCCATAGAGTTGCAAAAAAGAAATGGATATTAACCTTAATTTTGCAGTTGATGGATGAAAGAAGGAAGAAAAAGAATGATAAAGAAGAATACTCTAGAATACCAAAAAGATATAGTGAACAAATGCAAAGTGGCTAAAGAAGCATGGCTTAATCAAATGAGATTGGGGAAAATCACAGGAAAGACTCTCATTCCATGTACCAACAGATAAATATGTTAACAGGAAAGATGTCACGTAACAGCACTGGATGTTTAAAATCAAAAGGTGACTTATTAATGGGACATAGTAATATAATTAACAGATGGACAGAGTATATAGGGGAATTGTATGATGATAATAGACCAGATGTAGAACTGCTTACCTACAATGATGGTCGACCAATAATAACTGCAGAAGTTGATGATGAATTACATCACATGAAGAAAGGAAATGTGCCCAGGCCAGACAACATCTCACTGGAAGAAATCGAAGCACTGGGAGATTTTGGAATTGAAATAATAACTAAACTTGTTAAATGATATTTATAATAGTGGGTATATTCCAAATGACCTTTTAAAATCCATATTTATAGCTCTGCCAAAGAAACCAGGCACTCTAAAATGTGAAGACCATTGCACAATAAGTACTATGAGTCGCATGATTAAGATTTTACTGAGAATAATTATGGGAAGAATAAGAAACAAAATTAAACCAGAAATCAGCGATGAAAAATGTGGATTTGCAGAAGGAAAGGTACAAACAATGCCATATATATCCTAAGGACATTGTCAGAAAGAGCTATAGAAGTAAAGACTTGTCAGAAAGAGCTATAGAAGTAAAGACTGATTTGTACTTTTGCTTCATAGACTATACAAAAGCATTTGACTGTGTGAAGCATAAAGAAGTAATCAAACTGTTAGAAAAATTAAACATTGATGGATAAGATCTACGAATAATAAAGAATATGTATTGGCAGCAAACAGCAGCTGTAAGAATTAACAACTGTTTAGGTACATTTCAAAGCATAAAGAGGGGTGTACGACGAGGATGTGTACTTCACCTTATTTGTTTTCATTATACGGTGAATATATAATGAGATCTTTAATTGATATGCCTGTAATTGTGGCAGGTGGGCACAATATAAACAATTTACGTTATGCTGATGACACAGTCTTGATAGCAACAAGTCAGAAAGAACTACAGAAAATGATAGACATTGTGGTGTTAGAAAATGGAAGAATGGGCCTCAGTTCAAAGAATGGGAAGACAGAAGTAATGGTGGTATCAAAGAAACTAATTATTCCTAAATGTGTAATAAAAGTCAATGTTTTTTTGGGACAAGTACATAAATTTAGGTATCTGGACACATGGATAACATCAAATGGAAGGTGCATAACTGAGATAAGAAACAGAATAGGACAGGCAAAAACTGCATTTATATAAAATGAACATTTTGTGCAATATATCTTTGTCATTGAGAGTTAGAAAAAAAATTCTTGCTCGCTACATACATCCAGTTTTAACATATGGCTGTGAATCCTGGATAATCGGTAGGCAGGCCAAACAATTTCTTGAGGCCTCAGAGATGTGGTTTTACAGAAGAAAGCTTAGAATACCTTGAACAGCCAAAAAGAGCAACCAAGAGGTTTTCAAAGAGGCGGGAGCCTGAAAACAATTCATCACAGACATCAGAAGGAGACAGTCATAATTTTTCAGCCATGTTATGAGAAGAGGGAAAATAGAACATGTTGGGACCACTGGAAAGATCTGTGGAAGGAGGGATAGAGGAAGAAAATGCAGGAAGATTTTTGAAAGTTTTGTTCCATGGCAAGGATGTGTGTCGGCACACAAACTGATACATGCTGCAGGAGATCGCAGATTGTGGAGAGGCATGATCGCCCATGCCAGTCGGCAAGGCACCTGATGATGATAATGATTTTCACTTAAACATCGGTGAATTTTAAAACATTGATAAATTCGAAATACCAAGATATCTAATTTTTAACATAGGTTTACTGAAATACATTAACTAGATGTTCACTAAATTCAGTTTTTAAATTTTAAATAGCACACAATCAGACAAGCAGCTGTGCATTCATTTGTATTGCTTACCATCTTGTTCTGACTGCTTCAGCAATTCTCAAAGAATGTCGGTTCAGTAATGAATAACCAGGATGGCAAATTCTTTCATGCTCAGTCTAGCAGGAGACTGCCCATGGACAAATTTTGTCTTTCTTGGCTTGTTTTTTTACTAGTAGTATCTCCACTTTCTTATGTGTGTACCTATATATACAAGTAGCTAGTTTATATTATACTATTTTATATGATTTGTTTTACTATGTTGTTATTGTATAGCGCAGTATTTAAGATGGCTGGGTCACACTGGAAGAATGGAAGATAGTAGAATTCCTAAAGACATCCACTATAGTGAGCTACTGGTAGAGTCCCTAAGGACATCCACTATAGTGAACTACTGGTAGAGTTCCTAAGGACATCCACTATAGTGAACTACTGGTAGAGTCCCTAAGGACATCCACTATAGTGAATCACTGGTAGAATCCCTAAGGACATCCACTATAGTGAACTACTGGTAGAGTCCCTAAGGACATCCACTATAGTGAATCACTGGTAGAGTCCCTAAGGACATCGACTATAGGGAATTACTGGTAGAGTCCCTAAGGACATCCACTATAGTGAATCACTGGTAGAATCCCTAAGGACATCCACTATAGTTAATCACTGGTAGAGTCCCTAAGGACATCCCCTATAGGGAATTACTGGTAGAATCCCTAAGGACATCCACTATAGTGAATTGCAAATGGGTAGAAGATGTCGAGGCCGGTCTCTACTACGATATAAAGATGTGTGCAAGTTGGGCATGAATTATACATGTACTGAGGTAGATTCGTGGGAACAAAATGCCTGGACTATGTTGCTTGGAGGTGGAAAATCAGGAAAGAAATAAGAATAAAGAAAGAAATTATTGTAGAAGGGGTGAGAGTTGAGTGTCTGAGAAGAAACACACTAATACGAGTACATTTGATGTCAACAACAGTCCTGAAATCCCATGCTCTAATTGTAGAAGACTACTTCGTGTCAGTGGGGGAAAGGGGTGGGGGGGGGGGGCCTTTCTAGTTGCAATCGTCATCACCATAGGCTGTGAGTCCCATACCTTCTCATAGCACAATATATCACCATCGTTTGGAAGGACGGAAAGATACCAGCAATTTATAATGTTTAAATTAAATACTGTTAGCAGGAGCATCACAGAGCAGGGCACTCATTTGCCCTAGCAATTGAAAAGGTTGCTGACGGCTGAGGTCGTAGTCTAAAGCCATGTGGATGTGGAGAGAAATGGGAAAGTACCACAGTACAATCCCAAGAAACTAATAATGGAAGCCAAAAATATACTCAAAGATTTGATGGTGAGGCTCCCAGGCCAGGCAGATCACAAACACAAAATATAGAAAGATTCTCAGAATATCTTGGACAAAGAAGAGGAGAAATATTGACATTTTAAAAGATCTGAACATCAAGGAAGATTGGCTAATAAACAGCACCTGTCTCCGAAGGTGAAATATTTTGTTCATTTCAAGCGCCACCACGGATTGGAAAAAAATAATAGCAGAAGGCATGGTACCAGGAAGGAGGGGCAGGGGCCGACCAACACGAAGATGGGCACAGGATATAAGTGACTTCTTGAATATGAAAGTGCATGAGGCAGGAGAGCTGCAGAGAGGTTGAGTTTCTTTCAGGCATACCGTGATGAGAGCGACGTTCTGCAAAGGACCTACTACATGATGATGATGATGAAAAAATGAGTATACCTAAGGTATTCTGATTTGTATAAGCATGTGAACACTCTCTTCCAGTATTTGATGGACCACTTTGTGAAAGAGACTTGACAGATGACTGCAATGATACTGTTTGTGCCAGCATTGAGTTTTGTGTGGACCTTGTAGGAAGCGCTAAGTGTGAGTGTCCTCATGACACAGGAAGCTATGACAGCAGGTGAGTGTCTTTCATGCAATATTTTGTGTGGGTTTGTTTTATTGTTTTGTTAAATTAAAACAGAGTATTGATCTTTGGACCTGGACAATGGAAAATGTAATTATAAATTGTTTTGACTTCCTGGAGATGTGGATTTACAGAAAAAAATATGTATGGGCACCTTTAGCTCAACAGATCTGATTTCAGTAAAATCTTAATTAATTATCTGTTATGACATGCTTGTTGGGGGCAGTGGGGCATTTTTTTTTCTCTCCCCCAGAAAGGCACTCACATGGGCATTAGAGTGTTATAATGTCTGCTCTGCATACAAAAATAACAAGAATGGGTCTCTTTTATCTGATGCGCGCACAGTTCTAAGATAATGGACTAATAAAAATACTAAATGGTCATATTTTAGCTGTGTATAATATGATGAGATTTCCTCTAAGAAGTAAAACCTTGCAAGAAAGATGAATGGAAAGAATATAGTTGACAATTACTCCAGCTGTATGAAAGCCTCAGAAGCAAGCAGTCATCATATGTTTGGATCAAATATGAGAAAGAAGAAACTAGAACATGTTCTGACTACACTTAATATCTATAGAAAGAGAGAAAAGGACAAACAATGTGGGATTATTCTTGACAGTTTTGTTGTTGTTGGTCAAGCAATAAGGGATGTCAACACATTAACTGATACTGTTGGAAGATGACATGTTGTTGACAGGTATGATCATCCATAGAAGAAAGATCATGATGACATTTTGAGAAAGCAGTTTCTGGGACCTCTCCATGGGTGATCCTCATCCGCATGGTGGCATTTTGTGTCATCTGGTGTTTGTCACTCTGTTTGATGTCCTGGTGGGGTAAAATTTACTTAATTACTAATTATTTATAATCTCTGTTCCAATATGGGACTCAATTTTTAGTTATTTCGAAGCCCTACCCTGGTTGGTGCCTGGGGTCCTAATATAACCCATCCTATGGGTTTAATGGGGTTTCTGGGACCTCTCCATGGGTAATCCCCATCCGAATGGTGCCACTTTGTGTCACCGGTTGTTTGTCACTCTGTGTTATGTTCTGGTGGGGGTAAAACATCATTTGCCAGTCAAATTATATACCCTAGAAGTGTCCAACAGGAAATATATGATTAAATCATTACTACTACTGTTAACTTGTATTAATATTTCAAACATAAGGTGTGCAAGGTTGGGTGATCTGTGCAAGGGAAATAACTGTAGCCATCATGGTAAATGTGTTGCCTATGGCTCCATGCGTGCAGTCTGTGAGTGTGATCCAGGATACACAGGAGACAGCTGTCAAGCAAATATAAGTGAGCATATTTTGTTCCCATACAGTTTGCATTTATGTCCTCTGCTCTTTCATATTTGGGCTTAGAAATATCATGTTTAACCCTGTCACCCCAGGGAAGACAAAATCAAATCAATTTTGGTTGTGACGCAGTCATGTGACCTCTTATGAAACAGCTTGGTCAATTCCGTTGGTTTTGTGTGTCCCTGCTCAGTGTTCAGTAGTCCCGTAAATGACAAAATATAATTTAAAATATCATTTAGAGGATTTTTCTTATGAACCGAGTGGCTTTAAAAAACAAAACAAGTTGACATCAAATTTTTCCATAAGCCTCAGTGATAAAGGTCACATGGCCAAAACAGGAGTCACCCAATACATTTACATTTTAGGCTACTGGGTATGTATTCCATCTAATATGTTACTTTTTTCATGTTTTTTTATTACACCTTTTATATCTTATGAAAATACACATATCTCATTATAGTTTCAGGGGTTGTGTTGAAAGGAAAAAGGGGTTTGGGGTGGGATTACATTGAAAAATCAGACAAATTTAGAATAGAAAAGGATTACTAACCTGTGTTACCACCAAAAAAAAAATCCTTTTAAAATACAACCATTTTACACAGTGTAAAAATGGTTGTATTTTAAAAGGGTTCTTTTTTCAAGAACACCTATAGGTTCATGGCCCATTTTTAAAGCATTCAATAGTTATTTTGCAAACAGAATAATTATACCGATATGGAAAAATAAAGGAAGTAAGAAAGAGTGCACTAATTACAGAGCAATATCACTGTTAAGCCACACAGGGAAAATGTATGCCAATTTAATTGAAACAAGATTAAGGCCATTAGTAGAAGAACAACTTTCAGAAGCCCAGGTGGGTTTCAGACTTAACAGAAGCTGCACTGATGCAATAAGTATTTGCATTGAGACAGTTGACAGAAAGAGCAATAGAGTGTGATAAGACATGCAAAGTCTCATTTAAAGATCAGGAAAAAGCATTTGACAGAGTGGATAGGAATATGTTGTAGGATTGCTTAAGAAGATATGGAATCAGCAAACATCTAACTGAAGTGTGTAAGAGCTTATATTCATTTTTTTTAAAAGTTGCAAACGAACAAAAGCAGGTACATTGCAACCTTTTGAAGTAAATTCAGGAGTAAGACAGGGATTGTTCTATCTCCCATGCTTTTTATAACATACATTGACAATATATGCAAAGAAGCAGAGAGCGAAGACAAGAATGATATATCAGAATTGTTATTTGCAAATGACCAAGTATTAATAGATGAAACAGAAGAGAGTTTACAGAACCATATAGACCATGTCAATACTAAGTGTGAGAAATGTAATATGAAGATATTCAGTGATAAGACAGAGGTGATGGTAATAAGTAGACCCCCAAAAAAATATAAATTACAGTAAATAACACATAAATAAAACAAACGAGCAAATTTAGATTTCTATGGTCATTTTCCCCCTCAGATGGAAAAATGGATAGGCAAATCAATATACGATGTGTGAAAGCAAATCAGGTTATGAGACGATTAACACCGCTTCTGACACAAAGAAAGATACCTTTGTCAACTGAAGCAAGACTCATAAGGACGTTTTTTTTAATGACATTGTGATACCAGTGCCAAACATGGACCCTTACTACATATAATGAGTGGAAGATCATAACAACAGAGATAAGATGTCTCATGGGAGCTGCCGGTGTGACAAGAAGAAATAAAATCAGGAATTAAGAAGTTAGAAGAAGACTAGGACCAAAACTGGGTCATACAATTTATTGAAGAACAAAAAATGAGATGGTTTGGCCACCTGATGAGAATGCTCTGTACCAACTGCCACAGATAGCCACGTAGAAGAAATACAATGAACACAGAGCAAGGGGAAGACCATGCAAGAGATAGAGCAACATCATCTGAAGCAACCTAACAGAAATGAACACCAGCGTGTACAATGCATTGTGAAAAGCGAACAAATGATCCTTTCATTACGCCACCCACTCCCCCCACTCCTCCCCTCCAACACATTGCTGAGGTAAATAGTAGAAGAGAGGAAGAAGAAGACCATGGCTCCCAGATTGGCAAAGTCTATAATTCATACCAGAAAATGTGTTTGGAAGTAAAATATCTTGTGTGTTATTGTCCATATAACCAGTCGAATTCAGAGTGATATATGAAAAAAAGAAGATACAAGTTTCACAACAGTCATTTTTTTTTTCTTATTTTACTTGTACCCCGTATGTCTCAAGGCAAAAAATATATTTTCGTATCATTTGGACCACATATCTCATATGCCTCAAGGCATTGAAAAGTGTAGTGTTTATATTACAATTGTATAGGAATTTATCATACTGTTGAGTCATTTATACAGCTACTCTTTACAAGATGTTACCTTTGTCCAGTGATTTATGCACCTTCTTTTTACACATGCCTTATTTTATTTTCACTACCTTCCATTTTACAGTTTGAATATTCATTTGTCACTATTGCTACCTCAATTCTTTTGAGCTTTTAAAACAGTCTAATATTGTCTAAACAGAATATTGAATTGAGAATCAACATCATAGCATTCGGGACATTCTCATAAGAGCTCCATTCCCATCTTCAGCAACAGATGCAGAGTTTCATTTCCGATGGTACCAGTAACTGTCTAGTTAGTTGTATATCCATCTCAACTTTCCCTTGAGTGTTGAGAATCAGCCAGATCCCCTGGTCACTACTCACAGCACTATTCTCCTCAGATTATGATTTTCTATTTGTGCTTCTGCACTGTTTTCTTGCTCCTGAAAGACCCTTTTAATATCTAGCTTGTCATTTATCAATTCACCACCATATGGTGCATAATCAACCATTCTGTCTGCGTGCTTGTTTTCCAATACAGAGATGTGCCTTATTGAAAATACTGAAATTGCCCTAATTACCTGTGACCTCTGAAGTGATGCTTGCCACTCTGCACACCGCATACCGGTCTCCACCTTTCTCAACACACTTTTCGAGGTTACAATTATGACATGTGTTTCCACCTTAATTCTCAGACTAGATATTGTGGTACCATATTCCAGGTTTTGTTGCACTCAACGACATCCGTTTACTCTTGCTATGACCCCATAATGCACTGTGTCTGTCTCAACACAGAGCCAACTGTATAGATAATGACATACCTGGTCGGAAATTGGGTTGAATCATTTGTTGAACTTCTGATCTGCAGTCACAGTCCAGTGTAATTAGAACCCTACACAAGTATAATTGTTGTTTTGACCCCACTCCTCTTCTCGCCCAGTATTATCAGGTCTTCACACATGAGAGACCCTGCGTAGAACCATCATCAGGGAAGGCTCAACCATGGGCCTAATGAATAACCAAAACCTCAAACAAGTGGCAATGAACTGCCAGACATTGAGGGCTATGACCTCTGCCCTATGTGCCGCTATAGACTCAAGAGGAAAGAATAACTAACACATGTCTGTTTGTGTCTTCAGCTTGCACTGTCCAAGACCTTTCTCTTTTCACTCTGTGACCCGTACATCTACCTAGAGCTTTATAAAACAGGTGCTTATAGTCTGCGACTACTCTGAGATATGACTTTGCTTTGAGCCTATCTATAATTATTGGCAGTGTAAAAAAGATAATCTAAACATAATCTTATAGTCACATCATTCTTATCACAAAAACAACAAATACAAGGATGTATTACTTACCGGGGATTTTATAAAAAGGTGACAAGTATGAAAGTTTATATAAGATTACAGTCAGTAATTCGATTTCATTGCAGATACATTATTTTATTAGCAAAACAAAATTACTCGACAAAACAATTATATTTTTGCATCATTAGGATGCATGATGTAGCAAGGTCCTTAGCGAAATTGTCACAAGACAGACTTTATCAGTTAGCCTGTTTTAAAGGTTAAGTATAGAACGTATTATACTTTTTTATATGGATAAAACCTGATTCAACTAAGCCCTAATTCTTGTCTTTACCTACTTATTTTAACTGTCTTTTAAACTAAATTGTATACTTCATGTTTGTAAAGATCTGAATATTCAAGAAAACTGACTCATAAGTATTATATTCCCTCATAAACATAAATGCTTTAACCATGTCTTCTTCTTCTTCTACTTTCATCTGAAGATGTAATTGTGTCATGCCCGTTTACATGCCCTTTACATGCCCGTGGTGCCTTTCAGCTTCTATAACAAACTTCTTCAAATCATTTGTTGATCTGGTTAGTCTTCCTGATCTTTAACCACATTAAATGTGATGACTTAGTATGAGTAGTAATGGAAGGTATGGTTCCTGCAAGAGAAGGCAGAGTATGGCCAGCACAGTGATAGACACAGACAATTGAAGACACCTTAGGTATGAAAATACTCGAGATAGGGGGATTAGTACAGGACTGAGTGACTGTCTGACAGGCTGGGATGTGAGCATAATTCTACAATGTGTGTTTTTTTTTGCTGGCTGCTGAAGAAAAAAAGGAGGGGGGAGGGAGGGGATGAGCACTTAGGGAGGGTCCCTAGTGCTATGGTAATGGTTCTTAACTCAGCTCAACATGTTTGGGAATTATTAACTTTGACGTTCATTTTTCCAGATGAATGTGACCTAAACAAGCAGGGCTGTTTATACAATGGAACTTGCCAGGATGGAGTAAACACTTACAGCTGCTCCTGTGTAAATGGCTTTTCTGGAAGTCACTGTGAAATCAAGGGAGATTTCTGTTACCGCAATGATTGTAAAGTGGCTGATAGTGGTATTTGTACCAATGATTTTCACAACTTGACTGCCAGCTGCACCTGTGGAGAACATTACATACCAGGTAATCTAGCATGCTTTAGTCACAGGTATCATTTAGTTGTCATAATTTGAGTAACATTAGATAATCATATTCTATCAAGAGGCAGTCGGATTTGAAAGAGGCAGAAATGCTCATTGCATTCAAAGAAAAAACCCATTTGGACAGAATATAAAGGAATCTCGCTTCAACCAGTTTTTTTCCCCCTGATTAGTTGCACAGAAAGGTTTGCACTCATGTTCACATTTCAGCTGTATCCAGTTTTAGTTTACGTTCATGAAACTCAACATATAATATCTTTATGTGTTGACTTTGTGCAATGATTTTCTAAGGACCCCATTGATCATCAGTCAAAGAGATGTTGTCTCCACAATAAAAGTTGGTTGCAATGAATATCCAGTTAGATCTATTTATTTTTTCAACTAGGATGTACACTCTGTCAAACTGCTAGTACTTAATCTCTTGATGTTATCCTCCCACTTGTATCATTGTCTACACCTAGCTAGGCTGCTTTCAACTTTTCCTTCTAGTACTGTTTTTTAAAAGAGTGCAGTGCCTTTTAATATAATATGCCTGCAATATTTAACTTGCCTGCTTTTATTTCCTTTAGCAGCTTTCTTTTAATTTCTGTTCTCTTCAGAATCTCTCTAGGACCCATAGTGCCTCACAAATTAATTGAAAATTCCTTGTCCTTCTGGCCCGTATCAGCCATATTTCCCAAGGGTTCTCTTGAATACCTTTGCTTTCTCAGTCCATTTGCTTCCCATTTTTAGTGCCTGTATGGTAATTCTTTGTTTCTCTTCATAATGTGCCCAACATAAATCGCGATGTTTTTTGTCTCATATCTAAGGACACAAGCAGTTGTCCAGAAATGTATCTCACTTCTTCACATTGAGGTCCCACCAGCTTGAGCAATAAGTTGATGGGGAGATAGCAACTACATTTCTGGGTTATCTGCTGCAGAGCAACAATGTGGTTGCCTTTAGTTAGTTCACATCCAACCATCCAGTGCATAAATTTTGTCATTTCTAAAAACAATTAACAAGTAATAAGGACCTTAGTTAGAAAGACTGACCCGTCATACATGTTCACTTATAAACAACTTCCCACATAACATCCATCTTTATTATGTGTATTGTTATCTCTCATAAAATGTCATATTTCTGCACATCTCGTGGTTGCCAACAGCACATATAAGTTCATGTGCCTGCTCATTTTCATACCACTGTTAGATGTCAAGAATCATCTCTCATTGTTTTCAAGTGCACCTGACTCCCCATTTTTTTTTACAGATTTTGAAAAGAAACAAAGATTTCATCTTACAGCATATAGATTTTTATTTCTTAATGTTAAATAAGTTTAATTTGATCAATAAAATCACAAATGTAGGTTTTATTTCCAGGAAATTCATGTTTTCTTCTTCAGGCTATATCTGCCCCCCCCCCCCCCTACCTCTCCCCTCCCACCCTCCCTCCTTGCTTATCTCACTGTCTCCCTTCCTTCTTCCCTCTCACTCAGTATGTCTTTTTATCTGTGATACTGTGTAGTATTTACTTAAATATCAATTCCATGTTGTTGTTTTTTTATATTTTGGCACAGATTCTCAGAATCCAGGAAAATGTGTTCCCATAAACTACTGTCTGAGCAATCCTTGCGGAAATGGGACATGCAAAAATTTGATTGGTGGTTTTAGATGTGACTGCCCTCTGGGATTTGAGGGCCCCCACTGCAAACATAACATCGATGACTGTGTCAACCACTTGTGCAAGAATGCAGCAACTTGTCTTGATGTAATCGGCAACTATACTTGTTCATGTCCTGCTGGTTTTACAGGTACACTTTGATATTACTATTGTTTCTTTTCTTTTTAGTATGAACTGTGTTAACTAATGATTGGATAATATATGATAGCAGTGACATACATGATCATATTTTTTTTAGTATAGTGGTTTATATACATTTTGTTTACAAAGTTTAATGTTCTATATCAAGGATTTCAGTTAAATTTTCTCATGGACCAAAATGCTAAAAATAGGGATTGTCACAGGCCAAGAGGCCCGAACCCAAATAGAGAAATATTACTAAAACTATACAGCTGGCAATGATCTGTGTGCCACTTGCTAGGCCTCTGCAGACCACCAGTTAAAAAACCCTATAAAAAAAAAGACTCATTTCCATGCCTTCAGGCTATTGGGCATATAGGGCTAGACCTATATTTGTTTAGGCCAGTCGGCGCTTGGTAGGTGATGTGGTTAGCATTACGTTAGTTGCCTTTACTTCTTAGGACTTTACAAGGTACCCACTTGAAAATGGGTCTATCTGGAAGTCAAGGTCATACAATAGAAAAGTTTGGCTACATCAGGACTAGAGCCACGACCTTCTGATGCACAGGCAAGCAGCATCTAGCTGCTGCACCACAGTGCCTCCCAAACAGCCTGGTTCTAGGTGTCTATTAAATACATTTTACATGTGAAAATCTGTATGAGCATGTGTGCATGGACATAAATATTGTGTGTACATGCATGAGTGTATGTGTTAAAACAATAAATGGGCATGCATGCATGCATGCACACAGCAATCACATACACACACAGTTTTTGTTTTGTTTTGTTTTTGTTATTGTTGTCAATACAGAATCACATTACGAGATGACAATATTTGTTTCAATACTTTTCATTTAGGTCGTTTCTGTGAGAAAAACATAGATGATTGTTCTGGAAAATGTGTGGTCAGTAACACAGAAACTCCATGCCAGGATTTGGTTGAAGACTATTACTGCCCATGTAAAGCTGCATACACAGGAAAGAATTGTTCTGTAAGTGTCTGGCTTAGTTTGTTTACCATTTTAAATACTGGATAAATACTAGTTTGTGATCTCAGCCATAAAATGTCTTAAAGTGGAATATGACCAGCTGATTATACTGTATCAGCTCTGATAACAAGACAAAATATCTTGATGCAATAAGCTGTGAACATTCTGTACCAGGCGCCAAGTCCATATGAAACAGTAAACATGCTAAGGATAATTCAGTGAAGAATAGAAAACGAAACTGAGAAAGTGCTAAATGAAATGGGAGCCACAGTGGTTTAGAGTCTAGCTGTTCTACATTGCAGCCTGAAGGTCATACGTTCGAATCATCAAGTCAGATTAATTTTTTCAAAAATGACATTGGCTTCCAAGTTGATCCAGCCTAAAAATGGGTACCAAGCAAAGTCCTGAGAAGCAGAGGCAGCCAACATGATGCTGACCACATCACCCATTGGTCTGTGGAAACTATGAGAGCAGCATCATGTGCCCAGTGTGCCATTGGCATAACAAAATTGGTCCTGTGTTACCTTTACTAATTGAAATCCAGTTAAGATTTCAATGAGGAAAGGTAGCCAGATATGAAAGTGTTAACATCAGACTATTAGCTTCTTTTTTTTTATATGCTAGCCCTTGGCAGTTGTCTTATTATGTTGTGGTTTACAGCTAGGCTACAGAATCTCTGCCTTTCAGCCCAGCACAATGGATTTCAAGAAACTCTTACTTAGTGATTGTTTATAATGCTTGATAATAGGCCAGTGGTTCTGTTCCCTTCCCCCCCCCCCCCTTTTCCTGTTGGCCTTGGATCCCACATGGCGTTGAGTATTAGCTCGCGCGTGCGCACGCACACACACACACACACACACAAATGACTATACAGTGAAGAACACCATTTACACGTCCCCCCCCCCCCCCCCGCCTCAGTGAAAATGTTTAAAAGATTTTGCAGAAAAAGTAAAGAAAGACAATAACCATTACATTTTACTGGGGGGGGGGGGGGGGGGGGAGATTGACTTAAAAAATAAATTTCGACCACATTTATTTGATGCAGAGAAACTTAATTTTAATTCTCATCAAAAGCTGAGTTCAGCTTAGTCAAGATCTGACATCACTTCACTCAAAACATTTCCATATGTGCTTCATCCTCATCTTCAGCAGCCAGGTCAGAGTTTCAGTTCTGATGGTACCAGTAGCAATGTGTTTATATGTTCGTCTTGCCTTTCCTCTGTCTCGCGTGTCAGCGTAATCCCCAGGTCACTCCTGCCTCACCATTCTCTCCACACTTTAATGATCTGTTTACACTTCTACATGGTTTGTTGACTCATAAATAGCTACACTGAGTTAACATTCAACAATTAAATTAAGCAAAAATTTCTATGTTCACATAAAAAATTATGAAATTCCAGTTTTTAATGTCAGTTACATGGTAGGAATTATTTTTTCTTTTTAAATGCACATTTGTACGTGAGCAGGATGTTGTTGTTTAATTCATCTCTCTTCTGGCCATTAAATACAGTATCCTTTGTATGATCATTTCAGGAAGCTGTCAATGTGTGCAGTGAATATGCACCTTGTCTTCATGGAGCAAACTGTTCTAACTTCCCTGGGGGATACAACTGTACTTGTGCGGCAGGATGGACAGGGAAAGATTGTGAGCTAGAAATAAATTACTGCAGCTCAAACCCATGTCAGAACAATGGTACTTGTTACAACCTTGTGGATCAGTATTTCTGCGAGTGAGTATTGATTACCCTATGACTATCACATGATGATTCATACATTTTAAAAAAATGTGTTTTTCCTACAGAGCTTCTAACATACATCAAGGCATCAGGAACAGGTTTACAAATATGATGAACATAGGGATGGCTGCAGTCAAGGCTAGATTTGACCAGAAAACTGAATGAGGAAGAAAGGCAAAAAGTGTGAATGTAAACAATCAAATGTTTTGTCCTAATTCTTTATCAGTGAGTAAATAAGCCAGAAAAAGAACCATAGACACCAGATCCCAAATTTGAGTGAGTCTTAGAAATCACGTGATTGTTTCTGTGCATGCTTTTTCTTTTCCCTCTGATTAAGTTTCCTAGTCAGATCTTGTGCTCATTTTAAATCTACAAAGATACCTTGACATGAGTTGATTGAGGCTTAGGTTCTATATGAAGATAAAAAAGAAGAAGAAGAATGTACTTTGAAGGGAAATACTGTGGTACCTTGGAAGTCAAACATAATCCATTCTGGCAGTCAAATTTCAAATCTTTCAAGTTCCAAGGCAGTTCTTTTTTTTTCCCCCTATTGAAAACAATAGAAATTATGATAAATCCATTGCAGAGACCAGCAAACTCAAATTTCAAAATGTATTTTCTGTAAATGTAGCAACAAATGATGATAATAATATTTAAATAGTGGAGAGACAGCTTCCCAAAGTGGTCAAAAAAGGGTCAGTTATGTTTTGCATGCACCTTTTAACTAGGGCTCTAATAAAGTGTCACTTCTCAACAACTTCTTGGGTTTGCAACCACATGGTCAAAAGATCTTGGATAATCAGCAGTCTAATCTTTCCAGCTTCCCCCTCTTCCTCCTAAAAAAGTTAAAACTATCACAGCACATGAAAACAAACTGAAGTCTAGGTGACCCAGTCTGAGAATGGTTGGCTGGCATCTGCCAGGCATTTGGTTTTAGAGACCGCATTCAAGTTTTGAGGCAAAATGTACTTGAATATTTCGTCTTGACTCCAGGCTGTTCAAAATTTAAAGTGCTCGAATTCTGAAGTACTGCTGTATGTCAATGTTTATTACTGTTTCATCTTACTGTTTTCAAACTTCTCTAGGAGTGTTTTGCATCTATTCTGTCCCTTTTTTGTCTAACTTGTCATGTATATTACTGTTTCATCTTACTGTTTTAAAACTTCTCTAGGAGTGTTTTGCATCTATTCTGTCCCTTTGTTGTCTAACTTGTCATGTATATTACTGTTTCATCTTACTGTTTTTAAACTGTCTCTGGGAGTGTTTTGCATCTATTCTGTCCCTTTGTTGTCTAACTTGTCATGTATAATACTGTTTCATCTTACTGTTTTCAAACTGTCTCTGGGAGTGTTTTGCATCTATTCTATCCCTTTGTTGTCTAACTTGTCATGTATATTACTGTTTCATCTTACTGTTTTCAAACTGTCTCTGGGAGTGTTTTGCATCTATTCTATCCCTTTGTTGTCTAACTTGTCATGTATAATACTGTTTCATCTTACTGTTTTCAAACTGTCTCTGGGAGTGTTTTGCATCTATTCTGTCCCTTTGTTGTCTAACTTGTCATGTATATTACTGTTTCATCTTACTGTTTTCAAACTGTCTCTGGGAGTGTTTTGCATCTCTTCTATCCCTTTGTTGTCTAACTTGTCATGTATATTACCCAGATGCCCAGATGGGACTGCTGGAAAACAATGTGAGCAGACAGAAAAACTGTGTGATGGTTTTAGTGACAAAGTTTGTTCTTCAAATGGACAATGTGAAGTTACTGGGAGAACTATTGGATGTCAGTGTCAGAAAGGTGAGGTACAAAAGTTAACATTTAAGGTTGAAAGTGTGAACTAAATTGTTTCTGTATAGACTACGGATCAACATCATGGCAGAAGGCTGGTAACCCATAAGTGTCCCGATCTACTTCTAACTCAGGTCTGAGTTCGAAGAATCTCAGCGAAGTGTACAAACTCTGTAGCACAGGCGTGGATCCTGAAATACTTTGGTTAGATTATAAATTTCAATTTTTTCCCTAGCAGCGCCTTTCGGCTACTTTTTAAAATTTCCAAATGCCAATGGATTTTTTAACGTGCTCAGCAATACATACTAGCATCCGATCTTACTACCCAGAGACCAGGCAAAATTACTAGAAGTCAACGTGACAAAATTCCAGCCTTCACCGGGGCCTGAACCTGCGACCTCCAACACCCGAGGCAGATGCCATGCCTCGAGACCACTCAGCTCCAGGATAAGTTAATATTTAATGTTGACAATATGAATTAAACTGAAGAAATAGTTTATATTTAATGTCGAAAATATTACCTAGACAAGAATTCATTCATTCATTCAGTAGCATGTCCCTCGCGGAACCTCGCTGCCATAACAACCCTCCGGAAAACCTTCCTATCATGAGCAAGATGTCCTGCGTCTGATACACCCATCTGGAGATCATCTGCCACATCCTGCACCCATCTTCTCCTTGGCCTTCCTCTTCCTCTCTTCCCAGGCATATACCCCTCCATTATTGTTCTCTCTAGACCTCCATGACGTTTCAAGTGACCAAAATATTTCAATTTTCTTTGTTTTATTGTCTTTACTAGCCAACCCTCTTCAATATTCAGCTCTTGAAGTATGGATGCATTTGTTCTTTTCTTTACCCAAGATATTCTTAGAACCTGTCTGTAACATTTATATTCAAATGCATTTATGCGCTGTTCCGCTTGTTTAGTAAGTGTCCAGGTCTCACAGGCGTATGTTGCAATAGTTAATATTAAATGATGAAATTATGACCTAAACAGACGGAATAGTTAATATTTGTGGTAGATTTTATGCAATTTTTAAAACCCCACCCTTGCTTTTGCTAGGGGCCCTAATATAACATAACAGGATTTCAGGTACCTTTCCACGGGTGATCCTCATCCGAATGGTGGCACTTTGTGTCACTGGGTGTTTATCGCTTTGTGTGAAGTCCTGGTGGGATAAAACTTACATACATAACTACCCAATATTTATTGTTCAAAATGTGAACTTAAAAATACAGAAGAAAAAGATAAAGTTTAGGTTGAAAAAATGAAATAAACAGAAGAAATATTTAATAATCACAGATGAAAGCATAAATAAAACAGAAGGAATAGTTAATATTTCATGTTTAAAATATAAACTATCCAGAGAAAAAATTTCATATTAATAATAAACTAAACAGAAAGAATAGTTTATATTTAATTCTAAAAATATGAACTAAACAAAAGAAATTGTCCCAGAAACAGAAGGAATAGTTAATATTTACTGTAAGCTAAATAGAGGGTATAGTTAATATTTACTGTAAACTAATTAGAGGGAATAGTTAATATTTACTGTAAACTAAATAGAGGGAATAGTTATTATTTAATAGCAAAAGCATGAACTAAACATAAGAAACAGAGTCTCACAGAGACTTTGGAGATTGCATGTGAGATGGCAAACCATGGTTGACTACATTTACCAGCATAGTACATGCCAATGTTTGTCATGCAGTGTTACCATAATTGACATCCTGAACATTGGACATTCTCATGTGTGCTCAGTTACATGATCCAAAAGCCATCTCAAGGTACCTCAACACAGCTTTCAGAATGATGGAATTCTCATATCGATGTTAAAATAAAAGCACATTTGAACAAAGATGACACAAACATAAGACTGCACAATTTTCTGCCTAGTATATTTCACTGTATCTCGTCAGGTGCAGTTTAGTGTTAAAATATTTTTTTTAAATGTTAGTTGCGCATCCTTTACAGGACATTGCAGAACGAACCCACCCATCGTTTTTTTAGCTGTTGTGGTTTTTCTAGGCAAATTTTACCTTCAGTAGTTTGCCACTGCCTCTGAATGGTCAGCTATCGATATCACTGTCGAAACAATTGGCATTATGAAGAGCATTTGCAACACCCAAGCCACAGATGCGCACACTACAGTAACAATTACATAAATGAAGCAGATAAGTGAATCCTTTATAACTGAAGTACAAGTTCAACAACAATCAAATGCAACTGCCTGTTTCAACAGGGCAGCCGCAGTGTCAGAATCATCTCTTTGTGTTTACAGAGGTCTGGTTGGAGGTAATGAATTGGGGCAGTTTTAATCAATCTTAGCGTCCTGTTATTGGCTGACGTGTGAAGGATTTGAAATGCGTTGTCCTTGGTTGCAGCATGTCCAGGTTTTAAAAGATGGCGTGCTATTGCAGAGGGGTGGTCTTTACGGCCAGTATTCTCATTCTGATTTTGGTTTTGTTTTGCTTTTTCCATCCATACTGGAATATGCTTAGCGACTTGTTCCTCCAGGCATCGATCAGTTCTGCCCACATAAGCAGCTTTACAGTTGCATTTAAATTGGTAGATACAATATGATCTGTCATACACTAGTTTGTTTCATCAAGGGATTTGGCACGGGGGTCGTTTTAAACCTGATAATAGGCAAAGCAGTGTAGAAAATGTGACCAACTGCTGTTTTGAATCAGTCATATATACGTTTCATAACGTCATCCCCTATAAAATTTTAGATGGATGTAGACTTGTTGTTTGGGAGCTGACAGTGTTTGGTAGTTGGTTTTGGAGACTATCAGTGGGGCTTAATAAATCCAACCAGATATTAGTTGGATAATATTGTTTGCTTGAGAGTTTCTTGTTCTGATTTCAGCGTATTACTGGAGCAGATCTTTCTAGCACAGATAAATCATGTTCGCGCTAGGCCACATTTGTACTGCATGGGTCCTATATAGATAAAAGTAGGTTGGTCTACTACAAAATCGCTTGCATCTAATTTCAAACCTTGATATGTGAGGAGAGCAAAACATGAGCAAGCATGAAATATTTGCCACTGCCAGAATCTGAATACACAAGCAGATTATGCAAACCTTTGAAGTTCTAGAAAGATTAGATGGTAGCAGGCTGTGCAAAAATGAACTTAATTTTTAAAAAATTTTAGGATTTTATATTCACATGATATGTTTTTTATTTATCACATAACTTATTAAAAAGGAGTTTTTTTTCATCGACAGAATATTTTGGTGCAGCCTGTGAACTTGAAAAGGACCACTGCGCTGGTGATCCTTGTCATGGAGGACTTTGTACGCAAAACCAGCTGACTTATGTTTGTGATTGCAGTAATGGTGAGTGGTTGCATTTATATATATATAGTCACGATGTGCCATGCTGATAAGTGTTTTGTAATTAAACTTAAAACATTTTCTTTTAGAGTTTACAGCCCGTGAACCTGAAGAAGAAGATGATGAAGAAGTAGTAGTTTTTGAAGAAGAAGAAGAAGATGGAGGAGGAAAAGGAGAGTCACTTGTATGCCATGCTTGTTGGGGGCAGTGAGTCTATTATTTTGTTGTCCTGTCATAGGGCCCTTATACCCCCATATCTATGGCTAGAGAACACGACACACACACACATCATGATTGTAACTGATTCAGAAAGCATGCTGAGGAAGATCAGAACAGGTATGCTTCGTGCAGAGTGGCATGTTTCGCTGCGGAGGACACGAGTGAGGAGTATTGTCTGGATTTTTTCACCGGGTTACGCCGGTGTGTTAGGAAATGAACAGGTGGACAGACTGGCTGGCTCTGCACAACTTGGTGGAATACTGATACATAATAGGGCAGATGTGGTTAGCGCCTTGTGGGAGAGCATGTACAATTCGGAGGAGCAGATGGATCACCACCGTTTGGTGAGATTGATGCAGTTGGGAGTGACGAGAGGTTCTGGTAGATGCTCGAGGCTCAGAGGAAAGGCAAGACGGACGTTTAATCAGAAAGCTACTGCCACCACTAGTATCGGAACTCTTCGCTGGCTGCTGAAGATGGGGACGGAGCGCTTGTGGGAATGCCCCGAGTGCTGTGAATCAAATTAATCAATCAATCAAACCCCATATCTAGGATTTTGATTTGGAACCAGCTGGCTGTGACTACCCATATGAGGACGAGATGAGACGATAAGCATGGAAACAGATAGGCACAGTATGAGATAGTCAAGGAGTACCCTGTTAAATATAAAACTATAGCCTTTCCCACTACACGTGATTCTATATCTGCTTGGTAACCCTCAAATACATCATATTTAAAGACTCGTGTTGTCGGTTATAGAGCCCATTTGTTGGGGGGAGAGAATAGACCCACTGCCCATAATTTAGATTTGTTAGAAAAAGTACCCAGCATACTAAGGAAAGAGACATAAATGATGGAATCCAGAAGAGTTAGACGTATTGAATCACGCCCTCAGGTGTACTGGTCATATAGGGCTTTACCTATATATTTTAGAGCAATTTGCAGTCAGTGGGTGATGTGGAAAACATCACGCCGGCCACCTTAACTTCCCAGGACTATATGGTACCCACTGGAGGCTGGGTCAACCTGAGAGCCAAGGGTAGTTAACAAACAAAATTTAGTTTCCATCAAGACCCAAACCATTACTTTCTGATCTGCAGGTGGGCTTTCTAGCCACTACACCAGGGTGGCTCCCTTTTGGGGGGTGGGGGGGGGGGGGGTAGTACGGCACAAATTCTTTTTAGATACTAACAACTGAAATGGTACAGCCTTTTAACTTTTTTCTGACAAAAACTAAGTTAATTATTTCTAGGTCAACAGACCATTGAGCACTATTGCTTTATATTATATTTCAGTTAAACAATATGGTGGCAAACACTGTAATGAAACAAAACATTCATGCAGCGAATGTCCAAAGGGCACAACATGTCTACTATTTAAAGACCAGGATGGCTATATGAAGCCTGCTTGTATGTGCCCTGCAAATGAAATTCTCGTTGGAGACACTTGCAAAAGTAAGTTTTCATGTCCTATGTACTCTGAGTACTTTTGTAGCTGTTGTTGTTGCTTTTGTTATCATTTGACTTTACGTGAGATGCAGAGGTGCTGAACTAAAACAGGTGGGCTCATACTAATTGAGATCTATGTACATTTCTTCCCTGCTGGCTCCTCGCCAGTGTAGATAGAATCAAAATTTCATTTGAAGTCAGAGTGCATCTGCCTAAGTGGCAGAGAACTAATAGTCTGCACATAAATAAAAAAGATCTGTAAAATGAATGTGCACATAATTAAGTCTTGGAAGAAGGCTAAAGTTCAGAAGTGTATGAAAAAGTGGATGAACTGTCAGGACTTTACCCCTGAAGTTTACAGCCAGTGAACACTGAGGGCAAGATGTTTCGGTTAACATAATATTTAACTTCAAATGTTTAGTCCTTCAAGGGTTTATCCATCCATCACAAGTGATGAGGACCACTTTTTTTTCTTCCATCATGCAACTGTAGTTGATTGTCTGTGAATATAGATGTGACTTATAAGCTTAATACATGTCCTGAAGAATCTAGTTCAATGACAAGGAACAGTGTCTTTAGATCAGTGGTATCACACCTTCTTGGGTCACGCCTCCCTTGAGGATAGAGAAAGACCCCGACGCCTCTTTCCTGAGTATATTACAAGACACCCACCCCTTTTTGAGTATATGGCAAGACCTCCTACCGCCTCCCTTCTATTTTGCCCCAACATAACGAAATGTGAATAAAAAGAGATGGACAGTAGATTTAGCAGCACTGGAAACAGAAAGTGTGAAGACACATTTTAGTCAGAATGTGGTCAGAATGTGTTCTTAGTCTATAATTAAATATGCGTGTTACATATTAATTCGAATTTAATTGTATATATCAAATAAAAATGCTAATTAAAAATAAAAATCTCCTTGTTTCGTTTAAAAAATAGTTTTTATAAATATTTTATTTATAATTCAACTAAAACAAAATTTATTAATTGATTATTACAAGTACAAACGCACTCAATTTCAAAATTGCTTAATGTCCCAATATATTGTATATGAGATTAAGCAAATGCTGCTGGAACAATAGGCATGTATTTTTCGTGACATTTCCTGTAGTAGATGGAGCATCTATGGGGTCAACTTGATATGCCAACTTTTGATTCTCAGTTTAGTAATCAGTAATTTGTAGGCATTACTACTGAGAGTTCAACTGCAGGATATGTGCATACTATGAGCACAAATGTAATTCTTCATTGCTTTCCCTTATAGCGGTTGACAGGGACTTTGATCTTGCATTTCTGGAAAGCTTTGCCAACAAAGGAACTTTTGTGACTTCTGAAAGTGGGTTTTACTTGAACAAGAACACCAGTCTGAGTGTCAGCATGTGGGTGGCTGCAGCTAGACCACTAGATGATGATCAATTCTTACTGGCACTGAGGAGGTAATCTTTTGTTCAAACTACAGAGGTCCTGTTATATGTTGAAACAAGATTTCATTTGTAATATTTATAGGATTTTCAGTTAGAACTACTGCATTGTGTGCATATTTAGGTGCTAAAAGGTTTCAGATATTTTAAAGTAACGACAAACTACCTTCTTCAAATTGTCAAGAACATTCATAATTTCATAATCAGTAGTTTTTGGACAAGTTATAACAAGGAATGGTCTCGAGAACTTGAAAACAAACAGAAAGAGTGAAAAATAAGCAAGAAAAAAAAAATTCTGGACTCCTAAGCCATATGGCTGGGGCTAGACAAGAACACTGACCTGATGTGTTATTCTGGTGTTCGTATGAGCTGGTGCAACATGACAGTCTACAATTTTCGGGATGTTACATAATGCTGATGGCAAAATATGTTTACATTTTTTTTTATTACTAAGTAACTGACCATGCATTTATTGATGCTGACTATATATCTGATGTATTTTCTGTACTCAAAAATTGGCTCTCTAAAACATACAGACTTTGGGAATGCTTCAACTTTTGGAAACATTGTCTAGCCACTACGCTAGCACGGCTCCCACTGCTAATCAAAATGACAGTTACTTTCCAGACGTTCATCCTAACTTGTTCTTCACAGGGTAAAGGAAAACATCCTTTTTCCCCATCTTCAGGCTTGTTGGGCATATAGGGCTAGAATTATAGTTCATACACTAATCCACACACAGTAGGTGATGTGGTCTCACCTGGTACCCTTTAATGCTGAGTCAACTCGTGAGACACGGTTATTTTTTTGACAAATGTCTGGTTCTGTTCATGACATGAAGCCACGACCTTCAGGCATGCATCTTACATGGACATAACTCCAGTGAGTGTTAATATTTAGTGATTGTTGGGTTAGTTTGCAGCAGGATGTGCTTTTTTGAAATTTTGAAAACACTTAGGCTGCTACATAAATTTTCAGTTTTATAGTAAAGATATGAACCCCTCCAAATGCATACCTACACAACATACCTACTAGAGGACTAGCCGAATAGTTGTGGTCGGGCCGAATACGAATAGTGGTTACCTTACACCCGTTTCTGGACTGGTGGAAAATAAACATATCAAGAACTCCCACTTTGGTTCATACTGTCAAGTGTTATCTTTGTGCACCATTTACGAGCGTACCAAGAGAACGTCTGTTTATAGTACAGCTGGAAATACCTTCAGTGAGACAAGCTGCCTTAATGCTGACAACATGGAACGATTTTGAAAGCTAATTCCGCTTTCATGGATTAACTAAGCTGTCAGTGACAATTTACAGGTTTAGTTAACTTGTTATAAAACTAAGAATACTTTCATTCCTAGGTATTAGTTACCACAGACTGACTGACTGAAGGATGCAAAACATGAAATGTTTACTATTCTGTACTACATTTTATAAAGTAAAATTTCAGCGTAGATTTGACATTATGGATGTTTTTTGTTTTTTTTTCTAGATCAATTTTATACACTATTCGAAAGTGGAAGAATGGGCCTCCGTTTGAATAGTGGGAAGATTGAAGTAATAGTGGTATCAAAGAAAAGAATTATTCCTAAATGTGTAATAAAGGTCAAAGGTTTTATTTTGGGACAAGTTCAGAAATGTAAGTTTATGGGCACATCAAATGAAAGACGCATTGCTGAAATAAGAAACAAAATTAGACAGGCAAAAACTGCACTTTAAAAAATAAAGAACATCTTATGCAATATATCTTTGTGATTGAAGGTTAGAAAAATAATTCTTGCTTGCTGCATACATCCAGTTTTAACATATGGCTGTGAGTCCTGGACAATTGGTAGGCAGGGCTAACAATTTTTTGAGGCCTCAGCGATGTGGTTTTACAGAACAATGCTTAAAATACCTTGGACAGAGAAAGAAAAAAAGAAAGAAAAAAACATGTTGAAAGAGGCGGGAGCCCGAAGACATACTCACAGACAACAGAAGTAGACAATCATCAGTTTTCGGCCATGTTATAAGATAGGGGAAAATGGAACAAGTGGTGACCACTGGAGAGATCTGTGGAAGGAGGGATAGAGGAAGACAGAGAGAGAAATTCTTGACAGTCTTGTTGCATGGCATGGAGGTGTGTCAGCACACGAACTAATACATGCTGCAGAAGATCGCAGATTGTGGCGAGGCATAATCGCCCATGCCAGTCGGCAAAGCACCTGATAATGATGATTCACTATTCGTATTTGTATTCGGCCGAATAGTTGGTCCAGCTATTCGTATTTGGCCAAATAGTGAAAATCACTATTCGGTTCAGGCCCAATACCTACACAATATACATAAACAATCTACAATTAATCCACCCACACTGGACTTCAGTTTACTACAAAGCCGTTTTGTGGTGCCTCAGTATAACAGAGCTATATGGCTGTACCAACTGATTCTGAGATATTAACTGATGTAATTAAATGACTCTGAGATATTAACTGATGTACTTAACTGATTTTGAGATATTAACTTATGTACTTAACTGATTCTGAGAAATTAGAAGAATGTACTTTATACTGATTTTGAGATATTAATTCTACGTACTGCAATCCTGAAGAGAACCACACTGTAGAGAAAAAAACATACACACACATACACATATACACGCATTCACACATGCACATAATAAAGAAGATTTTGATGGTGAATGAAGGATTTTGTTGGGTAAGTATTACAAGCTGCTCATTTCTCCTTTACTTTCTCATTGTTATTACCTCTGTTGTGTTTACAACTGTTCTTGATTTGACAGTATTTCCATTTTGTCTTTTTATTTCCCAGTTCTGAGATGGACACCCCTTTCTTGTCAGTCTTCAATACAAGGGTGGAGTTTAGAACGAATAAAAATATTTCTGTGGAGCTGACTGAAGATATACCCCTGAAACATTCACTGGATGAGTCATTCACCTGGCATTTTCTGTCTATTGTTTGGGCCACAAATGGAAGTTTGAAGATTACTTTTGATTTTATAATACTACCAGAGACAACAATACCAGCTGTGCCACCGTCTGATGTGTAAGTGCAATACTTTGTAGGGTTAGATTCAGGTACAAACACATTCAAGACAATGGTTCTTCTTCTACTTCTGAATTTGCCCTTAAAGGGGTGGTTGGTATTTGCATTAGGCTTTACAACTTGACAGAGGTACTGAGGAAATTGGGAATGAAAAGAGAGTTGCTAGGTGAAATAAAAAAGAGACAAGTGAAATATTTTGGCCACATTAAAAGACATAACAGTATTGTAAAGCTCATCCTAGAGGGAAAGGTTCAAGGTAGGCGAGCAAAAGGCAGACAGCGTTACAAGTGGGAGGATAACATCAAGAGATGGACGAACAACAGTATGGGTGAATGTACATCAAGGGCAAGAGACAGGGCTTGTTGGAGATCCATTGCAGCCAACCTTTATTGTGGAGACGGCACCTGATTGATTGATTGATTACAACTTGACTGTATTATCTGTGTCTTTCAACCCAAAACATCTTATTTGAGCAATTATCAAATTATTTGCATTTTACGACATGCCTGTTATGAGCAGTGGATCTATTCCCCCACCACCACAATGGGTCCCCCAGGAGAAAAGAGGAAAAGTAGTTCGAAGTTATTATGTGCTACATTTGTGACTCTGAAACTTAACGGTTCATCTGTTTTTTTTTTCCTTCTTAAATTATTCTACAATCTCTTAACCACTTGATTCCTCCTGTTTCTTTTGCTTTGTAATCTTTATTTATTGTCATTTCTTTCTTTTTACATTTCAGTTGCTCTCCCAACTTCCCCCCCCCCCACCCCCAACTAAAAAAAAAAATTGCTTTATCTTCATAATGTACATTGTTTTCCTCATCATTCCTCCTCTTACATAGTAATTCGTGCATACATTTTTTACATGCTTATTTAATTTTAAACTGGTCAACTTGAAATCAGACTTTTGTTTCTCTTACATCATTGCCACCATGTGCCATGCTGATAAGCGTAGACTGTCATGTTTTGCATCCCACATGGTCAAAGAATAAAAGATAAATGATTGGATCATAAATCAATCTTGCTAGTCTTTGTTGAGCTCCTTATTACATTTCTTCTCCCAATATGTCTGAAAAATACTGACTGTCTACATTTAAATTTTCATATCAGCTCATGACTTTCATCTGTCACAAGCAGTTGTCTATCTTCCCATTATACTTCTTGTTCATTCATTGGCACCTTTCTGTCTTTCCAGACGATAGTGTTATATTGGGCTATAAGGAGGCATGAGGCTCACAGCCCATGGCGATGGCAAGTATGACTAGCAAGACCTGCCTGTGTCAAGAAAAGTCTTCCACAATGATAGCATGGGATTTCAGGACCATTGTTAACAACATTTGTGTTTAATCCATTTCTTTTCAGACGCTCAGCTCTCGTCCTTTCTGCAGTAATTTCTTCCTTCAGTCTCATTCCCTTCCTGATATGCCCTTTCCACACAACATGGTCCATGGCGTTTTCTTTCCATGAGTCATCCTCAATACCTGTATTTCATGTCCCACTTGCACACATCTTTATAACATAGAAGAGATCGGCCTCAACATCTTCTTCCTGTCTTTAATTCACCATAAAGAATGTCCTTAGGGACTCTGCCAACCTTTATTCTCCAGGTGTGACCCAGCCACCTGAGCCTTCGTAGACTGAGCATCGAAAAGACTGTTGTAGTACCTGCTCTTTCCAGTACCTCAGTGTTTGTGATTTTGTCCTACCACTTAATGCCAAGTATTCTTCTTAGGCATCGTATGTGAAAGCTATTAAGCCGTCTCTCCTGGAGCAAATAGGTTGACCAAGTTTCATTGCCGTAAAGCAGAGTGCTGATAACACAAACCTGATAGACAAAGGGTTTTGTTTTAATTGTTAGCTTTCTGTTCTCCCAAACTCTCTTTGTCAATCTGCTCATTTTTGTTGCTGCCTTACCTATCCTGATGTTGATTTCTTGGTTCAGCGATAGTTTACTATTCACTATGGAACCCAGATAGATAAAATGGTCTACTGTCTCCAGCTCTTCACCATCAGTGTAGACTATATGTCTGCAAACAGCAGCTCTCTGATAAGTACCTTTCTTATCCTGTTTTGGGCCTTTAGCCTGTGAGCATTACATTCTTCACAAAAACCACATCTCTGTTATGAGTAAAAATTTCTCAGACTGTCTGCTTAACTTACAGTCCATGTCTCAAATACACATACAAACACAAGTTCTATATAGCAAATTGAAATATTTCCTACAGTGTCAATTTTACATTCTAATTTGTGTTGAATATTTCCTTATTACAGGTTTGTATTTGTAGACATTGGACAATCATTCTATGGATACATATCCCAAGTATCAGTCTGGAAAACAGCTCTTACTTCTAAAGAACACTTTGAAATATTTGAAGACAAGCTTGCCGTTCCTCAGCCAGACAGTCTACTTCTAGGATGGACCCAGTATTCCTTTGATAGTTCAGTGAAAATAACAAGAAACTCCACAGCAACAAGATCATTTTCGATCTGTTACGTTCAAAATACCATTGCAAAGATGGGTCTCAATAGTCCAGAGTGTAATACTATCAGGTTTACAGGTAATTGTCTTCTATTGTCTGTCTTGAGGTTGTGGTGGTAAGTCTGAAAAACCATAGAATGTGATCCCCTGGAACATTGTATACAAACTAATTTGCTCTCTCTCTCTCGTTTTCTCTCTCTCTCTCTCTCACTCTTTGTGTGTGTGTGTCCGTCCGTCCGTGCGTGGGTGCGCGCGCACGTGTGTGTGTGTGTTTATATGTTTATATGTCTGCAAATGTAAAATAGGTACAAAATAAATCAATAAATTAAAGTCTGCAAACTGTTTTAACAGATTAATGCAGATTTTTGCTAACATGTCAGCACAGATGCAACTTTTCACTATAATTTGTAAATTTTCATTAGCCTGACGCACTGCAACCTGTTGTTGATTAAAAAAAAAAGAATTTATAATAAACTGAAACTTTATCACATTTGACAAACATTGTTAGATAATAACTAAACTGAAAATTGACAACTACAGCTAAAATCATTTTCACAAAACTGATTGTAAAAAATAAAAATGTTGTTAGTTGTTAGTTGAAGTTCAAACTTCACTGCAGATAAGTCACCTCATTTCCCTGTTTCAGTGAAAATCATGCAAAATGTCCTTTGCTGTCCCATTTGAAAAGAACCGCATATCAGTTTAGGGACAATCTGGAAGTACTCAAAGTAAATGCATAAGCATCATTAGATGTACCAACACTAGCAGTCCCCTAAACACTCAGTCTCCTACAAGAATTTCCGCTCACTTGATGCAAACGGTTGATCATGAAAGCCAACATCTGCACATGCAACCCTGCATAAGCAGACACTGTTTCCAATGTAATCGGCCATCTGCCATTTTTAGTGCAGTTCATATTACAAAACCACCACAGGCACAACAGAAAAAAATATGTTTCACATGAAATCCACAGCTCGCTGTGATGCGCTAATCTCTTACCTCTGTAGCTGGGCTATGGTGCCTTTGGCCTCCCAGTCCATATATGGGGAAATTGCATCAACAAACTGCAGCTAGAAATAAATAACATTTTACAGTTATGAGTTAGGAGTTAGATTATCTGCACAGCACTCCTGACACATCTATAGGCGCTCATATTCCCCTCTCAACATATTCATCAGTGTCGTGTGGTTAATAGTACCAGTCCTATGTTGGTTAACAAGACTTTGTGTGCATCCGGTGTGCTTCTCATGCTTGGCTGTGCCGATCTTTACTCCCAATTCGCGTATTATTAGCAGTGATGTGGACACGTTGCTTCCAAAATCCTCAGAACGTCCTATCTCTCTAAGGGCAATGATAATGTCTGCGTGATCTATAGGCCGGCCATCTCCAATTAACGCAGCACCTGCCAGTCTATCAGCTCTCTCATTATCAACAACGCCTGTATGCCTTGGGACGAATATGAAAGTAACTGCACACACAGGAGAATTCTGCAACGACTCAAGCCACTGTCTGCGCAACCAGCCTGCCTCGACCCGCCGGATCATCCTCAAAGAATCACTCAGCATACACACGTGGGAATAATCCTGTGATCCCAGCCACATGAAAGCCTGTGTCACTGCCATCACCTCCATCACCATGCTGCTGGTGGTCATGGAGAAGTCACCACTGGCTTTCTGAACTGTGTTAGCACAGTGTTAGCAGCCAGCTTGCTTATTCATCAAACTGGGCTTGATGTGAAGTTTATAAAGTAATTCACCCGCTGCTTTGTTTTCTTCTAAATAATCCAGTTTTGTTAATCACTTAATAAATAATAAGGCGATATTCTTAAAGTTGAAAACACTCAGACACACATAATTTGCAATCAAAAATTGCATAATAACTTTTCTTTACACTTTGTAAGGGTTTAAAACATGTTTGTTTAATTTAAAATGAATTATACTTTATTGAAAGTGATTCATTAAAAATACTTTCCTCTTTTTTATGTTTGGAAAATTGTTCATTTTTTTCTTTCTTTGATAAAAAAAAAAGTATTGATTCATACATTGCAGATAAAACACCCCCAGAAGCAGTTGAGTGCAATGAGAGTATATTAATAACTGCTGACTACCCTCAACATCAGTTCAACTCAAGTGACCTGAGATATACATTTTTAGACGGCCTAGATGGAATAGTACCGATCCACGAAAGTAAGTAATTATAAACATGTTTATGTTTGCAATCTAAACGAAGGTTGAGATTAATCTATCTTATTTTCTAAATACATTGTATAATATAGGCATGTATGGCTGGATAACAGCTGCTTTCAACTGTTCCAAGAGAAATGAGATGGTAAAATCTTCCATATTCTGAAATGATATAGACCAGTGTTTCCCTAACTTTTCTTAGTGGCGGCGGCTTTTTTTCAATTAAAATTTTTCCACGGCGCCCTAACCTTAGTAAAAGTATGACTATTCGTATGTAAGTTTAAAATAAAAGCAAAAATCAACTTGTGTATCTTTGAATATTTCGCTGCGCCCCTGTAAAGAAGTCGCAGCTGCCCGGGGTTCCACAGCGCACAGTTTGGGAATTGCTGATATAGACAAAGAATACAGAACAGAACAGGCACTCTAATGGAAGACAAATGCCTTAAAGAAGGGAGAATGTCCAGCTGAAACTCTATGATAAACATTGATGAGAGAGGTCAGGGAGCCAAAATAAATTCCATTTACAATATCAACAGGAAGCTGCTTTGGTGTAGCGGCTAGATGCACACCTTTAGATCCTTAGGTCATGTGTTCAGTTCAAATGGCGCTATACTTTTTTTCAAAAAAATGATCTTGGCTCCCAGGTCAAACTAGCCCTGAAAAAGTCCTGGGAAGTAAAGGTGGCTGGCATGATGCTGAACACATCACACCTTAAGGTCTCAAACGGGTCCTTGACCTTTACTTAAGACATCTACAAAATTTCGACAGGATAGAACTGAATAGACAAATAAATTGTAAGGATAATGTCACAGTAAACAGCATAAAATGTTAATAAATTATCAGTGATTGTTGATTTTATTCAGTTATCTGGACGTACCGTACCCAGGAGCACACCAAAGGACATGACTCTGTATTCCTTTCTAAACTGATGGACATGGGGGTGCAGCCTGGAGCTGCAAGAAATAAACATTTCACTAAGGGGACAAGACGTTTCAGTAACCAACACAGACCAGGAGTCATCAGTTGTTTTACACTTGCTGAGCTTTTAAGAAGGAGATCGGAGCACCTATGGATCTTTCCAGAGTGCTGTGATGATAATTCTTTCTAATCACTAATCTATATGTTTTAAAACACACAAACATAGAACTTCTACCATCAGTGTTATGGAAAATGCACAACTGTTAATGTTATGTTGTGGATGTTGTGAGGGCCTTTTTGGGAGGGAGTGAACCCTGCGGAGACACTGATAGATCAATACTGTCTGAAAAGAAAGATGCTGCGAGGGATCTGGCTGACGCTCAGCCACACAGAGAAGAGGTGAGGCAGATATACAATCCGACTGTTACTGGTGCCATTGAAATTGGAACACTTCACTTGCTGCCCAAGGTGGGAACAGAGCGCTTATGGGGTTGTCCCGAGTGCTATAATGTCAATTCCTAATTCAGCATTCAACATTCCATATTTTTTAGAACTGTCTCAGCAGATTACATTTACTGATATTGATTTACTTAACTTGATACATTGTTAAGTGATTAAAATGTATACTAAGTAACTATGAAATGGTTTTTTTTTTCTGTTGCAATCTAAAACAGGCCAGCTGTTTTCTTTTGGTGCCCATGATTTAACTGTTTCATCAGAGGACTCAGCGGGAAACATTGGAGTGTGTATGATAAGGGCTTATGCTACACGTAAGTGCAATTAGATCTTCATTTTTACATAGTCTATGCTTCTTTTTCATATAGTTAATGCTGTGTGGTGTTGGTAGTCACGTGTACCCACAACCTTCTGTATTGTGTACTGTCTATCAGTCCTGACACAGAAGATCTTCCATGCAATAATGTCAGACGTTTCAGATTCTTATCTCTGTCTTTATCTGCTTTCTTTTACCCTCCATGTTTCCAAGTATCATGATTTACTTATGTTTTTTTTTTTTCAAGATATTTACCAAGGATTGTAGACTGTCTTGCTTTGATATGGACACATACCTTCATGAGTCAATTTAAAAAAAAGACACTGTTGATACTTATTTTAAAAAAACAACCTCATCTTAGTATTCCAAATAAGTGTTCAGTAATCGACCAACTATACATGATTCGCTTCCCTATATCAGAATCAGAAATATAATATCCTGAGAATACTCTTTCTTGTCTCAGTTGATAAAGAAAAATTGCACAGCATATTCTTTATTTTCTGAAAATTCTACCTAAATTGAGCTATTGTACATTTAATTTGATTGGATCTTAATAAATGTAATACTTACTTACTTACTTACTTACTTAGTCGCTCCTCTTCTACCTTGGGGTGTAGAGGTTTGCCAGAGAGATCGCCAGACGTCTCTATCAGCAGTTTTCTTTCTGGCTTTGTTCCATTCCAGTCCTCTGTCAGTCAGGGACTGTCGGATGTTGTCTTCCCAGCGCACCCTGGGTCGTCCCGGAGGTCTGGTTCCCTGGTTCTTAGCCTCCCATGCTTGCCATGGTGGCCGATTTTCTCCCATTCTGCACACATGTCCAAACCATCGTAACTGCGACTGATCCACTCGGGTTAGTAAGGGCTGGGTATCAAGATCTTGACGTATTGTCTGATTGCGGACTTTGTCCCTTCTTGTCACTTGGACCCACCTTTCTCAGGTATCTCATTTCCGAGGCCTGCAGCTGGCTTCTGTGAGCTGTTGTCATTGCCCATGACTCACACCCATAGGTCAGGACTGGTACATAGGTTTAGAGCGGTAAACAGCCATTTTCGTTCTCTTGCCAATTTCTCTTTTGCTAAGAAACCCTCGGTTTATGGCCTGGAAGAGTCTCCCAGCAGCTGCTTTTCGTGTAGCCAGCTCAGTCTTAATGCCTCCATTTTGGTCTAATACAACTCCAAGGTATTTGAACTGGTTTAACCTGCTCCAACGCATACTGACCCATCATGATCTGGTGTTTCTTCTCCTCTCTTGAGATCACCATGGTTTTAGTTTTGGAGACACTGATGGTCATCCCTTTCTTTTCAAGCTCTTCCTTCCAGACAAGTAAGTTGGACTGAAGGTGTGCCTCTGATTTAGCTATCAGGGCCACATCGTCTGCAAAAACGCCAGCTCTGATATACAGATTGGTCTCATCTTCCAGTACCCTACAGAGTACTTCTTTGTCTTCTCCTTACAGGTCTTGATGACATCATCCATCATAAAAAATGAAGAGGTAAGGTGAGAGAATATCACCTTGTCTAACACCGCTGGTGGTCTTAAATTCTTCTGACTTTTGGTCTGCTGTTCTTACATAATTTCTGCACTTTTTGTAGAAACTCTGTATTGCACTGATCAGGGGTGCTGGGATGTTTTTCCCTGCCAAGCAGTCCCAGAGCTTGTTCCAGGGTACCTTGTCAAATGCCTTTTCCAGATCCAAAAAAACATAAGTGAATCTCACTCTTATATTCCAGGGCTTTTTCACTCATCTGTCTCAGTGTGAAGATAAGGTCTTGAGTACTTCGGTTTGCTCTGAAGCCGCACTGGGCCTCGTCCAGCTGTGGCTCTACCAGACTTCTAAGTCTCTGCTCAAGAATTCTAGAGTAACTTTTACCGGGAATGCTGAGGAGGGATATGCCTCTGTGGTTTTCACATTGTCTGTTATCACCTTTTTTAAATATAGGTATAATGATGGCAATCTCCCAATCTTTTGGTATAGTTTTTGCTACACCAGGCTGCCTGGAGAACCTTCAGTAGAAGGCGCTCACCTTCGACTCCCATATATTTGACCATCTCTGGTGTTATACCATCATGACCTGCTGCTTTTCCCAGCTTAATCTTCTCAATAGCTGCCTTCAATTCTTCCATCCTGATGTTATCTTCCCCATGATTGAATTCCTTCTCAGCAGTGAGGTCCATTATTTCTGGGTCATGACTTCCCCTCAGCGCCGAGGAGCTCTGAGAAGTATTCTTTCCATCTGCCCATGATATCATTTGTAGAAGTAAGCAGAGCCCCTTCCTTGTCTTTTATGAATTTAAGTGGGCACTCTTTCTCCTTCCTCATGTTCTTAAGGGTCTTGTAGAACAGTTTTTTGGTTTTCTCTTGCATTCTTTTCCAACTTTTTCTCCAAACTCTTCCCATGATTTCTGTTTTTGCTTTAAAGCACAATATTTTTGTGTCTCTGTTCTGAGTGCCACATATTGTTTATATTTTTCTATTTCTTCAGCTGTGTTCCTGGCTGCCAGGTATTGCTTCCATGCCCTTTTCTTTTCTCCTATTTTCAATTTGACTTCTTCTGTCCACCAAGGTGTCCTGTGTCCCCGCCTTCCACTTGGGACTTCACCACATGCTTCTACTGCAGCTGCTGTGAGGATATTCTTGAATCTGCACACCAGAGAGTTTCAGTGTCCTCTGATGATTCTTCTTCAGTTCCTATTGCTTTCACTATAAGCTCCTGGTATCTAGCCTTAATATCTGGCTCTCTTAGCTTGTATGCTTTAATCCTCATCCCTTCTTGGTTGCTTGGTTTCTTGCATAGTTGTCGGTGTGTTGCCTTGTTGGAGCAGTTCTTTCAGTTGTTCTCTTTATTGTGACCAGATAGTGGTCACTTCCAATCTCTGGTCCTCTCATGACTCTGGCATCTCTCACAAACTTGAATGAACTTTTCCTAACTAGGCGTAGTCAATGATGGATTTTTCTTTCTTTGAAGGTTCACATCTTGTGTACGCATGTATACGCTTGTGGGGGGAATTTTGTGTTTGTAATGACAAGGTTCTGTTCCCTGCAGAATCTGAGAAGTCGCTTGCCATTATCATTCAAAACATCTTCACCTATCTCCCGATCACTCCACCCCATCTAGAGTGATCATTTCCTACTCTGGCATTTAGATCTCCTAGGAGGATAATTTCATCGTGACAGTCATCTATGGTCTTTTGGAGCAGTTCAAAGAATTCTTCTTTAACATCTACTCGCTCATCTTCATTTGGCCCGTACACAATGACAAAATTGACAATTTTATCTTCTTCTTTCAGATCTAACACCATTATTCGCTCTGAGATGAATTTCCATCCCTTGATGTTACTAACTTGATTCCTGGCCACAATACAGCCAACACCTCCCTTGGCTCTCTCCGTCATAGGGACACCACTGTAGAGCAGCATACTTCCATCGTGATCTGTGATTCCTTGCCCCTTTTTCTTGGTTTCAGTCAGAGCCAAGACTCCTAATTTTGCTTTCCTCATCTCCCCTACTAACTCGTTTTCCTTTCCGTTAATGCCTCTTATATTCCATGTTCCATAAATCGTAGTCCGTAAGCCATGCCAGTTCGTCGCCGTTAAGATCCGTCCGGTTTTCTCTCTGTAGTTACTTGTAATCGTGGTTTAAGGCAAACAGGTGATTGGCCTGTTGTGCCTTTGCATGGTGGAGGGGCTGCCTCCTTGCGGCCTCCATGCAGGCCGTCTGGCTGATTCACGGTTACCCACTACTTCCGGAGACGCATGAAGCACTCAGGTTCAGCCAGACCCTCCTCCTTTTACAGCCGGGCTTGGGACCGGTCTTAGCGGAGTTAATAAATGTAATATAAAAAAAAAAAAAAAAAAAAAAAAAAAAAAAAAAAAAAAAAAAAAAATAAATGTAATATAATTTATATATTTTCAGTATTCAGTGTAAAATATATTTATTTATGCTCTGATTATGAATACCACACGGTCATACACATGACTGGTCATCAAGAAAAAACAGTGGCTGACTACTACAAAGTTTGACAACTGATACTGGAAACGCATTGGGCATAAGCAAGGGAACTGTCAGTGGAACGACAAAGTTTCTGACAATTCATAAAGTGCAGCTTTCTTCAAGGGACCTAATTGAATAGACTTTAAATTAAAAAAGAAAAATGTTTTTTTGCTGAATTGCCAAATTTACCCTAAGCAGAGTCAAACCCAAAACTTTCGGGCTAGCAGGCGAACATCTAGCTATGACGCTACTCATCATCATCATCATTCTTATGTGCCCTGATAACTGGCGTAGGCGCTCTTGCATCTCCACCGGTCACGATCCCTGGTTGCCTGGAACAGCTCTCCTGATGATATCCCTCTATGCCATTATTTAAGCTCATCCAGCATCATCTCTTTTGGTCTGCCTTTACCCCTTTTTCCACTGATCTTTCCAGTTGTCACAATGTTCTCCATTGTCTCTCTTCTCATTAGGTGGCCAAAGAACAGTGTTTGTCTCTCTCTCTCTTATTGTTGCATATATCTACTTTCATTAGATTCTTTCAAACAATTGTTGTCAGTTACTCTGGCCGTCTATTTAAAGTGTTTGCATATGTTCTTTAAATTCCTACGATGTCTCTCATTGAGAATTGTATTTTTATCATAAGATTTAGTTTTACGGAGAGAAATAAGTAAAATTACCAGATAACTTAGGCAAAGAAACAGCCCACCAACAGCAGTGTGGGGATCTCTTGAGAGTGCTTTATGTGTCAGCAGCAGCATGACAAGGGTATGGGAAGGTGTATAGACTGTTTTTTACCATATGAGAATTATTTTCTTCCTCACAGAGTCAGGCTCCAGAACCCACACATGGACTAAAAAAGCTATAAAACATGTTCACTTTCATGTATGTGTCATGTTCACTTTCATGTATGTGTCATGTTCACTTTCATGTATGTGTCATGTTCACTTTCATGTATGTGTCATGTTCACTTTCATGTATGTGTCATGTTCACTTTCATTTATGTGTCATGTTCACTTTCATTTATGTGTCATGTTCACTTTCATTTATGTGTCATGTTCACTTTCATTTATGTGTCATGTTCACTTTCATTTATGTGTCATGTTCACTTTCATTTGTGTCATGTTCCCTTTCATTTATGTGTCATGTTCACTTTCATTTATGTGTCATGTTCACTTTCATTTATGTGTCATGTTCACTTTCATTTATGTGTCATGTTCAATTTCATTTGTGTCATGTTCAATTTCATTTGTGTCATGTTCACTTTCATTTGTGTCATGTTCACTTTCATTTGTGTCATGTTCACTTTCATTTATGTGTCATGTTCACTTTCATTTATGTGTCATGTTCACTTTCATTTATGTGTCATGTTCACTTTCATTTATGTGTCATGTTCACTTTCATTTATGTGTCATGTTCACTTTCATTTATGTGTCATGTTCACTTTCATTTATGTGTCCAAACTCCCATACAGCAAATAAGTGCAGTGACACCGAGCCATCATTTGCTGCAAATTGCTCTGACAACATGGATGGAAGGAAGGTGACTTGCCCACCTGACATGCTGCCTAGTGTTCCAACACCCAACGTTGTCTCCTGTGGCAAACTGTTGACTTACAATCTAGATAATATGTATGAGAAACCTGATAGAATTGTTTGTGGAGGTGAGATTAAAAAATTTTTTTTTTACCTACTCTTCAATCAACCAATCATGTGCCGTCTCCACAGTGAATGTTGGCTGCAATGGATCTGCAACACACTCTGTCTCTTGTCCTGGTTGTACACTCCTCAGACTGCTGTCCAGATTGTGCACTCTCTCAGACTGCTGTCCAGAATGTACACTCTCTTAGACTGCTGTCCAGATTGCGCACTCTCTCAGACTGCTGCCCATATTGTACACTCTCTCAGACTGCTGTCCAGATTGTGCACTCTCTCAGACTGCTGTCCTGTTTGTGCACTCTGTCAGACTGCTGTCCTGGTTGTGCGCTCTCTCAGACTGCTGTCCAGATTGTACACTCTCTCAGACTGCTGTCCAGATTGTACACTCTCTCAGACTGCTGTCCAGATTGTACACTCTCTGACTGCTCCCCATATTGTACACTGTCTCAGACTGCTGTCCAGATTGTGCACTCTCTCTGACTGCTGCCCATATTGTACACT
>CAJHNH020000274.1:184069-298049 GCA_905116865.2 Candidula unifasciata | reverse complement strand
TGAGAATGCAATCTAACATCCCTAGTCTGAACCAGCGGGCTATATTACGTAGTGTTGGGTAATTTTAAACAAAGCGCAGTGGCTTGTCTCGAAGAAGGACTGGTAACAATTTAAATCCGTGCGGTTTAAAGCAATATTAGGATAAAGCGCAGAGTAAATATAATTCTGTCTCTTTAGAACCAGAAGAACTTATTACAAGTACTAACTTCTGGAATCACTGAGATCGTCTCGTGACTGTGGTGTAACGGCTAGACGCTCGCCTGCAGATCGGAAGAAAAGTCGTGAGTTCGTGTCCTGAAGGAGCCAATGATGGCCGTGGTGCTTACGGCATCACCCACCGAGTTTCAATTGCTCTATAAAAAAAAAAAATTTCTAGCCGTATATGCCCAATACACCTAAAGGCGTGGACAAGGGTTGTTTACTTGTGTCAATGTCCCTAAAGACCTTGCATTTCCCCTAAAATATACAAAATGTTCTCTCAATGCTCTTTCAATTTGAAGTGCACATAAACTTAAGTTTTCTTAATTCTCGTACCCATGTGGGACGAATGTTTCATTATTTTGAAGACCCACTCTGGTTGTTGCCTGGGGCTCTAATAAAACCTAACGGTTGAACGGCGTTTCTAGGACCTCTCCACGGTTGCTCCTCATCCGAAAGGTGGAATTTTGCGTCACTGTGTGTTTATCGCTCAGTGTAATGTCCTTGTGGGTAAACAGTCAGTCAGTCAGTTAATCAAAGTCCTAATTCTTTAAAACATTTGCAGGGTTTAACAAATGATGAAAACTTTTCCCACAATTGTAATTTCCCTTGCCATGTTTTATTTTCATACTCAGAATGACTCCAATAGCGCCTGTGCTGCTTGTCCCTGCTACTTCATCCCTGACTTCCATTAATATTTAATTTCTAAGCACGGCGGCTTTAACTCTTTCAGTACCAAGCGTTACGCGTATTATTTATATAAAATGCTTTATTTAACTCCAGTGATCATCCAGTCGGCCAAACACAGTCGATTTCAGCAGACCTTTAATTAGCTGCCTTTTACGACATGCTTGTTAGGGGCACTCCTCACTTTTCAATTCCAGGGAATCATTTGCGCAAAAAAAATACACAATAACATAGAGAACGTAAGTTGGTAGGCGCTTTGCTGGAAGAAAAATAATAAAATCGTCATCTTCAACCAGCATACTCGAAGGAGGAGCTTTAGATTTTAACCCTAGGTTAGGTGAGCCACATAAAAAAGCATAGCATTGTAAACCACCAATAGCCCTGAAAAGGACTCCTGCAGTGTTCATGCTATCATAAGAAAAAGATTCAAATACTGTTCAAGCCAGCGACAAATGTGCATTTTCTGGGAAATTAATCACACACCAAGCCAACGAACACTGACATACGCATAGATAATACGAATGGGAATGGGACAGCTGGTCTCGAGGCATGGTCTCCGCCTCGAGTCCTAGAGGTCCCGGGTTCAGGCCCCGGTGAAGGCTGGGATTTTTTTCAAGTGAACTTCTAGTAATTTCTCCTGGTCTCTAGGTAGTGAAATCAGACGCCTGTGTGTATTGTTGAGCATGTAAAAAATTCCTTGGCAGTTGGAAATCGAAAAGACTAGCGTAACGGCGATGCCCGATGCAAATTTAGAGTTAAAAATTTACCCAAAATATTTCAGGATCATTGCTGGTGCTACGGAGCCCGCGCACTGCCATGAGCGACTTCGGACTCAGACTTCAGTTAGAAGTAGAACGGAGCACTTATGGGTTTACTACCCTTGTACCATGTTGATCCGTTGTTCAAACCTCTACTGCAAATTTGAATGGGCTATCTCGCGTTATGCAAACAAAAAGAAATGTTGGTCAGTCTAAGACTTCCATAGTAATACCCTAGCGAAATAGCTGACAATCGTGAATAACAACTAAGGCAATTACTAATAAACTACAAACATTCATTAACTTGTGTCTGCGCAGAATAGATATAATTAAATGGTATCATATAATCACTAATGTAGAGCTTTGGGAGAGAACTAAGCAAGCTCCAGTGGACCAGAAGGCGAAGAAAAGACGCTGGTGTTGGATAGGATATACATTGAGTAAACCGGACAACAATATAACTAGAATGTCTTTGCACTGGAACCCACAGAGGCATTGTAATAGAGGAAGGTACACCCACAACAACACACAAAAAAGCACTGAGAAGGGAGCTAGAGAATGAAGTTAGAAAGATGCAGAACGATAAGAGGCTCACTTTAAAATCCAGCTGCGACTCCCTGCAGCCTACAGTCGGTGTTCGAAACCGGGCGGCTTCCGGGGTTCACCCAGCCTCTAGGAAATGGGTACCAGAGTTGACACTGTAGGGTAAATTGAGGAACGTCGCTGTAGCAACACAGTTACGTGCGAACGGCGACACAGGCGGACAATTCTTATCAGCTGTCCGTACTGGTGGCAGAGCACTTATGGTTTATAACCATGTGCAATGACGCTGGTTCACGTCTCCCGACTTTACCTTTTTAGATGGGGAGGACATGAAAAGATCTGCTAGCGATAGCAAAAGATCGAACGACTTGGTGTGAGTTGGTTAAGGGCCTATGCTACATTGGGAGCTAGAAAGGCAGAAGAAAAAGAAGAAGAATATGCAGCGCGCTCTTTTGTTGAAATCCTAACAGAGCTCCATATTTCTTAATACTGCGTTTCATTTTCGTACTACAACATTCGGATATTGTGAGCAACAACCGACCCGGTTGCATCGAGACACCAGCTAAGTGATTTTGTGTATCTATGTAGTATTGTTTAATTTGTATGTGCTCATGAAGACTCAATAGCCGCAACATTCACGTTTTGTTTGTATTTGTTATATTGTGAAGCTTGCTAATATACTTTTCGTTCGGTTTTAAATCTTTTCTGTGAGCAATAAAGGAACCATAAGTGTTCGGATCCCATTCTCAGTAAATTCTGCAGCGTGCAGCGGCAAACGACATCAATTCTGTGTTGGTTTATTCTTCTTCTTTGGTGTACTGTTCTTGTTTGGCGACCCCCGTTTAACATGGTGTTCTTGCAGTCTGACCATAGTTGCAGATTCACGGTTCTCAGTTGGTTCACGCAAACGTCCTAACTCTCTTAGAGCATTCAGTACATCAGCCTGGTCCATGGCTTGTCCGGATTTCACAGTAGCCTTAACTGCAAGCGTATCAGCTGGCTCATTTCAGTAGGTAAACAAATGTACTGAGTCGAGATTATTAATACCTTTATAGTTCTTCTTGTCTTCCACCATTTACCTCAGCGATATGCAAGGATCGTTTGTGTGCTTTTTCTAATGCATTGTACAAGTTTGTGGTAATTTATGCTAGGTTGCTCCTGATGGTGTCCGAGCATCTCTTGTGTGGTCTTCCCCTTGCTAAGTGTTCATTATATTTCTTCAGCGTGGCTTTCTGTGGCGGTTGGTACCAGGGCCTTCTCGTCAGGTGGCCAAACCATTTTTTTGTTGCTCCTTAATGAATTGTTTGATTGGTTTCAGTCCCAATCTTCTTCTAATTTCTTAATTCTTGATTTTATCTCTGACTGTCACACCAGCCGCTCTCTTAAGACATATCATTTTTTTTACAAACTTCTGCTCGTTAGTTGTAGTAAGGGTCAATGTTTGGCACTGGTAGAAAAATGTCGGCCCAAATAAAAATAAAATAAAAAACCGTTCTCATGAGATCTAAATTTTTCTTTGGCATCACCTTATACATAGTTTCTTCCTGTTTGCCAGACCTGTCATAGACTTAGATTAAACTAAACACTTCTCCTCAGGAACACAAAATTCACATTTCCTACATGTCAGAACACAGATTTATTTATCTTTACAGTGACCGGTTGAAAACAACAATTGCACTTGGATGAATCAGCACCAGTAATTAGAATGCAAGTATTTTAGATGCAGATCAATATCGTTTAGATATAGCTGCAAACCAAGTTTGTGGAAATCCTTGTTGAAAAACATCTTCTTCATGTTCACCAGTGGAAAGTTCTCTTTGTTTGCCAACCGCTGTACTTTAGTCTTTTATGAGTGTTGCGTGCACATCCATTTTTGCTGTATGCAGATTGTTGGTTCCTTGTCTATCAAGCTGATTGACTCTGACTTTGAAGAAAGCTCCTAATTAGCTGACTGCTACTACATGCTTACTCAAGACAAATTTGTGAACTATACATAATTATTTTCATTATTATTATATTTTATAATAGCACACTAATTTATCTTTAAAATGATAATTAACTTAAAAAAATGTATTGCAAATTAATGAAACTGGAGTTTAATTTGTGTATAAATCTACTTGATAAACACTGAACACACACCAGCACCCTCAGAGTTGCACAAAAACGGGAATTTCCATTAACCTGGATGGCCTTATAAAAAGCTTTAGTGGGCTATGATCAAACATACTAATCATAACAAAAACACCCATGTGAATTATTTCAGATATATGTTTTTATAAATGTTAAACACATTAAACATGTATAAATTAATATAATAATAGTAAATCAAGGCATATGTCTTTAGCGTCAAGGTCAATACAAGAACTTATCAAAAGTAAAAAGTAAAGGACCTTTTAGTACACTATGTAGGGAAGCAGATTTGAAATAGCCATTTCTTCTTTCAGTTGGTAGTAATATAGGTTTTATAGCCCATTTGGCCACTGTCTAAATATACAGAGTAAGTCTTACACTTTCACTGACGACCAGACTCGACTGTAGCCTTCAGAAAACACTATATTTTTATAGATCAATCCTCTATCGACTAGTCAAATTTTGGTAGCAATAAAAGTATTATAGACCAATCAGCTGTCAATTGTTCAAATATTGGTAGCAATATACAATTTTATAGACCATATTGGTAGCAATTTACAATTTTATAGACCATATTGGTAGAAATTTACAATTTTATAGACCAGTCGGCAACCGACTTCCCACATAAAGGGTTAGCCAAATGTATATATTTTTTTTTTAATAGACCAGACTGGACCATTTATACTGGTGTAGCCCTATACTTTTTTGTTGACTAAAAAGCATTAGACTGGGGATGTAGGAGTTCCCCTATACATTTTATACTAGATCTGCACTCAACACATGATGCAGACATAGCAAAAGTAAAAACAAAAAAATAAATAAAGGACCCATTTCCACGTCTTTAGATGCACAGGGCATATAGCACTTGAGAAACTTAAAGAATAGGCTAATATACAGATTCAGACAAGTTATTTCAGGCGAACAAAAGAAGAAAAAAAAAAGCTGTTTGCACATCCATTTAAAGATATCAAAAATTAGCCACAGCTAAAGTGCTTTTTCTAGGCACTTTTACTTTCGTTTCCTGAATGTCCATACTATTTATTGTCAAACTCAATGCAACATGGTCTGCTACAAATTTTTTTTGCAGGTGACTTCAAACTGCATTTACGACCCCTAAGCAAATTTTATGCAGACATACAATGCATTTACCTAATGTACAATTTCTCAAGGCGCTAGCATCAGACATTTACAACCAAAATGACTAAATTTTACATTAAAGACTGCTTCAAATGTTCACAATAAAAAAAAAATCTGAAAACAGTAAATAAGGAAGTCGACCGCATCTAGGACAGTTAAAAAATAGAAGACACACAAAAAAAGTGTAAAAGTAATGAATTACGTGGCAATTCCTTTAGATAAGCTGTAAAATGTGTAAGGTAATTAAAATATAAATAATATTTATGCTTGTGTTTCAGTAGCTTAACTTGAAGGTCAAAATAAATATGGTACAATGACAGAATAAACAAATGTTAACAAAAGAACAAAAATTCCACCAAGCACACTGAATTAGAATTCACAGCAGTAATTAGAAACATAATATAAAAATCATAATTTGTTTTGGTACCTGAAGGTTTTTCAGCAGATGTTGAGAGGAGGTAATCACTATAGTGAACAAGTTTTAATGTCATTTTATAAAGTTACATCATTTCAAATGTATTTGTTAGCTTTCCCTCATTAAGATTTTTCCTGTCTTTATATATTGCTTTACAAAGTTATTAATTTTCTGTTGGATTCCTTAGCGCCCGATTAATTTCCAGAGAGATTCCCACAACATAATCTACTACATGTTTAACATCTAGTCAGTGTTGTTTTTTTTTTAAGTTTGCTTGGATCAAACATAAAAGATATGATACCAGATGTTGCTAAATCTACAAGGATGTTCAGAAGATACAAGGATGTTCAGAAGATACAATCATTAAAATGAACAAGTCCTTTTCTGCTATTTATACATTTGCAACATAAATTACTGGATGCTAAAGTGTCTGGCCAGATTTTTTTCAGTGCAAAGACAAAAGATACAATACATGCCATACACTGCTAGACAAAAATGGACATTAATTGATAAAGTGTAATGTCTTGCTTGAGACAGAAATAAATAATTCTCAACTATGTTGTGTGAGAATAAATAATTTTATGTCAAATAAAAACATACAAATATACAACTGACAGAACTAATTCCAAGAGAAACAGATAGATCAGCATGAGTCAGAGGTTAAAAGATAAAATGACAAAAAGATCCCACTTTACAACAAACAAACAAAATGTTTCAGCAAATTCTTTCTTAGCATTCAGGTCTGTGATCATGTTTTATTTTCCGTCCAAACTCTTTTGCCCCATAAATGCTCACAAATGGGTAAAGAAGTAAACTGGTGTGGATTACTCCGACCCCCCCCCCCCCCCCACCCCCCCCAAAAATCCTTTTTTTTAAAGGCAACAATTTTTACAAAGGTCATCAATAAAAAAAATTCTAAAATGTATTTATTTTAAACTTATTTCAAATATATGAAGATACAAAAAGGGGTCATCACGAAATATAAACATTACCAGGATGAAGCATTAAATGAAATACCTTAGACACAACCTAAAACAAACAGATATCAGGTGACTCTTGCTGTGACACTTCGTCCTCAATCAATGAGACTTAGGGGGAAAATACGATGGCAACATGGCTTTAAAAAATCAACTGGGGTCATAAAGACCCCCCCCCCCCCCCCACCCCATCTGTTTATTTGAAATATTGATACCAGAGCCAGCTAAACACTAAGTAGGCACCTAGTACCCAAAGAACCAACTGAATTTAATGCTTTTTGAGACTGGGTCACTGCAAAATTGCCGATATAATGGCATTTACTGAGCAGTGTCACAACCAACAGATTTAGACTTCTTGGCGCGACAGGATTTTAAAAAAAAGGAAAGGATGCTTTTCTACTATTTGTATGTGTGTGTATATTTGTGTGTGAGTGCATACACACATATATACATACACACACATACACAAACAAAAAGTAGGAAAGCATCCTTTATTTTTTTGACATGTTTTTTAAAATGTTTGATGTGTTTTTTACACACACACACACACACGCATGCAAGCACACACACATATATATATAAACTGTGCACTGCCAAATAATATATTTTCCATAGAACACATGTTTTGCCAAGAAAAAGTAGAGTAATATTATTTACAAATAATACAGAAACAAGAAACAGCAGTTGATATATATATATATTGTTGGTACCTTTCCTTCTTTCCAGATAATAGTGTTATATTGTGCTAGAGCGAGGCATGGGACTCAGCCCACAGAGGTGGTGACGGTGACCCCCATAATTAGAGCATCGGATTTCAGGACCACTGTTGCCATAGCATGTACTTGATGTACTTAACCTATATGCAAATCAATTTTGATCCTTTAACCCTATCTCCCTCCTTAATTTCTACCTTCATGCAACACAGCCCATGGCAGCCTGTTCTCAGGATCCATTTCTACTTCCATGCAACACAGCCCATGGCAGGCCTGTTCTCAGGATCCATTTCTACTTCCATGCAACACAACCCATGGCAGGCCTGTTCTCAGGATCCATTTCTACCTCCATGCAACACAACCCATGGCAGGCCTGTTCTCAGGATCCATTTCTACTTCCATGCAACACAGCCCATGGCAGGCCTGTTCTCAGGATCCATTTCCATGCCTGTATTATTCATGTCCTGCTTGCACACATCTTTACATCATAGCAGAGCCAGACCATGACATCTTCTACCTATCTGTAATTTGCCACAGGCCTTAGGGACTCTATCATCCTCTATAACATATACACACACATATTTCTGCATGTCTTTGCATGTATGTATAATATACATACATACATACATTCATACATATAATTATCTCCTTCGCATTCACCAGCTGTTAACACTGGCGGAAAGTTCTGGGTTTTCGTCCACCTCCAGACTTTAGTCTTGTTCCATAACCTGAGTGTTATGTTCATATGTTTTAAAGATTTGCCTCATGGGTATGCAGACTGCTAGTTCCTTGCCTCTCAGGCAGATGCACTCCACTTGAAAGAAGCTCCCAATCAGTCAAAGCTTTCAGCATGCTTTTCGGTAAGCAAAGGGTCAATTTTTGTTTTTCCCACAAGCCGCTGTGCCCAGAACCCACAAAGGGAAAATATAATAATGAAATATGATTCCAAAGTCAGCAAATCAACAGCATATAAAATAAATACAAATTCTCACGTGTAAATATGACATACATTAGAAGATACTTGCTAAACAAAATAAAATCCAGCTTGCTTGCAGTGGTCTTGATGATCATGCTTCTCCTCAATCTGCAATTATCATCAGCATGTACCAGTACACACCCCTCGATGAAATGACAAAAAGATGTCAAGAAATGTCTTCCTCTGTCTCTTATCCATATATCTTTCCAGTGGTCATCAAAGGTCTTTTTCTTCTCATAACATGATCACAAAAGAATGACTGTATCTTTCTGATGTTTGTGATAAGCTGTCTTCGAGCCTTCACCTCTTTTAAAACAACCATCAACTACAAAATAGAGCATGGAAATCTGTATAAACATGCAACTGTTTGTCAAAATACAGGAATCAAATGTCATGACAGAATCACTAATGCGGAACTCTGAGAAAGAAAGTATACTCACTTCACTAAATTGGGAGATGACAAACATACACCAACACTGGAATGGCCGAACCATGTGAAGACCTGAAAACTATAACAAAAATATCCTTGCACTGGAACCCAGTGCTAAATAAATAAATGTAAAGCGAATTTTAAAAAAAATTTTTTTTTTAAATGGTGCATGGAAAAGAGAATCAGGTGAAAAACATAAGGGAGAATATAGTATGTCAGATGCATAATGACAGTAGAAATAAGATGATTTAGCCAAAGCTGACTGAGGTGTCTATGCTCCAATGGGGGTCATCATCATCATCAGGTGCCTTGCCGACTGGCGTGGGCGATCATGCCTCTCCATAATCTGCGATCTCCTGCAGCAGGTATCAGTTTGTGTGCCGACACACCTCCATGCCATGCAACAAGACTGTCAAGCATCTTCTCTCGTTGTCTTCCTCTATCTCTCCTTCAACATATCTTTCCAGTGGTCACAACATGTTCTATTTTCCCTATTCTCATAACATGGCCGAAAAATGATGACTGTCTCCTTCTGATGTCTGTGATAAGTTGTCTTCGGGCTCCCGCCTCTTTCAAAACCTCCTGGTTGCTCTTTTTGGCTGTCCAAGGTATTCTAAGCATTCTTCTGTAAAACCACATCTCTGAGGCCTCTAAAAATTGTTTGGCCTGCCTACCGATTGTCCAGGATTAACATCCATATGTTAAAACTGGATGTATGTAGCAAGCAAGAATTATTTTTCTAACTCTCAATGACAAGTAATGGGGGTAAATGGAAAAAAAGAAGTGGAAGGAGTAGAAGAGAAGAAGAAAAAGAGACTGTGATGCAGATGTACTGAAAGTTTTCCTCTTAACAACAAAATATTCCGCCCCCCTCCACATCCATGGGCATGGATCCCACAATGGCAAACACTATACTAGACCAACTGTTCCTATACAGTGGTATGCTGACCCTTAGAACACATTTGTCTCAACTCCAATATTTATAAATTATAATAAGTTCTTCAGTATAAAAAAAAGTATCAGCTCTGTGACAGATCTTAAAAAAAAAATGGCTCTGCATTAAACCCATTCTATCCCAATTGTTAATTTAACTCCACTAATTTGATAGTTTTTATTTTTTGTCACTGAGGCTTAATGATTATTAATATAAAGTGCAAAACTGTAGGAACTAAAGAGTTGAGCTAACAAATGCTTAGGAATGAAAGAGTTGAGGAATGAAAGAGTTGAGAAAACACTTCTTTGGACACCGACTGGAGGAACTGAGAAAACACTTCTTTGGGTGTAGAGGAGATATATCAGCGAAAAATGTTCATCAACTGGCATAGAATGAGTTAAAAGATGTACACTACATACAAAATGATATTTTTGTTATAAAGTTACAGTACAGATTGATGAAAAACTGGCACCCAAGTATCACAGTTAATTAGTTCTAGGTTAAATTAGAAGCATTGCATTTTCCACAGAATGCTAGAATCACATATTAACAGCTAAAGCTCTGATGGCCAGTTAAATATCCGATGATGAGCCAAGTATAGCATGGTCATCTAAATATTTGATTATTCTATGTTAAATGTGGAATTAAGAATCGACATCACAGCACTCGGGACACCCCGATAAGCGCTCCATCCCCATCTTCAGCAGCAAGTGAAGAGTTTAAATTGTGATGGTACCAGTAACTGTCTGATTGTATATCCATCTAAACTTTCCCCTGAGTGCTGAGTGTCCGCCAAATCACCTGGTAACACCTTGCAGCACCATTCTTCTCAGACCGTAATGATCTACCTGTGCCTCAGCACTGTTTACTGACTTCCAAATGGCCCTCACAACATCCAGCTTATCATACATCAATTCACCATCAAGTGGTGCAGAACTGGCCAGTCTATCTACTGCTCATTTCCCAACACATAGGCATACCTGGAGAAAATATCCAAAAGATGCTAACTACCCTTTGAAGTGATGCTTGCCACTCTGCCTCCACTTTTCTCAACATGCTCTGTGAGTCAGTTACAATGACAGCATGTGTGTACAGCCGATTCTCAAGCCAGCTCCAATATTCTATGGTCAGCTACGCATCCCATGATCAGCTGAGTATTCCTTGGTCAGAGTGGTATCTCACAGTCAATTAGGTATCAGCTGGTCAGCTAAACATCCCACAGTCAGTTAGGTATCAGCTGGTCAGCTAAACATCCCACAGTCAGTTAGGTATCAGCTGGTCAGCTAAACATCCCACAGTCAGTTTAATAGCTATGGTCAGCTAGGTATCCTTTAGCTGGAAAGGTATTCAATGTTAGCCAAGTACCAAAACATGATCATCTATGTATTGAAGTGTTTGCAAATTCATATAGACATAATTAACCACAGCAGGACAAGGCACAAACGATGTGAAGCTTTATTACACATTTTTTAAACAGTCTTCAAAGCTGCAAATAGAGGGGAATGGAAAGTGAAAAACAACAACGAAATTCAGAATATGTTTAAATCACTGCTGATCACTGGTGTCAAGAGGGCTAATAGACTGAAATGGCTGGGGTATACTGAAAGAATGTCAGATGACAGAGAGGCAAAAAACTGTGCACACAAGGGAGCTGAAAGGTCATAAACCACAATGCAGACAAAGAAGACAATGAAGAGATATTTTAGACAGACCTACAAACACTTGGTGTCACTAACTGGAAAGAGAAGGCGAACTGGAGAGATGAATAGAGGTAGGTGATATCTGCAGCAGCAAACCTCAGGTGCTTGGAATGCTGAAGTAGAAAGACAAGGTTGTCGTTATTTTTGTGTGTGATATTGTTTGGTCAGTAAACCCCATTGTGTCGATTATAGCTGTCAATTTCTAAATTCTTTAGTATGTTCTTTACTTTCTACTTCTGATATTTATGTTATCACAGTTTACAACATTGCACACTAGGAATTTCAATGCATGCTCAGTCTCCTGCTGCAATGGCCATCCCACTGTACCTCTGGAGACTATTTCTATTAGAAGCTGGCGATATCTCTATAAATGTTGATTAATACCTGGTAATCGACTTCTCCCTTTTTTGTTTGTAAAAGAGTCTGGAGAATGCTGTAACATACAGGAAGACTGGGCATATTGCAAAAAGAGGGGAGAATATATTAGGACGGGTTAATAGACTAATACGGAGGATGATCAGTGGTGAAACTAATCAACAACACAAGTGATAGATTTTGAAGTTCAATGGACATCTGCAGTGACATGATGCAGGATGATGATGAGCACAGCATCCTAGTTTCCCCCCTTTGGGAAGTTAAATGCCAGTCACTCACTAAACTCACAGCAGACGGCAAGCTATTTAAAACTGCAGCAATATGACTTAAAAATGCTTTGACAGGGCTTAACTCTTTTATACTTAATTAAAACTGTCATTTCAAAAATAAAAAATGGCTGATACAATTTCACCGTATGGGTCTCAAAATAAACATGGTTCACTTGATTAATCAAATTTGGGGGTTCTTTAACTCCATTCTAATCTTTCAAAACTTTTTTTTTTTTTTATCAGAAGAGGTAGCAAATAGATTTTTAAATTAATGGGCCATCTCCACAATAAAAGTTGGCTTTAGTGCACTGCTGATTTGGAGGCTGCTACATTGTAAAACTCCAATCGCTTCTACAGAGTGACGTTCGTACCACTGTTCGAAAACCACAGTGGTGGTTCTTTAAACAAACCACCTGCTGCAAAAATCAGACCTCAGTACTTGAGTACCATGACACTATTGAACGCATTCATGAACCTCTAAACCAGTGGTTCTCAACCTTCCTAATGCCTTGACCCGTTAATACAGCTCCTCATGTTGTGGTGACCCCCCCCCCCCTCAAACATAAAATTGTTTTCGTTGCTATTTCATAACTTCAGTGAATATGTGTTTTCCAATGGTCTTAGGCGAGCCCTGTGAAAGGGTTGTCCGACTGATAAAGGGGATGCAATCCGCACCTTGAGAACTGCTGCTCTAAGTCAGACACAGCACAATGATGAAGACCCCCATAATGAACATGGCATTGAACTTTTTTTTTTAAATGGAACATATTAGTTAGCTAGCCGACACATCATCCTCGCTGCACACTGAACCATTCAGTTACTAACTGCTCTGATCCCCTCCTCACTACATCCTACAGTCTGGAGCAACTCTATACTGGTTTATTTTCCTCTTTGGCTTCTAACTTAGTGCCCTTGCCTGGCCGAACACCTTTGGACCTACTGTTGTTGCAGTCTGGTAATAGCTGCAAATTCAGTCATCATAACATGATTAATGCAGATGTCTTATTTCTTCTACAGCAGTGGTTCTCAACCTTCCCAATGCTGCGACCCTTTAAAACAGTTGCTTCTTCATAACTTCAGTGAATATGTGTTTTCCAATAGTCTTAGGTGACTCCTGTGAACGGGTTATTAAACCCTCAAATGGGTCGTGACCCACAAGTTGAGAGCCACTGTTCTAGAACCAATCATTATACTGAGAAGCACAAATAATCATTTACAGCCAAAACACTTCTCAGTGGATATATATATATATATATATATATATATATATATATATATATATATATATATATATATATATATATATATATATATATATATATATATATATATATATATAAAGACAAAAGCCTAAATTAATTCACCTATGGCAATATATTATCTTTTGCCTACAGACAGTCCACTTCAGACTACATCACCAGGTGAATGGTGGGTGGAACAAAAATTAGCAACAATGAATACATCCTTCAGAATTTCCCAGCTTATAGAGATCTGTGCCCAGTGAGTGCATGGTTGGAGCAGAATGGTGCCCCAGCACTGACTTGTAGAAAATGATAGACTTTATCGTGTAGTTATAGCATGGTCAGAGACCTGAACATTTAAGATTTTTTCAGCAAAGCAAAAATAAAATATCCACATACTGAGAGAGAGAGAGAGAGAGAGAGAGAGAGAGAGAGAGAGAGAGAGAGAGAGAGAGAGAGAGAGAGAGAGAGAGAGAGAGAGAGAGAGAGAGAGAGAGAGAGAGAGAGAGAGAGAGAGAGGGAGGGGGGTGTTTGCCTAAAGATTGTCCACTTGAGACTATTTTGTCAAGTTAAAGTAACTTTTAAAGCTTTGTGCCGAGACAGTACAGAGTTAAAGCAGAAACATCTCTCAGCACTGACATGTAAAAGATGATGGACATTATCATGGAGTTATAGAGACCTGGACACTAAGATTCTTTTCTAAAAAATAAAATAAAAAATGAACGACACTGTAAGTGTTTAAGAATATATGTGCAAATTTCAAAACCCTGAATACATCCTACAGGACTGCCAACCCCACAGACAGCCGAGGCCAGCTAGTGATAAATACAGCAGAGTTAAGAGGTTCTGTTTCAGCAGTGATCTAAAGAAGGCAAGGGACTTCACTCTGGCAATAGAACTGCAGATCTTACTGGGGGGAAAAAACTTGATCAGCAAGACTGTTCTCAGTAAAAACATACAAATTAAATGGGTGAGGTTCCCTTGTGGGTTCTAGGGCTCCACTCTATTGGGAAGGGGGAGGGGGGAAATAATAAATCTGCTGCCCCTAAACAAGGATTTGTAACTTGTGACTAATTAAGAACTTGCACAAATCAGATGTGTTGGGCTGAAAGGTGAAGTTGTCACGCCAATCACCATTTTAAGGCATTTCACCCCACAACCCCTTAGGGATACGAAAGGGTTATGGTGAAAGTAGAAGATAAAAACAAAGTGGCTGAGAAGTGATGTCCTCTATGGAGATATCTACCACCTTATATATGACAAAACTAACTGGAAAATGTGCAAATCAAATCAAAAACTCCATTTCAAAGACAAATGTATTACACTGAAGTTGTTTGCACTACTGCTGATTGACCCAGCTCTACTTGTGAGATTGTTGTATTTACCTGGGTCTTGCACTAGGGATTATAACACACAAATGACGCTTAGTTTTCATTGTACCGGCTATCAGTTTATTCTTTCACATTCTATGATACATGCTGACGATTGTTCATGCATTCATATCTTCCATCAGACTATTAACACTAGTCATCCACACAACATTGGAACGAACTACTACATCTTCTAATAAGACAACTGACTTCCTTGAATTTTCCAATGCGATTGACCACGAGTCTAGCTCGGGCCTGCCCACGTCTACTCAACTGGCCCCAAGTATCCCGTGCGGTCACTGGGTGCCTGGGTTTCCGGCCTGGCTCGCTATATGCGTGGAGAGCATTCGAAGCAGGATCATTACATGTATACTATATTACCCTCCATCAAGTAACATAAGAAGAAAAGATTGATCAGAAAGCTAAACTATTTATCACATGTTTAGAAAAACATATTATAAAATATCACAACACAGTAACATTAACTAAAACAACTAACAATCCCATATTATCTGCCCAATCTATTTTAAAATAGATTCAATTCACACACACAATAATGAAGAGATGAGGCTTAATGTGACACATCTTCATAAGTGTCCACCTATAGGACTGCTGAAGTTATTTCAGCCAGCTATTATCATTTAGAGGTAACAGGTACCATTCATTTCTTTTTTGGTTCTTCTATGTGGCCATTGATATCTAGTCCTTCATCCTGTCATCTATGAGTCCGCATCAAAACATATTTTTTTTCTCGCTTTTCTACAGAACTTAGATTCAAGAGTTCCACACAGTCTAAGACAGGTTGATCCTGTCTGAAATGGGTACTAGGACATGTTCTTGGACGTAAAGGTGGCTGGCATAATGTTGGCAAACATCACTCATGGGCCCAGCTCCATATATCTGACATGCCAAATTGTGTGAAACGGGTCCTTAACCCTTTTAGTCTCAGATGGTTTCACAGCATAAGCTACGTTTGCAAAATAATTGCAGCTAAAAAGAAACCTTCAGTCTGAATTTCATAGATACAGCATATACTAAGCTGCATTTAACAAATTTTGCCAGATTTCTTTAGCATACCCCAAACCAAAAAAGAACAAAATAAAAACACACTATGTGCTGCTTTGATACACTTGAACATAAGCTGAGCAAACATGGTACGTTGCTGGGGAGCAGAAAGAGTTAACTTTTTACTTCACAAAGATTAATCAAAAACACATACAACAGAACATATAAACCTCATCTACAATACAGCAGCCCATACTGAGCTGTTAACACGCATGAACTGAAGAACAGCGTATACCTTTATAAAAACATCAGTCTAGAATAGTAAATATTGAATATCCACAATATTATTTTTCCCAAACAGTAGCCTGATGTGCTATACAAATTTCATTCTACAAATCATGGATTCTCAAAACAGAGGACACTAGCTCCCAAGGGCAACAAAAAATAATTGGTGGTGGCATACACATTCTAAAATGATACTTTTCTAGCTAGTCTTAAAAACTGCAGTACATATTGGTTTTATAAAAGACCCCCAGCTCTCATCTCATCTGTGCCCTACCCTCTTCTCATTGTATCATGACTGGTGTTTTTAAAAAATAGTTTCACAAAAACCAACAAAGTATATTTTCTTATGTTAACATATAATTTACACAATAACCATAAAAATCTACATATATGAATGAATGGAAACAATACATTACAATTTCAGTCTTTTACAAGATATGTCTATCTATAAATTACATTTTTACCATCACCATCTATTTTATTATTGAAGAATAAATAATAACATGCTACAAATAAGTTGTGTATCAGTTGGCAGCAGTTTATTAAGAGAATAACATACAACAAATGCAACAATGCTGATCTTTAAAAACAACAAAAGCTACAGACCTGTGGTTTACAGTTATAAATTGTCATTAAAGACATTTAACCACCAGCATTAAGTTAAGTGTAGCAAATGTTAACCATCTAAGAATCAGTCTTTGTTCTAATCGCAAATGTTACTGTGTAAAACATGCTATCAAAAGTGGATCTACTATTCTTCAGTAGATTACTCAACAACATTCGCTGGAACTCTAGAAGACCAGGTATCGTGATCTTTTTGTGTGTGTTCTGCATCATGTAAGTACTATGAGACGTGATATTTGTCAGAATTCTAATAATATTACTAAAGGGAAAACAAACGCAGTGCTACTGTAACAGAACTTAATGGTGAATACTGGCATAATTTAAAGATACTTTGGAAGTACAGACACCATTTTTCAAGAAAAAAAAAGCAGCCCTATCAACATGTATTCTGAATGAAATCTTAATGATCTTTTATTGGTCAGACTTGATAAATAGGTATAAGGAGACTGTCGGAAAATTTATATTTGAAAATTTGGTCTTATAAAACATGGAAAATTAGTAAACCTCCTAACAATAAAAACAGTTTCAGGTCTCAGAGATTCAGTTTTACAGAAAAATGATGAAAATTCACTGGAAAGCCAAAAATATCTTCTTCTTTTCTCTACTCCTGGAATGCCTTGTAGCGTCAAGGCAGAACAGATTTCTGGAACAGGCCTTTCTGTTTTCTTCATATCAAGTACTTTTTAGTGGTCTCTGATACTTCTGTAGTCCATCTTCTGGTTCTAATATCGCTGTATCCATATAACATTGCTCTCTGTGGTGTCCTGTGTGATGCCAATTTTGTTACATGGCCGAACCATTTGATTTGACGTGCTGTCTAGCTATAAAGTTCAGTATTGGTTCTGTGCCGACTACCCTCTAGATATCATCGTTCCTAATTTGATCTTTCCTCATTACACCTAGTATAGTTCGTAAACATTTAATTTTTGTCATAACTATTTTCCTTCTGTCTTCTGTGCAAAAAAATAAAAGCATACTGTGACAATAAAAAAGATTTTTGTGACAGCAAAGTTTCAGCACAGGAACTGATACATTTTGCTGAAGATTACAATAAGACAGAACGAACGAACTTTCTTCTTACAGTAAGGGAAAAATAGTAAAAGTATACAGATCATTAATAACTTCATGAATGACTTCTCAGTAAAATCAAATTGTTTCCCTGCACCATACAGACTAATCGTAATCTCTCAAACTGTTCACAACAATCCCCACATAGACTCCGATAATGATGCCAACCACAATAAATGCGATAATGCCAACAATAATGCTGATTGTGACCATGCTCTTGGCAGAGTTGGCATAGGAATGGGCAGCGGCAACATCACCACGAGCCAGGGCACTTCGAGCCTGAAAACAGAAGATGCATGTTTTCAATTAATGATTTCAGTAAATCCGGCTTTAAACATTTTTTTTTAAAACAGACATAAAGAAACAAACAATAATATTTGGACTGTGCATTGGACACAACAGACAGTGTACCAGACACGACAGACAGTGTACCAGACACAACAGAATGTGCACTAGACACAAAAGATTCTACACTAAACACAACAGACTGCACTAGACACAACAGACCATGTACCGGACACAACAAACTGTGCACTAGACACAACAGACTGCACTAGACACAACAGACTCTGCACTAGACACAACAGACTCTGCACTAGACACAACAGACTCTGCAGCCATATGTACAAGAGATGCAAGACTGGGGACCAGAACTTTGCCAGTGGGTATAGGCACCACAAAACACTGGACATGTGCTACAGACATGCTTCTCTATTTATTCTTCTTTTCTCTACTCCTGGAATGCCTCACGGCGTTAGGGTAAGAAGACATCTCTGGAACGGGTCCTTTGGTTTGCTTCGTATATAGTACTTTTGAGCGTCTCTAATTTCCACATGGACACCGAACTGTAGAGTTTCATATATACCATATTGATCAAGTCTAGCATCATATGCTCAACTGAGTTATTGCTTATCTTTCTCTGGCAAAATTCTTTACAACTTTGAAACATTTTCAGGTGGCCGTTATGAGTTGGTAGCCAGGGCAGTACAATGCTTAGCCACTTTTATAACTCTATAAGGCATTAGTATCTTTTTTGTAATAACCATTGAATTTGTTTTTCCTATGTTCTAATAAGACAAAATTCTATATAGAATTTAATTTCAGCCACAAAAAATATGAATTAAGATATTCTAGGAATATCAGAAACAAGGTCAACAGAGGCTAACTACAAGTGGAAGTAAAGGCAATTACTTTAATAAGTTTTTTTACAAGTGACCAGAACAGAATTCTTCTGTGTTCTATTTCTCAACATAGTCTATCTGCCTTGTAACACATGTAGTCAACCAATCTACAAGAGTGTGGATATCCACCACAGGTAGAGGCTTTTGGTTGTGGCCAGTAACCAAGTCTGCACCACTTACTACACCTCATTGTCATCTGCAAATCTCTGACCCTGCAAATGTTCTTCCAATGGGCAAAATAAATGAGTCTGATGGAGCCAAGTCTGGGCTGTAGTGGGACATATTGTTCCACAGCGACGAGGACACAACTGTCTTCACTTATGAATTTTCCTTATATGTAAGGTGAGAGGATTACACAAGTGTATCAACTCGGAAAACAATTATTGAAAGCGAGGAGGCGAAACTGTTAGTAAAATAAAATTTAGAGAAAACAATTTTTACTCTGGGCTCATAAAAATAGAATAAAACTACAATTTATGCCTAGAAATTCAAGAATTAAAACAATGCAGAAAACCTTTTACAGACACTAAAGGAGCAAATCAAGATTTTGAACTTGGATATTACAAAAAAATAAAAAAAATTGTGTGGACCAAAATAATAATAAAAAATCTTTTTTTTTTTAAACTAGTGTTTTACATCTAAGCACTGAATAAATCTAGCCTAATGTGAAAAAAAAAGTTTCTTCATTCATTCCTTTCAATACTGTTCTTTTTCTAAACCATAGGCATGTTGACAAAGCAATCAGATAAAGTAAGTAAGGAACCCTTTTTATGCCACTAGTGCATCAAGCAAAGGCTGTTCAGATTCATATTCTAACAGGCCAATCAACACTTCATGAGTGATGTGGTCAACATCTCACAGGGGGCTGCATGATCTCGAGGCATGGTGACTGCCTCGAGTGCTAGAGGTTCCGGGTTCAATTTTTCATGTGAACTTGGACTTCTAGTAATTCCCCCTGGTCTCTGGGTGCCCGTGTGCATTTTTGTGCACGCAAAAAATCCCTTGGCAGTTGGAAATCAAAAAGAGTAGACTAACGATGCTGCCCGGGCAAAATTTGGAGTTAACAATCTACCCAAAGTATTTCAGGATCTCTACCTGATGCAAAAGAGTCTGTGCACTGTGCTGAGCTTCTTCGGACTCAGTCTTGAATTAGACAAGGAATGGAGCACTTATGGGTTACTCCTGATGTTTATCCGTTGTTCAAACCTCAAACCTGTGGTTAACATTACCTGGTACTTATTTTCGGCGGGGCTGACCTGGAAGCCAAGGTCAAATTTGCAAAACAAAATCTGGTGCAATGTGGATTTGAACCCAAGACAATAATTTATAAAAACTAGAGCAAACGTAAAACTTACATCGCTGGCTCGCATGATTGCCACAATGCCAGTTGGCCAAAAACAACACAGTGTGACAAAGATAGCTGAGCACATGTGATCACGTGGGAGTGGTCCAGTTATTGGCTGTGACTGTATCAGTGGCTGAGCAAGCTGTCAAAAAAAAACATGACAATTAATGCACAGGGATTGATAAGCAATCACAGGATCAGCAAGCACATTTATCATCAATATCATACATATGTCCCTTGGAGCACACTGTCCGCTTCATAAAAATCAGAAAGATTATCAGTTATTTGTCAGTTGCAACTGCAAATAATGTTGATCTTTTTTTTTTAAAGCCAGTGTCCACTGTAACAAAAAAGTTCTATTATTTAAATCCCTGAACTTCTTGCCATAGAAAGGATGCATTTTCAAAACGTTTACTTTCTCTTTAACTGCAGGTTGTGTTCCACAGGTGTTTAACATTTGTCATCTGCCTAACATAATTTATCTTGTAGCTGTATTCTAATGTTATAACTTATCAATTGTTGGACACTTTGATGTATAATATGTGTATGCTGCACAGCAGTTGAATTAGTATGGTCTGTTATGTTACCATTGTGAAACTCAAAATATTGCCAAACCATCTTTTGGGCCACTGGTGCTAAATCCCCTGGGACTCAAAAGTTAAACAGGATGAATTCAAGAAAGGTAAAGAAATAAGAAAAACATTTATGGAAAACCGTCTGTATCAACAGCAATAAGACAAAAAAGATGGAACAAATACATTAAACATGTCCTCAGGAAAAGCAAACAGAGAATCACAAAACAGACACTAAATGGGAAACGAATGGATTGATGAAATGAGGATACTAAGATGCACACGACTGAGAGAGGCCAAAGCTGTTGGTCTAGACAATGATACTGGAACAAGAGCAAAGAATAGAAAAAATGGATGAGTTAACTGGGTGCCTTGTGTGTGACGTATAAAGGCACAACAGAGTGATTATTTTAATGTGTGATTCTAGCATATAAACACATCTGGATCCTTGCCAGTGATGGAGACTTAATGAACTTTTTTGACATTCTCATTAAGTCAACTATGAAGAATAAATAAATGAAGGAATCAAGAACTGACATCACTGCACTAAGGACATTCCCACACATGCTCCATCCCCTTCTTCGGTAGCCAATAAAGAGTCGACATTTTATTAGCACCAGTTGCAACCTGATTAAAAGTCTGTCTATGTTGTCCCCCTCAGTAGTGAACCTCCAAAACCTCTGATAAGCCCCTGTTGGATTAGCCTTTCCATGCATGGATTGTCTGTATGTTATTCTGCAGTGTCCATTTTATCCAAGACATCATTCACCATGTACAATTAGCACATTTATCACAAAGTAGCTCACCGCCTAAAGGAGCGGCAGTAGCTAATTTATCAGCCTGCTGTTATCTCAAATTCAAAAATCTCCTGGACTGAAAATCAATATGCTCCGATGCCTTTCACTGGCACGCCAGTGTGTTGGGAAATGAACAGGCGGACAGATTGGCCGGCTGTGCACAACTTAGTGGAATAATGATGCATGATAAGGAAGACGTTGTTAGTGCCTTGTGGGAGAGCATAAACAGTTAGGAGGAGCAGATGGAACCCCAGTCTGGTGAGACGGATGCAGCAAGGAGGGACAAGAGGTTCTGGCAGATGCTCAAGGCTCAGAGGAATGGCAAAACAGACGTTTAGTCAGAATGCTACTTGACCATGTGTGCTGGGAAAACATTAAAAAAAACTATGAACTTACTACAACATTGCCGTGATGAAACTGTTGCTGAGGGTACCCATATCCTTGTGGGTAGGCTTGTCCAGGTGGAGGATAACCCTGTCCAGCTGTCGGATAACCCTGTCCAGCTGTAGGATATCCCTGTCCGGCTGTAGGATACCCGTGCCCGGCTGGAGGGTATCCTTGCCCGGCTAGAGGGTACCCTTGCCCGGCTGGAGGGTAACCTTGGGGATTTGCGGTCAAGCCTTGGTCATACTGGGGATAACCTTGCCCAGGAGGAATGCTGCCACCCTGAGGATGCGGATTTTCCATATAGGGTGGTGGTGGCCCAGAATGACAGGACTGTGGGTGACCTTCATTAGGCACATCAGAAGGAATCCCTGAATAAAACAACAAAGAACATATTACAGAAAGAATTCTAAGAAGTCAATGCTATTAAAACAGCTTGACAGATTTATAAGTAAAACATATGATCAGATCTCCTCACTGAAGTATTAGGCCACATGCTTCAGGCTCAGAAGGTTATGACTTTCATTTCAGACTCCATTTATTTGATTTGTGAATGCAGTTTTCAAGATCTTTCAGGTCACTATTGAAAGCTAAGAAGTTTGTACTTTGTGTGATACTCTTGTGGACAACCAGTCTTTCTATATGGGATAATCATTTTAAAAGGTTACAGTTAAAGGTTTAGATAGAGAGGATCAAATTCACTGCACAGGCTTTTATCCCATTTGGCTTGGTCTCTCTCCAGAGAATGGCTTGCTGCCTAATGAGAGAGTTACACAAGCACACACTGTAGCTCCAGTGAGGATCCACAGGATCCTTGTTACAAACTGCACTTGCGAACTGAATGGTGCAGCCGTGAAATGAACCCAAGACCTTCAAGACAAAAGGCTTGACTAATTTGCCATGGATACATCAAAAGAAAAAAAGCTTTTTTGGGGTGACATTATGCCACCAATACCAAATTTAGATCTTTGCTTAACAACAGTGATTAAATAATAAACCCTTTAGAGATGGCACCTTTTGGGAGTTTCAGTGCCAATAAGACGGAGCCTTCGGGGAGGGGAATTTTATGTTTTAAAAATAAAACCAACATCAAAATATGTCAAACGTTGATAAGGCGAATCGTTTCATATGGCTCTGAAACTTGGAGCACAACTAAAAGAGATTAAGTCTTTTTATAGGCTTTTGAAAACAGTCTTACAACGAATCTTTGGACCCTTCAAAGATACAAGCAGCAGTGAATGGAAAGTGAGAAGCAACAACAAAATTCATATTCGGTTTTTAATCACCACTGATAACTGGAATCATGAGAGCTAATAGACTGAAATGGTTGGGACATACTGAAAGAATGTCAGATGACAGAGAAGTAAAAACTGTATACAAGAGGGAGATGAATGGTCGTAGACCACGAGGCAGACCAAGAAGAGGATGGAGAGATAATATCCAGACAGACCTGCAAACACTTGGTATCACCAACTGGAAAGAGAAGGCCATCCAGAGAGATGAATGGAGGTGGGTAATATCTGCATCAATGAACCTCAAGGTCTCGGAATGCTGAGGGAGAAGAAGAAGACATAAAACTAAAGATATTCGTGCAGGAAATTGAATGAACTAACAAAATCTTTATGAATGACAATGATATATTAACATTTATTAAAATTAGCTATCAAATTTACAAATTTATGAATGCATTTTTGTTTTAATCACTTATGACAAACATTACTAAACTGAACAATTTGACTAAATTTTCTGATAAAGGAAGCCTGAATAAGTCCTAACTCTAACCCTTATGTTTTGGGAAGCAAGGTCTTCAAGACTCCTTTTACATGATTCTACTACTTTTCCTGCCTTCTACTACATTTTGGTTGCTATGACGCAACACTCTTTTCACCACTGATGGGCACAGGTAACTTCCCCCCCCCCCCCCACCCCCCAAAATTGATGTAAAATTACAGAACACAACAAACTTTCAAGAAAGCCAACAATAAACAGCCCACATGTGCAAGAAATGTGAGAAACAATCTGATTCGCTGGTATGAAGATTAGCCACCCAATTTCAAAGCTTATATTCCTGGATAGACATACTATTTTGCTGTTTGGCAGATAGATCAGTCCAGTCATCCCCCCCCCCCCCCCCCCCGCCCTAAAGGGTTAAGGAAAGCTAAATTAATAATGAGAGGAGACAACATTAAAAATAAAGAAATTGGCGATACTCAGAATAACGGGCACGAAAAATGGCGGCCGCAAAATATCCTGACGAGCCTCAGTGTTGTAAACATTCAAAATTTTAAGTCAAAACTAATAAGGAACGAAAAAAATTTTATATGAAATCGACTGCTCACCGATAATTTTATGTCTTTATATCTGAAAATTATGGCACAGAAGTTGTAAATAGTGCCTGAAAATCTGCTGTTTGTGGCTGCTACGCCACTGAAACTTGGCTAAGTACGATCAGAACAAGTCGCGGCTCGTACCGCTTTGGTAACGCATCTTTCTTTTTAGTAGCATCCAAAAACCGGCTAACCTCCGAATAACAGGCAAAAAAGATGGCAGCCAAAAACAGGGCCTCAGTCACGTGTCAATTGGGCACTTCCTGTGACTTAATTTGCAGTTTTCCGGCAACTACCGCCACCGCCGAGAGTAGCCCCCCACACGGCATGGATTGGGGCTAAACTAGATGGCTAGGACTCACAAGAAAAGCTGCAGGAGATGTGGAAGCTGCTGCTCGTGGGTCCCAGCCATCTAGTTTAGCCCCATCCGCGCCGCCGGGGGAGACTCTCGGCGGCGAGTTTAACTCAGCGGTTTGTTCCGTCTCTCGAAATTGTCAACAGACACTAATCCTAGTTAGTTTTCCCATGATGTGCTTGTGACCGCAAGCGCGCAACTGACACGTGACTGAGGCTCGTCAGGATATTTTGCGGCCGCCATCTTTCGTGCCTGTTATTCGGAGGATAGCCAAGAAATCAGAAGAAAACTAAGACTTGAAAAAATGTATTCAATTTATTAAACAGCAACAGTTGAAAAGATTTGGTCATTGGATGGTACCACATACAACACAGTGTGTAGAGTTGCTGAGTGCGTTGTCTTAATGTTATTTAATGTTGGATTTAGATATTCTACTTCGTAGTTCCTCCACACTCACAGTACTCTATGAACAATCCAATGCCAATAAATACTTTAGGTAGATTTTACTTTTATTTTTAAGACGGACTGATTAATTATTAAAATATCAATGAAGACTTGTGTTAGTGAACTATTATAACTCCAATCCAATCCATACAAACTTCGAAAAAAAAACGAGACTATTTTTTGTGTTGTGTTTGTCTGAGTCTGAGAACTCGGGTTTAATTTTAATGTTCCTGTGATTTTAAGATGTCATTTTTTTTAAAAACAATTAATACAAAACTATCCACACTTTTTGTTAATTATAATACACTGGTGAAGGTAACTATAAATCAGCTACAATTTACGAAGGATCCCAACTGTGGACCATGATATGAAAAAGATTCAAGTGAAGTGAACACCTGTTGGCAACCAATTCCTTGTTTTGAAATGAAAGTAAAACTACTAGCAGAAGCTAATCAAAACTAACTTAACTACAACACAAAATTCAAAATGGTCCTGAATTACTTTGACCTCACTTACATTTTTACTTTAAGTGCATAATTACCTGCTGATTTCTCCATGACAGTCAGTAAGATCTAATTTATGTTTGGAGAAGAGGACTCGCGATGACAACAAAAGCTATTTTAGCTAGATATTATTATAGGAACTGACCCCGCTTCCTTTCCGTGGCGGATCTCAAAAATAGCTGTCCACGCAAGCCGGAAGTTACCGAAATAGCCAGTCGGCAATTTCCGTAAAATCTAATTTGAATATTTTAATGCACGCTATGTAGATCCTCATGCTTGCTTTATTGATTATAGCAAGGCATTTGATTGTGTCCAGCACTACCAACTGTGGACTATTATAAAAAGTATGGGGTTTCCAGCGCATTTAGTGCATTTAATTGAAAATCTCTATCATGAACAACAAGCAGCCATCAGAGCAGCTGGTGAAACATCTGATTGGTTCGAGGTGCAAAAGGGAGTGAGGCTGGGGTGCATTCTCTCACCATACCTATTCAATAATATGCGCAGAAAATATAACGAGAAATGTAAAAAAATGACCAGACTTGTGACAGTTATGATCAGCTTAAAATTGGTGGCAACCCTATTCCGGAACTCCTCTACGCAATTGACACAGTCCTCCTTTCTAACAGCGTAAAGGGAATAGAAAATTTAATATTGTCCGTCCAAAATCACAGTGAAGATCAACACGCGTTCTTGAATTTAAAGAAAACGAAACTCATGTCCACAGATAAAACTGGCTGTCACCCAAAAATAACAATAAATGATAAAGAAATTGAAAACTTTGAATATCTAGGCTCTATAATAAAAAACAATGGAGACTGTTCGACAGAAATTGAAAGGAGGATGGCCAAAGCAATGCAAAGATTGAACAGCCTTAAAAGTCTATGGTTAAGCACCAGCAAGGAAATACAAATTAGAATTTTGAGAGCATGCATCTTCCCTGTGGCTACATACGGATGTGAGTCGTGGATTATCTCTCAGTCCTTGAGAAAGAGAATCGGGGCTTTTGAGCTGAAATGCTATAGAAAGATTCTCAGAATATCTTAGACAAAGAAGATGAGAAATATTGACATCTTAAAAGATCTGAACACCAAGGAAGATTGGCTAAAAAAAACAGCATCCTTTCTCGAAAGCTGAAATATTTTGGTCATATCAAGCGCCACGACGGATTGGAAAAAAAATTATAGCTGAAGGCATGGTACCAGGAAGGAGGGGCAGAGGTCGGCCGACACGAAGATGGGCACAGGATATAAGTGACTCCTTGAGTGTAAGAGTTCATGAGGCGGGGGAACTGGCAAGAGACCGAGTTTCTTACAGGCAGACTGTGATGAGAGTGCAGTTCTGCAAAGGACCTGCTACATGATGATGATTATATTGAATCATTTTTAACATACGGCTGTCTTCTTCTAGTAATTCCCCGGGTCTCTCGGTAGTGAGATTAAATGCCCGTGTGTATTGTTGCGCACGTAAAAAATCCCTAGGCAGTTGGAAATCGAAAAGAGTAGCATAACGGCTACCTAAAAATCTACCCAAAGTATTTCAGGATCCTCGTTGCTGCTACAAAGCCTGAACACTGTGCGAAGATTTTTCAAACTCGGACTTGAGTTAATAGAAAAATGGAGCACTTATGAGTCCCCACCGGTGTGCCAAGATGTTGATCCGTTGTTCAAACCTCAAACCTTAACTTACGGCTGTGAAGGCTAGACAATTTTTAAAAAAAAAGCAAAATCTTTAGGCCTTGATGATGTGGTTAAAGAGAAAACTTTAGAATTTCATGGACAGCAAAAAAGAGCAACACAGGTATTTTAAAAGAGGCGAATGCTCTTAGACAACAAACATTAAAAAATACAGTCATTATCGTTTGGTCAAGTTATGAGAAGAGGGAAAATTCGGAACATATTGTGACCACTGAAAAGATCTGTGGAAAGAGAGACAGAGGATGGCGAATTAATGCTTGACAAACTAGATGTTAAAAATGGTCTTTTAGAAGAGAGAAAACAGTACGGAAGCACAAAGAGATCATCGCGGTCTTAGGATAATATTGCTGCAAGGAATGACAAGGGTATCTGGCCGACGATCAACACTTAGGGGAAAGACGAGAACGCCTGACGTATATACAGACTGATACTGGTGCCATCCATTGGATGCGTTTGCTGCTGAAGATAAAGAAAGCATGTTTATCCCTAGTGCTGTGATGTCCATTCTTTATTTAAAATATCTCATTCAACTAATGTCAAATCTTGTATGCATCCATAGTTAGAAGAAATTATTTTCCCCTAAATATGCTTGTTCGTCTTCAGTGTTTGCCCATCGCTAGGACCAAGTTGGTGCAGGCGAAGTCATATCTCAGAAAAGCTACACACACATAAACCCTTTTGCAAGAATCGTTGGTTGCAGTTAAGAGTTTGGAGCTAAAGAGTGAAGTCATGGACGGCGCAGCAAAGGACACTATCAGAGATTTACATACGGCAGAACATAAGGCGAGGTGAGGGGTGGGTCAGAGTGCCAGCGGAACAGACTTGTGTAGAGTCATAACCACATTGCATGGAGTGGTCTGCAGGTGCCATGGAGGTGGCAGCAATTAAAATGCTCGCTTGTGTGATGTGAGCACAGGTGAATCATGATAATATGTGGATGAAAAGAGACTTGTAATGAAAAAAAGGCTAATATTTGAGAAGTTTAAATTAATGTTTTATAATATGAAATCTTTGAAACTCCAGCAGAGTTATAAAACAGCTAGAGTAGAGACTGTAGGGACAGGGCATTTAATAATCATTGTGTTCAAAAGTGAACTGTAGATGGCGAGTTTGTAAAACGTGAATGGCTACTCTGTTTACCATCACAAGGTCGTTTAAATTGCTTTATAAGACCCCGATTGTTCAAGAAAGATCTACGCTGTAGATCAGATCTCTCAGGGTGGTCCATGTTTCCTTCATTTTTGGGCCGTCTAATGAGATGGATTGTAGACGACTTTTAAGTGTGGATACAAAATTATCTTCCGTGGATTTATTTCTTAGCCTGGAGCTGTTAAGCTTTTTGTAAGTCTTGTTTCTTTGTTGTCGTCTTGGTGGTTGAATACGAAGGTTCATCATAGAGGAAAATCATCAGTGGAATTGGTCCTGAACACCAAAGGCCGAGATCTGTGGAGAGGCAAGAACGCTTACACAAGCTGGCAAGGAACTTGATGATAATGATATAGAAATTGGAAGTGCATATTATTTGACTTTGTTACATCCCAGGAATATCGATACAGAGTGTTGGCGTGTGCTGTTTCTGTAATTCTCTTTCTAGCTTTCCATTTCCCGGAGACAATCAGATTGCTGGGTCAGCACAAAATGGTAAACTATTTAGCTACTAGAGCTCGTGAGTGTATTTGACCCTTTCTTTTACTGAACACATCAAAATGTATGGACATTCTGCAAAAGGGATTCCGCCATATTTATCTGTCAAAATTTGTGGTGAGGAATTTATTCATTAAATGGTCAATATGTTATTTGTACTATATATCTCGTCATCTTCTTGTGGGATGCAATTTTTAGTTGTTTTGAACCCCACCCTGGCTTTTGCCAGGGGCCCTAAATATAGCCGCGCCTGAAATATGGCCTAATGGCTGAACGGGGTTTCCAGCATCTCTCCATGGGTGATCCTCATCCGTATCCGGGTGTTTATCGCTTTTGTGGTGTCCTGGTGGGGTACAACTTACATACATTGCGCTATACTTGAAAAAGTAAAAGAGTAATAGTAATAATTATTCAATAAAGTTTAGATTCCACTCCAGACATCTCTGACACAGGTGCAGATCAACTGACATTTACTACCCAGTACATTGATGGCTGTGAGCCTGTGAAAGGTTTCTCGATGTTCATTCTTATATTTTCTCATGGAGCTGAGAATCTAACCGACACTGTTGTGGATTTTCTGAAAACATAATATCACTTTCAAATTTCCGCGATTAGTCATACGATAATGACTCCATTATGTCTGGTCGCTTGGATTGCAAGTTCCCATTCATCAACGCCATGAGTTTGCCATCTATGTTCCTTGATACAACCTGAACTTGGTGGAAGTACAAGCAGCAGAGGGTTGACTACAGTCTGTAAAATTATTTGACCTTGTTCAACATCTGTTTTCATTTTTATTTTATTTTATTTTATTTTTTATTTTTATTTTGTGTTCAACTCATCGGTGGAATCATTCCACCGATGAGTTGACATCCTTATGAAAAGACTGTGGATAGCGCCTGTCTGACAAACGGTGATCAACGCACTTTGATGTTGTGCATGTTCTGTGTGGGGGTTTCAAGCAAGAATAAAAAATTAAACATGCACTGGATTCTCTATCAGCTGTGAACAGTTAGTTAATGAATGCAGGAAAAGAGGCAGATTCAAGTTTTGCAGTCTTGCTTGTATACAACCCAAAAAAAAAAAAAAAATGGAAATATGTAAACAATCTTTCTTACAATTCTTTGAAATGGCATGCTAACAAGAATGAATGAAACAAGCTTCTTCTCTTCCACCTTGTACCTCAGCGAAGTGTCAGGGGGAGATGTAACTTTCGTTGATGAGCTCTGTAAAGAGCACTATTAAGACTGATAAAATAATAAAACAAGCAAGGTCCAGAAATCAAAGGATGGGAACATCCCTGTTGCTATGAATAGTTTTGAGTCTTTAAAAACTGATCTCCAAGAAAGCAGAGACAAATTTAGTGCATATGATTTAAAAGTGTGTCTAGGTACATATTGCAGTGATGGGAGAAAACGGGAACAACAACGAAGTCTGTCTCTTAAGAGATACAATTGATCATCATAATTTTCTCTAAGAGGTATTTCTCAGCAGATCTGAAAAAAATTTCAAGACAGTTGAATTGAGCCGAGTCAGGACTTGACATCACAGAACTCAGGGCATTCTCCCATGCGTGCTCCATCCTTATCGTTAGAAGCCAGCGCAGAGTTCCAACACTGATGGTACCGGTCACAATCTGGTTATATGTCCCTCTTGCCTTTCCTCTGAGAGTTACACCCAGGTTCCTCATTCTCTCCAGGCCATGATAATCTTCTTTTTCTACTGATTCCGTTGATTGTTCCCAAAGGGTAGTTTTGTTGAAGTGCTAGTAAAATAGATATATTTGTAATAATATGGACAATTTACATTTCATTCATGTAAGTGGTTGCTGTAGGGGCCCCAGCACACTTCACCCCCCCCCCCCCCCCGGGGGGCTCAAAATACTCTTTTAAGACGGCTACGTCTACAAGTACCACTGGTGATCGAACTCTGCCCTGGCTGCTTAAGATATGGACGGTGCTGTTTTGAGAATGTCAGAGTGCTGTGATGTCGGTTTTTTTTTTCAGTCAACCCAACTCCATGTCTGCACATAACTGAACAATACAGAGACGCGCCAATTACGTCATAGTGAAACCAACTTTGTTGTTATTGCAAAATTTTCTTCCAACGGGCAAGTTGAAAAATCCTAGTTATTAGTTCCTTAATATACAAGGTATTATTGTCTTCTTTGTTTTCTTTCATCAGACTAGTTGTAAATTATAAATGAATTGATTAGGTAAACATACCAGTTAGTATGTATATATAAACTGCGTTATGAAGAACGTCTATTTATATTATTTTCTAACATTCACAGAAGAAGAAAGAATGTCAAACGTTGAATTAAGAATCGACGTCACAGTACTCGGGACGTTGCCATAAGCGCTCCATTCTAATCTACAGCAACAAGCAAAGAGTTACCAGCTTCGATGGCACTACTAGCTGACTGTATATCTGTCTCGCCTTTCCCTTGAGTGTAGAGCGTCAGCCAGATCCCCAGGCAACTCCCAACAGCGCCATTCTCCTCAGACCGTAATGATCTGTTTGTGCATTAGCAGTGTTCACTCGCTCCCAAAGAGCCCTCACAACATCTAGTTCGTCATACATCAATTCACCACCAAGTGGTGCAGATGAATGTTCAAGCCAGCGAAAGGCAACAGTGACTGCCCCCACCTCAATTCTTAAACTAGACGTTGTGATATAAAATGCCAGACTTTGCGACACTAAGCGACGTCCATTCACTTTTGCGATGAACCATAGTAATGATGAATAGTAATGAATCATTTGTTGAACTTCTGATTCTGTAGCACCAGCTGGCCAGTTTCTGGACTCACGACATAAAGTGATAAGAACCCTACACAAATTTGAATCTTGCTCGGACACTTTGACCCACTCCTCTCCTCATCCGAATTAATTAGGACATAAATATCTAATTGTGTCTTTCGCCTGCGCCATCCAAAACCTTCCTCTTTTCGGTCGGTGACCCCAAACTATACTCAGGGCTTCATGGCGTAGGTGCTTCTTGTCTGCAGCTATACAGAAATATGACTTTACTTGTAGAACTGTGAGCCTGTCTGCAGTAGTAGTCAGTGTAAGTATAAAAAGAATATCATATACATACTACCGGAGTATCTCTTGTACATCCCAGAGTTACCCGCATGTCCTCGTTCTGTAGGCGTTCGTTTTATCAGCAGACACTTTGATATGGTGAGCATTCCGATTCCATAATCTGTAACTGACAGGAACAAATGCTAGAACATTGTGAACAGCATTCTTTGTTTCATGTTCATCGTTGCCATAATCTTGAGTGCATTAGGTCCTTTTTGACATTTTTCAGCAGCTGTCGCTAAATGATCCCTAAAGGACAGGGGTCTTTCGAAAATGACACCTAGGTAACTCAGTTTGCTTTCTCTTTTTATGTTTCTGCCATTACTTTTGAAGCTTGGAACATTAGATTTACAATTCTATTGTCCAGAAAGCACCACAAAATAACCGCCTTTTGGAGTTATTGACAGCAACATCAGTTACTTTGTCTACAGTTGCCTGTAGCTTTTTGGCTGTCAGTTTCCTATCGTCCTCCTGCCTAAATTCGAGAATATTATCTGCAAATGTCAAAATCCTTCCAACACCTGGTGATTCAAGTTTTGCAGTCTTGCTTGTATACACACTGAAGAGCACTGGTGAAATTGCAGAACACTAGGGTAGTCCGAGACGATATCACAAAGGGAAGTCAATACGTTCTCTTTCATTATGATCAGTCTGGGTTATAAATCTCTACAAAAATGCTTTCCAGCTCTTTTTATCTGTTGTGATTGGCTCATTATTTCTCTTCATTACTCAAAGCCCAAAGCCTAGAGAGTATTGCAGAAACCATATGTTGCCCATGCATTATGATCCCTCCATCGACCTGCCTTGTTTACTCCAAAGGAGGGTAACACCAGTACGTTTGAAACAAAGAAGCGTCAGAAGCTGCCGGATCAAGAGAGCAGTGCTCTATATGTCCGCCTCTCGGAGCGTTGGATATAGTTTTGACAAATTGGTAAATGCAGCAAAATACATTGATATAGTGTGTAATCATGATCTCATGATTATTATTATTATTATTTTTGTGTGTGGATGAAGTCTTGTTTAATGTTCTCACTCTTGCCACCCACCTTGTGTGTTTTTTCTTTCTTTCTTTCTTTCTTTCTTTCTTTCTTTCTTTCTTTCTTTCTTTCTTTCTTTCTTTCTTTCTTTCTTTCTTTCTTTCTTTCTTTATATATATATATATATATATATATATATATATATATATATATATATATATATATATATATATATAACTGTAATTATTTGTTACCTTATCTTTCGTAACATGTGAAACGACAGCTCAAAGTCGCATTATGAAGCTGTCAAAAACGGTGAAAACCTGGCTTCGCATCGTAGCAGTGAGGGGGGAGATGGCCAGCTTGACTACGAACGCTTCCGTAGCTAGGTCCTTCAGCTGTTTCGTTCCCAAAACACGATACCTTCAGTCTTCCTCTGGATTATTGACCACACATCAACTAACAGCGAAGATGTCTTTGTGCCGACAGAACTACCCGCCGGAATGTGAAGCAGGAGTCAATCGTCAGATCAACCTAGAGCTGTATGCAAGTTACGTTTACCTGTCAATGGTAAAGCAATTTACTCTCTTGAGGATTTTGATCTGCATACATAACGATGACTCATCTCCTAAATTAAATTCCATTTAAATTGTTCGCACATACTAAATTTGGAACGATACAGAGAAGATTAGCATCGCTCCTGCGCAAAGATAACACGCAAATTCGTGAAGCGTTCCATATTTTAATAAAAAAAAATTTTTAAACTGTTTTCAACGTATATTTTCTCGATGATCTGATGTTTAAGAAATGTCTTTCATTTGTATCAAATGCCCATAACATTGTATGCGTGTGAAATGTTTTAAATTAAATTTACAAGTGAAGATGTTTGAAATTATATTTACGAACGAATTTGACTTTACTGAATCTCTCGCTGAGCCAATGGAGGAAACAAGTCTTCTTACCGAAGCATTGTATGCTGGGAAAGCAAAGAAGAACTGTGCTACTTTTTACGGTACCCAGGGTACATTTCACTGCTCCTTCAGTAAAGTCAAATAGTGTTAATTTTGTATTGGCTTGCAATAGTGCCGACAAATCTACAAATGTCCATAATTGTTTGAGGACGCTCAGATTTACAAGTGAAATGACGTATCTGCAGAAATGAGGTAACCCAAGCTTTTGTCTACGTCAGAGCTTTCCAAACTGTTCCGACACTTTTGTCACGTGAACGTAAAGAGTTAAACAGTTTGTCTAATCACCGATATTGGTTTATCGTAATTTGTTTTACTGCTGTTGCTAATAAATATAAGAACATCAATCATTTTATAAATAGTATATATTTTCAATGTAAATGAAAGATTTTCCTGAGGCAGGTTGTGTTGTGATTAAAAGCACCAAGTCAGCGGGGGTACAGTTAACCGAGTAAGAGAAAACATCCAATTGCACTCGTTTCATATGCATTTCACTCATCTCCAACATTAGCATCCCGTAAATTAAATGAACACAGTGTTTCGTTCCAATCAATCAAAATAATCATCACGCATCACTGCACATCGTAATTTATTTCCAGATAATCCCTACGTTTGTGTCACTTACTATGTATTCTATTTGTTTAGGGGTACACAAATTATTGGTCAAAAAACAAAAAATCAAATAAATTTGAAAACAGCAGCACCTGTGCAATAAAAAAATTGTAAAATCACAAGGACATGGGACATCTAAGGCAACATGCATACATTCATGCTGATTCTTTTCAAGATATTTGTTAAAGTGTGAGGGCATGACCTTTGAAACGCATTGTAATTATTATAATCTCAAGTCGCCCCTAGGGAGCCGCCCTCGTCTAGCGGCTAGACGCTCGCTTGCGGATCGGAAGGTCGTGGGTTCGGGTCCTGACAGAGTCTGTACTTTTTTCCAAAATGACCTTGGCTCCCAGGTCGACCCAGCCTTGAATAGGTACCAGGTTCAGTCCTGGGAAGTAAAGGCGACTGGCGTGATGATGACCACGTCACCAACCAAGTGCCATTTGGTCTATAAAAATAGGTCTAGCCCTAAATACCCAATACGTCTGAAAGCGTGGACAAGGGTCCTTTACTTTTACTTTTACTTTGGCCCAGGTCAACCCTACAGCCGTAGTGATCAGACAATAATCTTGCTTCTGTTATGAATTGAACACGAAACACGATACTGATAAGCAAGAGGCGACAGAAAGAGCTGATAGACTGGCCGGTCTGTTAGTGGAGGAAGAAGTATGGACAGGACAGACAAGCTGAATTCGCTGCGATTCAGCGAGTCAGGAAAAGGGGAATCAGAGACAATAAATCGTCTGCTGAAAATAGATATTAAAACAGGACTAGCATCCACAAACTGGTTGCGAGGGCAAAGGAAGAAGATTTACCAGTTAGCTGTTACTGAGTACGTTGCGCATTGAAGCACTGCGATAGCTGCTGCGCTGGAGGAAGAAGCACGAATTTGTCGAACCGATGTGCTAGGATGTCGCGACAGGCAACAAGTAATTGCTCACCATAGTGGTGGCAGAGGCACTGGAACCAAGGAGTGTAGGTAACCTGACTGCCCCTCCTCCCATTTTGTTGAGAGTGGTTGGCTGAGCATTCTTAAAAACGTGGCAAGCTTCACTGCGGAGGACACGGGTGAGGAGTATGTCTGGAGCGTGTACAGTTCAGAGGAGCAGATGGATCACCACAGTCTGGTGAGATTGATGCAGGAAGGAAGGGGGGGGGGGGAGGGAGTGACTAGAGGTTCTGGCAGATGCTTGAGGCTTAGAAGAAAGGCAAGACGGACGTTTAATCAGAATGCTACTGGCACCATTAGTATCGGAACTCTTCACTGGCTGCTGAAGATGGAGACGGAGCGCTTATGGGAATGCCCCGAGTGCTGTTATGTCGGTTCTTTAAATAACTCAATCAGCCCAACTCTTAAAAACTTATAAGTGTCAAGCTGCTCCAAAAACCCATTTTGTTAACGTCCTGTACCACATATTAGAAGTTTTGTTTTTACCCATTATATAATTTTTCAAGTATACTTATATATTTATTGGCCACATACACAGTATTAATATTATTTTTAATATTATTACTATTATTACTTTTATTATTTAGTATTTTTCCTATTATTATTAACAACATTATTTTCCACTTAAAAAAATCACCTAGAAAATGTGAAGGGATTGACCCTCCCCTTCTCCTCCCCCTCCCCTTCCCAAAGTAAAAATCGATAATGTTTTTTGTGTGTGTTCGTGTGTACATGTGTGTGTGTGTGTGTGTGTGTGTGTGTGTGTGTTGTGTGTGTGCGTGAACCCCTGGCTGGCGCAGCCATTTTATGATAACCGTCTCTACTTACTTTTTTTCCTTTTCTGATACCACTTTACTCCCTACAGGCTTACTATTTTGACCGAGATGACGTGGCTCTCCCTGGTTTCCACAAATACTTCAAGAAACTCTCTAACGAAGAAAGGCAGCATGCCAAGAAACTCATGAAGTACCAGAACCAGCGAGGCGGCCAGATTCTTCTGCATGACATTAAGGTTATATAACACTTAACTCTTGCTGGCAGCCAGTCTGACAATTCGTTAAATCTTTCAGTTCAGAACAATGGTTACCTGTTGTCAATTTGAATAACAAACAATGCATTGCACATGTTATTGCCTGGCATATTCTGAGGCTGTATTAATAAAACCCCTCTCTTCTATGTTATGTAAACAGAAAGATCTCGTGATTGAATTGAAGCTACCATGGTAGTAATGTGACTGGTTTTGAATTTCCGGCGGATAGATGTACAGCAACTCGACAATGTGGTTTATGCACTTCAACAGGAAAGGATTCATTTTGTGCTTCATTGTGTGTTGATTCAACTCTGTAGTAATGCACCTGATGAAATAAAACTGAAATATGCCAAGCAATAAATTGTGCAATGTATTGTTTGTGTCTGCATTATTACAATCTTTCACTGTTGATAACTACAGAGTAGAGTGATCTTCTTCCTTTTCTTTAATTACTTCATCAAACTGTTGGGTAAATGGGGAGGGGGAGTGGAGTGGGGGGGGGGGGGGGTGGCGGTTATGTGTGCTTGTTGCAATTCATTAGATAAGCTGATCTTTACTTCTTTCAGGCTGTTGTTGGTACTGTCGTTCCGTTTCTGCATAGTCTTCCACAGTTCCGTGCCCATTATGTTTATTTAGCCCTCTTGGGCATCTGGTAACATGGCATTCGCGACAGATGGCCATAACTGTTGCTCTTTTACAAACTGTTTGAATTACTTCAATTCTGATCTTCTTCTATTTTCTTCATTTATGCTTCTCTTAATTTGAATTTCAACCCTTTATGTTACGGGGTGAGTGACGTTTAACCCTAGTAGGATCGCAAAAGGGACAATAACCACTCATTGACACAGAGTACTACCATTCGCATGAGAATCCGCTAGACGCAAGTCGCAGAAACCCCTTTCAATAGTAAGGTTATCTTAAGGCCCCCCCCCCTTTTCCCCCCTCCCCCGACAACGGTTTCGAAGTAACATGAAGTCAGGCGGGTTGGGGGTTTTCTTATATAAAAAAAAATTGTGTGTCCCATTTCGGGACTGGTTACTTATGTTAGCCTGTCAGCTCTTGTAAGATATGTAACCTGCACTTTACTCATCACTTTGTGGGATGCAATCTATCGTGTGTGTTTTTTTTTTAAGCCCTTCACTGGCTCTTGCCATGGGCCCCAATATAGCCCGGCAATAAATATGGCCTAAATGCTAAACGCGGTTTCTGGGACCTCTCCACGGTGATCCTTATCCACATGGTGGCACTTTGTGTCATCAGGTGTATATCGCTTGTGTGATGTCCTGGTGGGGGGAAAGTACAATACAATATGTAACCTAACCCCACGTTCCCGTGTGAGATGCTGTGTTTCTTTATTTTGAAGCCCCACACTGGCACGCGGTTTCCGGGACCTCGCTACCGGTGATCCTCATCCGCATGGTGGCACTTTGTAAACACCGGGTTTTTATCACTTGCGCGATGTCCTAGTTGTGTAAAATGTACTAATAATATGTAACATCTTTTATTATGTTTTTGTTCTAATTAGTTTTAATCAGGGTCCATATTTGTCACTGGTTGCAAAAGGTTTGTATATATAAACAAAATAACAAACAACTTGACATATATTCACAGGCATTCAGAAATGCAGATGAAATACGTAGTAATAGAATGGCACAGACCAATCAACAATGGAAAATTAAGTCATCCTTTTGGAATTAGAAATTTGACTTCAAATGACGACGCTGCCGCATTGTACTATCAAGTGTAATTCGATTGATGGCCGTCTTGATTCCCATAAGAAATACAATCGGCGCAGAATAAGTGAAAGATGACGCCATAGAGCATGCGACAGTTTCAAGAAAAACATAAGAGAAATAAAAACCAGCAGGCATACTGCATTTGATAAATGACACGTAAAATCTATATAGATATTATCTTCATTTTTTAATGAGGTAAACTGGAAAGAGGGAGAGTGAAAAAAAACATAAGAAGACAAGCAGAATGATGATGATGATGATGATGATGATGATGATGATGATAACGTCGACGACGATATCTATGACGATAATAAGAACAAGCAGAGCTGCAGAAATTTGGTTATGTAAATTAAGTTGATGTTTTTTCCCCCTGCAGAAACCCGATGAAGACGTTTGGGGAAATGGGCTAGAAGCCATGGAGACTGCACTAAGGCTGGAAAAGCATGTCAACCAGTCACTGCTTGAGCTGCACAATATTGCAGAGAGCAAGAATGATCCCCAGGCAAGAGCTGTACTCGTTATGTTTTATATATTGTTAAATACAACACCAAATGTGACTAGATAGCTCAACGGAGGGAATGGAAAAAGACGCACTCAAACGGAACGGAACGTTTCGAACAAAGCCTGTGTCAACGGAGTAGTAAACACAACACAAGCAGTGCCAGAAAACTAAACGGATAACTAAACAGAGCTTCTTAAAAAAAAAAGGTCAGCATCAAACTAAGAATAACGTAAGTGGAAAAAGAGGGACAAATGGGGGGGGGGGGGGGGTGTATGTAAAAAATGAATCCTTCCTGCTTAAATAAACAGATTGCAGTGACTTTGCTTATGACGTACATTTTACCAACAGAAATTTAGGATTAGTCCCATTGTCACTACGGACATTTCAAATTTAACACATACTCTTTTGGTCTCCACAACGCGGTATTGTACATTTTAATTGTTATAGCCTCTGCCAGGTTCATAAAACGTATATTGAAAAGCATGTCAAACAGTCACTGCTGGAGCTGCACAATATTGCAGAGAGCAAGAATAATCCACGGGCAAGAGCTGTACTCATTCCGTTTTATGTATTGCTAATAGATAAACCTCTAATTCTTTCTATGAGTGCTGATCAATACACTTTCTGTTACTTGAATAATTCATAATATATATTGCTAAATACGACACAAAATGTGAGTAGAAAGCTCAGTGGAGTGAAAGGAAAAAAGACGCACTCAAACGCAACGGAACGTTTCGAACAAAGCCTTTGTCGACGGATTATAAACATAACATAAACAGTGCCGGAAAAATCAACAGATAAGAAAATAGAGCTTGTGAAAAAAAAAAAGGTCATCATTGAACCAAGAATTATGTAAGTGGAAAAAAAAGGGAGGGTGTGAATATGAAGGACTATAATAGCAATGAAATAAGATATCACCCACCTTCATTCAACTCTCAGTTCACCCCGATAATTAACTGCACCCATGAACAAATGACGCAGTCCGGAAACAAACCAACGAGCTCAAGGTCCCTCAATTCTTTTTGGTACCAGAAGACTAAACAACGGGAAATGGTGACTTGGGTGGCCAGATTTCAGGAGTACGGTTTGTCCAAATGTAAAATGTGAATTAACAAAACGGTATTCGTTGACTATGACTTACAATGATTATCTCTTCACACACTATACGTTGTTTTTGTTATGCTTTTTTTTTTTTTTTACACGAAAGAGACCCTAAACTAGTCTTACAATTTATACATATGATTCTACATTGCAGTTTGAAGACTTTCTGGAGGATGAGTTTCTTACAGAACAAGTGGAAGCCATCAAAGAGCTTTCTGACTACATAAGGCAACTGAATCGCGTAGGTCCTGGGCTTGGAGAATACATATTTGACCAAGAAACCTTGCAAGAACGTAAATGAGGGCATCCTGGGAGCGATTACAGAACACATAACCGGTACAATACCAACATACTCACATCACTTTTGACGATAAGTCAGTGAAAGATTAGTTTGTTTTCCATATTCCTCATTTTTTATCACCACCATCTTCATCACCACCGCCATGATCTTCAGCTACGTGATGTGCCAGTGTCTATGTTACAAAAGGCTAGCAGTCAATCTTTTATTCCGTTCTATCTATCCTGTACATTAATGTCAACATCATGAATGGATCCTAATCTAGGACCTATGACCGTTCTTATTAACTTTCGTCTTGGTAACTTTCTAGACCAGTGGCTCTCAGCCTTCCTAATGCTACGACCCTTTACTACAGTTCCCTCGTGTTGTGGCGACCCCCAAACAATTATTTTTCCTTATGACTACAATGAATATGTGTTTTCCGATGGTCTTAGGCAACCCTTGTGAAAGGGTCGTTCGACCCCCCCCCCCCCAAAAAAAAAAGGGTCGCGACCTGCAGGTTGAGAGCCGCTATTCTAGAATCTCTCCTTTTCTTGAGTGCACTACTTTCCACTGCAGCGTATGTTTGCTGATTCGCTGGCTCTGTCTCCCCGTGATGTGTCCAGTATGTGTCCATATAAACTGTTATTAAACTTAATAAAATGTTATTTTTTATTATGTAATTTGTGTTCGTAAAATACTAGTGCGATTAAGAAAAAGATGTGTGCGTGTGTGCGTGCGTGTGTGTGTGGTTGAGTGTGTGTGTGTTTGATGCGTGGCTGATAATTAGAGCTTGGGGAATTTGTGTGTATCTTTATGGAGAGTAGTATCGAGTGGTCAAACCGTTTTTTGCGCTCTGAAGGTCGTGGATTTGTTGCACGACTGCGCCGTTCAGTTCACAAGTTAATTTGTTATGGAGATCAATGGAGATAGTCGCATGAGCTACGGAGTTAGTGCTCTGTGCGGCGCTCTCGACAGGCGGCTAGCCGTTCTGCGGAGAGAGACCGAGCTATATGGTATAAAACCCGGTGTAATGAAGTCGATCCTCTCGACATTAACATTTTTAACCTTTTAAACATACAAAAAACTATGATTTAAATGTAGTTTTAACATCTCTGTTTTGTCCGTCTCTACCTGTCCTCCTTTCTTCGTCCACATTGCCACAAAGATATAGCAGACTATCGGCTGTTGACAGTCACGTGAGGGGCGAGACGGACTTAGTTGAGTTGAGTTGATTCAAGAACCGACATCACAGTACTCGGGGCATTCCCATAAGCGCTCCGTCCTAATCTTCAGCAGCCAGCGAAAAGTTCCGATAATAATGGTGCCAGTAGCATTCTGAATAAACTTACGTCTTGCCTTTCCTCTGAGCCTCGAGTATCTGCCAGAATCTCTCTTCACTACCCCCTGCATCAATCTCACCAGACTGTGGTGATCCATCTGCTGCTCCGAACTGCACAAGGTCTCCCACAAGGCACCAACTACGCCTGCCTTATCAAACATCAGTATTCCACCAAGTTGTGCAGAGCCAGCCAGTCTGTCCGCCATACAGTCAAACTGTTACTGATACTATTTGGATTACAACTCTGCGCTTGCTGCTGAAGATGGGGTGAAGCGCTAAAGAGAATGCTCTGGTCTCTGGATTGTAGGACCGGACGCCCGTGTGTATTGTTGCGCAGGTAAAAAATATCTTGGCAGTTTAAAATCGTAAAAGTAAAAAGATTAATCTTACAGCGGTGCCCGTGCAAAATGTGGCCTAAACATGTACCTAAAGTATTTCAGGATTTTCGCCGGAGCAACGGAATTCGTGCGCTGCGCTGAGAATTTCAACCCTCAGGCTCGAGTCAGAAGGAGAACGGAGCACTGATGGGATACATCCGTATGCCATGATGTTGTTCCGCAGAATAAACAAACAAACTAACAACTCATAAGCTATCGACTTAGGCGTTGCGAGTCTGACTCGTGATTCTAACGTACCGTGATCGAAACCCACTGCTGGCTGCGTAGATTTTTATCATGGTATGGGGCGTCGCAAGCCTAAAATGGGTACCAAGATGTATGTCCTGGGGAAGTAAAGACGGCCGGCGTAATACTGACTACATTACCCACTTAGTGCCGATTGGACTGTAAAATTATGGGTGTTCTTCCCATATGCCCGATGCGCCTAAAGGCGTGAAAAGGGATCTTGACTTACTTTACTTACTTATTACGCTATCGGGGTTCCAGCTTTATCGCGAACGGGTCACCTCACGAGTGCACCGTTTCTGTGCTAGAGACAAACAACACAAGATGCTCATCGCTGTCCCATGCAAAAAGTCACATAGACAGCAGTTCCAGCAAAATTCAACAGCTCCCACACATACATTAGTTGCATTAAGCAGTTGCTAGTGATGATAACACCTACAGTATATCACTAGAATTGTTAATCATTATTGATAACAACGTCTGGTGTTAGAATGGAGGTGGAGGCAGTCACTGCTGCCTCACACTGGCCTGATAATCAACTGTTCACATGTCGTGATTGTAACTACTCTCAGAGCATGCTGAGAAAGGTGGAGACAGATACTCTGCCTGCAGAGTGGCAAGCATAACTTCAGAGGTCCCTGAAAGTTAGCAACCTTTCGATATTTTCTCCAGGGCACATCGGTGCATTGGGAAATGAGTAGACATATAGACTAGCCGGTTCTGCATAATTTTGTGGTGAACTGATGTTGTGAGGGCGAGAGAACAGTGCGGAGGCATAGACAGATCAGCACGGACTGAGGAGTTACCAGAGGAACTTGTCGACGCTCAACACTCAATGGAAAAAGCGAGACGTATATACAATCATCGGAACTGGAGCTCTTCGCTTGGTGCTGAAGATGATGACAGGGCGCGTAATGATGTAGACTCTTAATTCAACATTCAACTAGGCAATTTTAAGTTCAGTAGCTTGCCAGTTTCACTCAACGGTCGGATTTTGATGCAACATATTTTGAAAGTAATAATTGTCTGGTACTGAATGAGACAAAGGAGGCTACACACGGCTGCAGGAACCATGGAGCAATATGTGTATAATCAGTACTGTTGTATGAAGCGGAAACATAGAAAACAACTAAGGCAATCACTAATAAACTAAAAACGTAGAGGGAATTAAATGGTATGAAAGGATCACTAAAGAAGAGCTTTGGTAGAGAACAAAAAAAGTTCCAGTGGACCAAGAGGTGAAGAAAAGATGCTCGTGGACAGGACACACCTTGAGAAAACCTGAGAACAGTATAACTAAAATGTCTTTGCAGTAGAACCCACACTAACAAAGAAATAAAGGAAGACCTAAAAACACAGGGAGGAAGGGAGCTAGAGGGTGAAGTTAAAAAGATTGGAAGAACATGGGGAGAGCTGCATACGATAGCGACGGATAGAACAAGTTGGCCTGAACTGGTTGAGTGCCTATACTTCGTTGGGTGTTAAAAAGGCAGAAGAAGACGTTGTGTATAATGAAAGGACCCATTGTAAACCAAACAATATGTGTGTTGTTTGTTGTTTTGATGGATTGGCATCTTTCCGTCTTTACAGACGATAGTTTATATTACGCATTGAGGAGGCATGGGACTCACAGCCCATGGTGATGGTGAGTGTGACTAGCAAGACCTGTCCACGTTAAGAACGTGGACAATTACAGCATGGGATTTCGGGACCGTTATAGTCAGCATTTGTGTTCACTTTGATTGTTATCAGACGCTCAGCTTTTATCTTTACTGCAACAATTTTTTCCTTCATTCTCACTCCTTTCCTGATGTTCCCCATCCACACAACACGGTCCATGGCATTTTGTTCAGATGAGTCAACCGCAATACCTGTATCATTCAAGTTCCGCTTGCACACGTTTTTATATTGCAGTAGAGGTCTGCCTCAACATCTTCTACCCATCTTTAATTGTAGAGACCATATGTTGCCTATGCATCATGATACCTCCATCAACCTGCCTTGTTTACTCAAAAGGAAAGGTTATGTGGTTCTAATAGGCAATTTTACTTTCAGGTTTCGCTGAACGATCAGCTCTCCCTGCCATTGTCGAAATCTACACAAAGCGGTCTCCTGCCAAATCACCCGCAGCTAAATCGTCTTCTTCATCTTCGCGTTCACCTGCTAGAAACTCTGGTGGAAAGTTCTTGTTGTTCGTCCATGCTTGGACTTTGGTCCTGTTGTAGACCTTGAGTTTTGGGTGCACATCCATTTTACAGATATGGCCTACTTGTATGCAGACTATTGGTTCCTCACCTCTAAGGCAGATACACTCCGACTTCGAAGGAGACACCCCTAATTAGTCGCCACCTGTAACATGCTTTCAGGGAGACAGTGGGTCTGTTCTTTGTTCTTTGAAATGGAGTCCCGAAACCCACACGGGGACATCTCAGTCGAACTGCAGCATCATCAATATGTAGCAGGTCCTTTGCAGAACGTCGCTCTCATCACGATTTGTCTGAAAGAAACTCGGTCTCTCGCCAGCTCTCCCGCCTCATGTACCTTCATACTCAAGGAGTCACTTATATCCTGTGCCAATCTTCGTGTTGGTCGGCCCCTGTCTCTCCTTCCTGGTACCATTCCTTCTGCTTTATTTTTTTTTTTCAATCCGTTATGGCGCTTGATATGACCAAAATATTTCAGCTTCCGAGACAGGATGCTGTTTGTTAGCCAATATTCCTTGATGTACAGATCTTTCAAGATGTCAGTATTTCTCCTCTTCTTTGCAGTCAAACAGCACACCTCGAAATAGTTAACCAAGGTAATAACGCCTCTGAGAAACAAGCGCCAAGAAAAAATGTCTGTCTGTTGGATACCAAAACTGCTAATTATTGACTTTATGTTACCACTTTTGCGGTGTAGGCGGGGGGTGGGGCCATTGAGCCTGAGGATTTACGGCCGCATTGCCAGTGCTGTCACCATGACTGTGAAGGTGAGGATTTTTTTTTTTTTTTGGCCCCCGACATAAAAAAATCCCCAGCCTTACCGAGGATTCGAACCTGGGTCTGTCGCTCGAGAGAGCAACATTTTAACCGTTCGGCCAGCCGCTCCTCTCTGTTGGACAACAAAACAATAATTTTTACAAAATAAACAAAGAGCAAATGTTTGCATTTTCGTGGTAAATATTCTTTTATTGGTAAATTTGATTAAAAAAATTATTCAAGAAATTCTTGGAAAGCAAATAAAACCTTACTCAATCTTATTTGTAAAAGTAAACCATAAAACAGTATACACAAGATACATGTCACCCGTAAACCGAGCATGCATTTTAAACAAATGGTGTAATATAATGGTAAAAGTGTCCACAAATACACATCTACAAAAAAGCTTGTGTTGTATTATAGAAGATCAAATTATAATAAAAGAGAAGTTAAAAACTGTAAACACCGGGGAGATTCGGGTAGGGATGGCGCCGGGCTCCTGTCTCGAAGGGGCCCACCCCAAGCTACTAGAGCCACAACCTCTGAATCTTCTGGAGTGACCAGGGAAGAACAGAGTAATGCAACTGGACACAAACTGACAATTAGGCTGTTGATCTGGCCCAAGGGAGCCACATTGCAAGAGAAGCTATGGGCGACCGGTGGCGACCTTAAACGCACAATCCTATTTGTGACCCAGACGGGACTCAATGTTTAGCATGACTGATGTCGAACGCAGAAGAAGAAGGAGAATGGTCGTAGACCACGAGGCAGACCCAGAAGAATATGGAGAGATAACGCCTAGACAGACCTGCAAACAATTGGTGTCACCAGCTGGAAAGAGAAGGCCAACCAGAGAGATGAATGGAGGCAGGTGATATCTGCAGCAATGAACCTCAAGGGCTTGGAATGCTGAAGAAGAAGAATTATAAAAGCGACGTTGGTGTGGTAAGAATCATAAACCATTCAAAAACATTGAATTTTTATGTTGAATGTTAAGAATCGACATTATAGCACTCGGGACACCTTCATTAGCGCTCCGTCGAATTCTGATGGCACCAGGAACTGTTTCATTGCATATCCATCTCGCTCTTCCCTTGAGTGTTGATCGTCGGCAGATCCCCTGGTAACTCCTGGCAGTGCCATATAACACCTGTTAAGATAATCATGCTTACTGTGTCTTCAAAAAACAATCTATGCCGTGTGTTTACAAAAGTTAGTTCAAATAACAAACTGTACCAGGTGCTCAAATAACAAGCAATACGGCTTGTTCAAATAAAAAGTTATACCGCAAGTTTGAATGACTATCCAAATTAGGTTGTTTTTTTTAAACAGTCCCTGTCGTAAATTCAAAAAACTGTATCAGGTGTTCAAATAACAATCTATACCGTTAGACTGAACAACTATCTACATCAAGTGTTCATATCAAAATCTACACTGTGAGCTGAAACAGTTAGTTATTTTTTATTTATTTGTTTCACACTCAAAATGCAATATCATGTGTTCATGTTTTACTCTGTGCTTTAAATTCGAACTCCAGTGGGCGAGATAACTAAACATAATGAATGTATGAATAAAAAAATGAACGAATGAATAAAGAACTGACATCCTTACACACCGGACATTTCTACGCGTGTTTAGTCTCCTTCATTAGTAGTCAACGATTAGTGGATATGCTAACAGTACCAGGTGCAATCCAATTAAAGTCCACATATGTTTCATCCTCCGTGCTGAATATCTTCCACAGCCTCCCCACACCCACCCACCCCAACGCAGCCTCTCTGCTCCACACACACACACACACACACACACACACACACACACACACACACGTACAGTGTCTGTCCTGTTGCGCTGTCCGCCTACTCCGACAGACCCTTCGCCGTATATGCTTTATCATGAAGTAGCTTCCCACCCAGAGGAGAGGCAGCTACCAATCTAGCAACCTGTTCGTTTCAATGAACATAAAGACCGTGAAAACCTAATAAATGTAACAGCTAGTTAAAATATAGCCGTTATAAACATTAATTATCCACCCCTCCCCCCCCCTTCCCCCCACGAGTAAACTCTCAGTTCCTCAGTGAATCTATTTTATATTATAATCTTCAAAACTTTCAGTAATTATGTAGCAAACGTGTTTCATAATTACTGTATAGGCGAAATAGCACATATTATATTTTTTTGTGGAAATGACCACACACATGTATATACACAAATTCAGTGGGTAAATATATGTATAAATATGTATACTTTTTGACACAATAGAAAATAACAATGGGAGAAAGCCATCAGGCAAAAAGTAAATAATCTAAACAAACCGGTATGTTTCCTTACAAAAATACCTTCATGTCCGTAAAATATTTTACTCTCAATGGGTGTTTCATATGTCCCTCGACGGTAACTGCATATTTGTAACTATACAACTCTCATGACCATGTTGCGCAATTATTTAAAAGACTGTCTATATATTTTATCATCATGTGCCAGGTCCTCTTTACAAAACATCGCTCTCATCACGGTCAACAGGAAAGAAACTGGTCTTTCGCCAGCTCTCCAGCTTTGTGAACTTTCATATTCAAGGAGTCACATATATCCTGTGTCAGCATCGTGTTGGTAGGCCCCTGCCACTCCTTCCTGGTACTACGCCTTCTGCTATTATTGTTGTTGTTTTTTCGACCCGCCATGGCGCTTGAATTGACCAAAATGTTTCACTTTCCGAGACAAGATGCTGTTTATTAGCCAGTCTTCCTTGAAGTTGGGATTTTTCAAAATGTCAGTTTTTCTTCTCTTCTTTTTTAATGGTTATCTGAGAATCTTTCTATAGCATTTCAACTCAAAAGTCCCTGGTTTCAGTTTTTAAGGACTGGGAGACAGTCCAGGACTCACATCTGTATGTTACTACAGGGAAGATGCATGCTCTCAACATTTTAATTTTGATTTCCTTGTTGGTTTAAACCATAGACTTTCAATGTTGTTTAATTTTTCAATTGTTATGGCTATGCAACTTTTCATTTCTCTCAAACAGTCCCCATTGCTATTTATTTAGAGAGTCTAGATATCCACATTTACAGTCTGGAGATAACCGCGCACCACTTTATGACAGTTGTGTGATTTACACATAGTCAGTCACAATAGAGGGAACTTATCTAACACTGTATATGTGTTTCAATCGGTAGAAGGTTGCACATTTCCAACTCTTGTCTAATCGAAAGGTGGCCCATTTCTAAATCTTGTCTAATCGAAATGTGGCACATTTCCAACTCTTGTCTAATCGAAAGGTGGCACATTTCCAACTCTTGTCTAATCGAAAGGTCGCACATTTACAACTCTTGTCTAATTGAAAGGTGGCACATTTTTAACTCTTCTCTCATCGCAGCCAGAGCAAACATTGTCGTTGTGTATACTCTGTGCTAGGTCCAGTAGGTAGAAATCCTAGACTCCGGTTTGGGCTCCACAATTGGAGCTACGGATGCTGGACGTAAACCTTTCATAGACAGACGAGTCTGTAAAAGTTAAGGGGAAAAAAAGAAGTAAACATCTGATGTTGCCCTTTAATCCACAGATACATATGTAAGAGTGATAACATTATAATACTTGATGTTGCCCAATATAGGCAGGTACACATGGTACTGTAAAAAAAGTAAACTTTGGACGATACCCTTTCACAGACAGATACACCTACATAAGTTTTTAATAAAATAAAAAAATAGACATCGGACATTGCCCTTTCATAGACAGATACACCTGTAAAGTGAAAACGTAAACACTTGACATCACTCAATCATAGACAAATACACATGTAAAAGTAAAAAACGCAAACACTTGACGTTATCCTTTCACAAACAGCTACACCCATACAAGTGATTGACGTTGCTATTTCATGGACATATACATCTTTGAAAGTTAAGAAGTAAACACTTGTCGTTGCCCTTTCACATACAGATATACCTAGAAAAGTAAAATGGTAAACACTTGACGTTGCTCTTTAATAGACGGATACGAATTAGACAGTTTAGAAAAAAATGGACATTACCCTGTCACAGACAGATACACCTGTAAAAGTTTAAAAAGGGACACTTTTCACTCTCGTGACGCCTCAGGTACATAGTGCTACTCATTTGTGTAGGCATGTGTAAGTGTATGTAATTATGTATGTATGGATACGTGGGTGTGAGTGAGTGATGAGCGTATAAATGAATGCATGCGTGAATGAGTTTGTGTGTGTTCGTGTGGCATCCATTTACCACCCATGCTTTTTCATTGATACTCATATTATTCATATTTTTTTATTTAAACAAAGATGCTCTTTTGATAAAATACAATTGCTGTCTGAAAGATGAGTGTTTGGAAGGTGTGGTGAAGTGTACAGGGCAGTGTTTCCCAAACACCCTAACCAAAGTAAAAGTATGACTGTTCGTATGTAAGAGATTTAAAAAAAAAATTAAACACGTGTATCATGGAATATTTTGCGGCGCCCCAGTGAAAGAGGAAGCAGCTCACCGGGGCTCCACAGAGCACAGTTTGGGAATTACTGGTATGGCGGTTGAATGATTATGATTCACCCACATATGCAAAAGTTCTCATGTCGACTATCAAACGACTAATTGGGTTCCCTACTGGAGAGTGCTTTACTAAAAACAGTTCACATAGGCACATCGTCCCACTAACATCGATAACAGTCAGCAGACAACCACACTAACAATACGGGAAGTCATTTCAATATTCAGTCTATTTATTGAAACAAACAACAGTGTGACGATGAAGATGAAATGGTGATTACAAAACCACTATCTGTCTAATGCTCCCCGATACCCAATCATCAGTATACTTCTAAGGCGGTATCACCTAGCCTTGACTAGGCGTGAGTCCACAACATTAACGCCTTCGGCCAATAGGCCGCCTCTTGGTGTCATCCGTACCTTTTAATAAACGCCTCTGTTACGTGCCTACACTTTGGGTCACCAGTAACCTATCATAAAAGCTGACTAGAGGCTGGCTGCGCCCACAGCACACGGCCTTCTCTATTTACAGGTCAAAAAGGTCAACGGGATTCCCGTTCTTGTGCAAGAATGGAGTCCATCTGCGTCCACAGTTTTTATCGAGGAAATGTATACACAAATTAAACTACAGTTTCATTAATTTTCGACATATTTTATAGAACTATACGTCATTTTTAAGGTAAGTAAGTGTGCTATTTTAATATAACAATAAAGGCTGTTACGGACAAACAAAAATGCTTTTGCTACAATCAGCATGAACATAAACATTAATAACGTTTGGATATAAACTGAAAGTTATTCCAGCAAAAGTAAAGAAATATCAGTGCCAACTCTTTGATTCTGAGAGGGTATTGTTGCATCAGAGGAGCCGGGAAAAGGGGGGGGGGGGGTTAAATTTGTACTTTATCAAATTAAGCGCATAAAAATACTGCTGTGAAATATACACATGTCGTATATAACATAAATATAAATGATTGATAGTTATTATTACTATTAGTAGACTACTACAACATATAATGATACTGGTATTTAGTAATTCGTAAACAAGCACAGTCAATATAAAATTGATATGTGCAATAACTTTTCACCCAGAGCAGTTTTCTTAACAGTACTTATTGCACTACTAAATATTTATCCTCAATGTACTAACAGCACAAACAAATTTGTCCAGTTTCATCTCGTTGGTTGAAATCAATTCCTTATCATTGCAAACTTTTTGGTAACTATTTAAAAATACATCAGACATATTTCTGAATAAAGCATGCAACAACCCGTATAAGTATCATGAATGGTATATTATTTTAAAAGTAATTAAAGCAAATAAAAAAGACCATATAACTGCAAATGCTATGCAACATAAAAATATCAAACACAAAAAATTCCCCATAAAAGATACCGGATCTCGTTGTTTAAAACAGTGTCTGGAACAAGACTAAAGCCCAGAATTAGATGAACAACCAGAAGTTTCTGCCAGAGTTTACAGCTAGTGTTCATGAAGCAAAAGACAGTTTACATAAATTAACACAGACCGTACAACTGCAAATATGGATAAGAAGTAGATGAACTACCAGAAGTTTCTGCCATAGTTTACAGCCAGTGTTCGCGAAGCAAAAGACAATTTACATAAATCTACACAGACTGTACAACTGCAAATATGCATAAGAAGTAGATGAACAACCAGTTTCTGCCAGAGTTTACAGCCAGTGTTCCTGAAGCAGAAGCCAGTTTACAAAAATTAACACAGACCGTACAACTGCAAATATGCATAAGAAGTAGATGAACAACCAGAAGTTTCTGCCAGAGTTTACAGCCAGTGTTCCTGAAGCAGAAGCCAGTTTACAAAAATTAACACAGACCGTACAACTGCAAATATGCATAAGAAGTAGATGAACAACCAGTTTCTGCCAGAGTTTACAGCCAGTGTTTGCGAAGCAGAGGCCAATTTACAAAAATTAACACAGACCGTACAACTGCAAATATGCATAAGAAGAAGATAAAAAACCAGAAGTTTCTGCCAGAGTTTACAGCTAGTGTTCGCGAAGCAGAAGCCAATTTACAAAAATTAACAAAGACCGTACAATTGCAACTATGCATAAGAAGTAGATGAACAACCAGAAGTTTCTGCCAGAGTTTACAGCCAGTGTTCACGAAGCAGATGCCAATTTACAAAAATTAACACAGACCCTACAACTGCAAATATGCATAAGAAGTAGATGAACAACCAGAAGTTTCTGCCAGAGTTTACAGCCAGTGTTCCTGAAGCAGAAGCCAGTTTACAAAAATTAACACATACCGTACAACTGCAAATATGATAAGAAGACGATGAAAAACCAGAAGTTTCTGCCAGAGTTTACAGCTAGTGTTCGCGAAGCAGAAGCCAATTTACAAAAATAAACACAGACCGTACAATTGCAACTATGCATAAGAAGTAGATGAACAACCAGAAGTTTCTGCCAGAGTTTACAGCCAGTGTTCACGAAGCAGATGCCAATTTACAAAAATTAACACAGACCCTACAACTGCAAATATGCATAAGAAGTAGATGAACAACCAGAAGTTTCTGCCAGAGTTTACAGCCAGTGTTCCTGAAGCAGAAGCCAGTTTACAAAAATTAACACAGACCGTACAACTGCAAATATGCATAAGAAGTAGATGAACAACCAGAAGTTTATGCCAGAGTTTACAGCCAGTGTTCGCGAAGCATAAGACAAATGATTGAGGATTAATATTATTAGTGTACTTCTACAACATATAATTATACTGTTAGTCAACAATTAGTACAGAGGCAAAGAGTGACTTGCTATGAGAGGTTAGTAAATTAAATATTTTTTTCATCCACTTACCCAGAGCTCCGAAATATCTTGACACTTTTTATTCACAGTGTAGTTGCACTATTTATGCACAGTCAGTATGAAAGCAATATCGTGTATATCCACTTAACAATATCCGCATGTCGATTTTTAATACAAATAAATTCAGAACACAGAACTTCGTAAGCACATCAAAATGTCACACGATGCAACACATGGAAAGGGCTCACAGTAACCAGTTTTCGAGGGACTCCTTTCAAAAAGTTGGTCATTTAGTTGTTAGGCACAATTAGAGACGGCGTTGGTGAAACCCAGTGTTAGCCGTGAAACTTCAGAAACACTTCATTACCAACTTCGTGCACAGCTAGGACTTTTCGCACTGGCCTCTACCATCATTTTCTAGCGACCCCACCACCGGCGTAGGCGATTACGCCACCGACGCCTGGTGCAATTGAACGACAAAGTGAGTTTAGCACACAGCATAGTGTGTGTTTTTTCAATACAATTTTCAAGAGAGCCAAATCTTACCTGACAGATATGATGCCGCCAGACATATATGATGCCGCCCGACAGATATGTTTGGAAGTTTTCTTTGTATGTATTAGTTTATTATGTGCATATTATTTAAAATGTACGTCTATTCTGGGTTTCCCACAAAAGCGGCTTTAGAAGCCTCACTGACATTTTTACATCTGTGTATTTCAATAATTGAAATTGCTCAGTTTGCGCACAAGAGTATTGAAGGTTCGATCAATTGATTGACAGTTCTTTTGCAATTAGGTCAACGATAGTTTCTAATTACGAAAGTTATACTGTAAGATAAAACAAAGGTGCCATCAGAAAACTACGCTTATTGGTTTTGCGGTGGGGAAGGAGGATGCATCAGCAGGTAAAAATAATTTTTAAAAATAACAATTACTATTATTGTTCTTGCGTAACAAGCCTTGGGCGCCTAAAAATTTCCGCCCCAGCCGCAATTTAGTCTGAAAAAAAAATATAATGGGTCAGGCGCGCTTCAGTGATTTATATGTGTCGGCGTCCCTGTTTAAAGCTGTGGAGGCCATACGGACTACGTTTACAGCGGATTGTTTTCTGACCTTGTAGTTGGTGACTTCCTCTAATTGGCTCTCGGACATTCCACTTGCCAGTGCCCGGTGCGGATAATCCTGCGTAAATTGTAAACAATGAAAATACAGTTAAACATAAATGGAGACGAAAAGGTAGCATTAAATAGCTGTTATTCATTTTCACATAAAGTAAAGTAAACTAAAAGACCCTTTTTTACGCTGTCAGATGCTAGTCTGGTGTTGGTACGGGACAGGTAGCATGATGATAATAAATTGTTCGTGTCTGACCTATTTGACTTAGGCATAAACCGGAGTTCACTGGGACTGACAGATGACAGTGGGAACTTATGCCTGTCTGAGTGTTTTGCTTGCTAAGTCACGAGTATCGCAAGAACGCTCGACTTAACTGGGGATGGCAATAACACTAGTTGACTGCTAGTAATCGGAAGAGTTATTTTCTAGGAAGGTGACTGTAGCGACGTTGTCATAATTCGAAAGTTAGACTATTATTTATGTTCGGTGTAGACTATAGTGACCGATAGTTTGTGTAACGATGTGTCGTAAACAGTAATCGTGTGGTATACCGCGTCCCTCAGAGATATGTTTTGTATGTATTTTGTTACGTAAGGTATTATCGTCAGTCTGAAAGTTAAGGTTGATTTGTATTGGTTATGATGATTTGATCTGTTCTCCTTCACTTTGCCCGGCACCCGGCAGACCCAGCTTGATCCTGGTTTTAAGTTCAGTGGCGAAGGAAAGAGCTGTACGGAAACGGCATGGGTTTGGATCCAGTACTACCCATAGGAACGTGATAGCAGTTAGATGTGATCTGTAAAGCCCTCCTGTCCTTTGTTTCGGATAGGGGTACACTGCGTTCTGTTATATTGTTCTTTGCATTAAATATGCGTGCTCTGTAGGTGTTTTGGTTTAGTGTGTGTAGAAAAGCTTTAACTATCAATGACCTACAAAACGAGCCATTCGCCGCTGAAATTCTAAGAGCAAGCAACAGAGCTCCCTCCTCCAGAAAATTTGCTAAGGGACTAAAGGCCTTAATCAAACATAGCGTAAATCAAAAATGTTTCAAACACACGTTTATGCATTTGTATTTTATGTATGTGCATACATTTCATATTATTTCAAAAAAAAAATATTAGCATTTCAAAAGAAATTCACACCACCGCCTCCCCCAACAATTGTATGAGGTAGCTGGAGAAATAGAACAAGAATAAGAAAATGACAGAGGAGGAGGAGGAGGAAAAGAATAATAATAATAATAATAATAATAATAATAAGAAGAAGAAGAAGAAGAAGAAGAAGAAAAAGAAGAAGAAGAAGAAGAAGAAGAAGAAGAAGAAGAAGAAGAAGAAGAAGAAGAAGAAGAAGAAGAAGAAGAAGAAGAAGAAGAAGAAGAAGAAGAAGAAGAAGAAGAAGAAGAAGAAGAAGAAGAAGAAGAAGAAGAAAAAGAAGAAGAAGAAGAAGAAGAAAAAGAAGAAGAAGAAGAAGAAGAAGAAGAAGAAGAAGAAGAAGAAGAAGAAGAAGAAGAAAAAGAAGAAGAAGAAGAAGAAGAAAAAGAAGAAGAAGAAGAAGAAGAAGAAGAAGAAGAAGAAGAAGAAGAAGAAGAAGAGAAGAAGAAGAAGAAGAAGAAGAAGAAGAAGAAGAAGAAGAAGAAGAAGAAGAAGAAGAAGAAGAAGAAAAAGAAGAAGAAGAAGAAAAAGAAGAAGAAGAAGAAGAAGAAAAGGATTAATACGATGATGATGATGATGATGAAAAAGAAGAAGAACACATCAAGGACAATAGCATGAAGAATATCATGATGACCATGATGATGATAGTAAACAACAAGAAGAAGAGGACGATGAGGATAATGAGAAAAATAAGGTAGATAAATAAATTGATGAGCAAGGGTGGCCAGGCGGACTCACCGATTCATCTCTCAATCCGATATCGTCCTTGTCTCTCCTATAAGGATCTATATCCGAAGCTCCGGAAGAAATTGTCAACGAGTCTTCGTAAGTGGACATCTGTGGCTCTTCAGGTACCAGACTTTCTAGCCCTGTGTCCTCCATCGACTTGCTCTTGACGATGAGGTAAATGACACGAGGGCCTAGCTCGGGCTAAAAAAAAAAAGGGGGGGAGGGGGGGGTGGGGGAGTTATTATAGAAAGTTGCAAGTATTTATAGAAAGTGGGAAGAGTTTATAAAAAGTAGCAAGTATTTATACAAATAGGGAAGTATTTATAGAAAGTTGGAAGAGTATATAAAACTTAGCAATTATTTATAAAAACAGGGAAGTATTTATAGAAAGTTGGAAGTATTTATAGAAAGGAGAAGTATTTATCGAAAAGGGAAGTATTTATAGAAAGGGGCAGTATTTATATAAACAGGGAGTATTCACAAAAAAGAGCAATTAATTATTAAAAAAAATGAGGAGTATGTAATAAAAGGAAGAAGTATTTATAGAAAGGGGGAAGTATTAATAGAAAAAGAGAAGTATTTATTGAAAAGGGAAGTATTTATAGAAAGGGGGAAGTATTTAAAGAAAATTGAATTGTTTATAGAAAGGGGAAGTATTTATAGAAAGGTGAAGTATTTATAGAAAGGTAAAGTATTTACAGAATGGTAAAGTATGTATACAAGGGTGATATATTTATAAAAAGGGGCAGTATTTATAGATAACAGAATAATTACAAAGTCAGTCAGATAACGGAAGCATTTATAGAAAAAATTCTTTTTCTTCTTCGCGTTCACCAGCTGTACACTCTGGCGGAAAGTTCTGGTTGCTCGTCCACTACTGAACTGCAGTCCTGCTCCAGAACCTGAGTGTTGCGTGTGCATCAGTTTTACAGATCTCATTCTCTTGAATACAGACTGTTGGTTCCTTGCCTCTCCGGCAGATGCTCTCCGACTTCAAAGGAAGCTCCCCAGTTAGTCGACTCTTACGACATGCTTTTGGGGAGGCAGTGGGTCTATTCTTGTTTTTCCCACAATGGGGACTCGGAACCAACACAGAGGATAGAAAAAATTATAATTTTTAGAACAGGGAAGTTTTTATAGAAAAGGGGGAGGACTTCTAGCAAAGGAGAAGTATATATATATATATATATATATATATATATATATATATATATATATATATATATATATATATATATATATATATATAAAGAGCGGGGGGGGGGGGGGGGGGGATTTATAGGGAAAAAAATAACGGAATGCTTTTGGAGCACTAAAAACATAAATTCTTTTGTCCAAACAAACAAACCATGCCTGATTCACGTATTTTTACATGGGCCAGTCCGATATGTTATTATGTTTTCACATTGTCTGTTGAGTGAGGTACTCTGCACACCTCATGACAAAATATTCCATTCCTGCAATTATAACTGTCATCCCCTTGTGGGCTGCAATTATGTTTGTCAAGCCTTAGCCTGCTTTTGCCGGTGGCTATAAAAATAGCCAGGCCTTAAATATGGCTTAAAGGGTGAACGGGGTTTCCGGGACCCCTCCACGGGTGATCCTCATCCGCATGGTGGCACTTTGTGTCACCGGGTGTTTATCGCTTGTGTGATGTCCTGGTGGGGTACAACTTACCTTACCTTACCTTCCTAGAGGTCTACCTGGTCTCGAGGCATGGTGTCCGCCTGGAGTGCTAAAGGTTTCGGGTTCAATCCCCATTAAGGGCTGGGATTTCTTACGTGGACTTGGACTTTTAGTAATTTCCCCTGGAAACTGGGTAGTGAGATCGGACGCCCGTGTGTATTGCTGCGCACGTAAAAAATCCCTCGGCAGTTGGAAATCGAAAAAGAGTAGCCTAACGGCGCTGCCAGGGCACAATTTGAAGTTTAAAATCTACCCAAAGTATTTCAGGATCCTCGCCGGTGCTACAGACCATGTGCATTGTGCTGAGCTTCTTCGAACTCAGATTTGATTTAGCAGAAGTAGAATGGAGCACTTATGAGTTACACTCGTTTGCCATGATGTTGAGCCGTTGTTCAAAACCTCAAAATCAAAAGAGCAAGACATAGACAACTTTACAAGTTGTAGGACAACATCAAGAGATGGACGAACAGCAGATTGAGAGAGTGTATAAGCAAGACTAGAGGTAGAGCGTGTTGGGGATCCAGTGTGAAGACGGTACCCGGTTGATAATTGAAAAATAATCATAATAATAAATATCAAATCGTGCCATGGAATGTAACAAAGGGAGAGAAAGATAGGAAAGAAGTAAGGAAGGAAGTAAGAAACAAACAAACAAACAAACAAACAAAAAGAAGAAGGAAAGAAAAAAGAAAGAAAGAGAGAAAGCAAGAAACCCTCACTTTTACAAAAGTTATTCACACTTACATGGCTAAGAAACTTCTGTTGGTTATATGGCAAAATACACGGACCGACATATCTAAGCTCACTGTAAAACTGGCTCACGTAACCTGGAAAAAAAATGGCACACGTGTTTCATTGATGTAAGCAGTTTTTGCAGTAGAGGAGCATGGGAACCTTCCAGGGTTAAAGAATGGGTTGGATCCAGTGCTGCCGATTTTTTTCTCTCTTTTTAATGGTATGACAAATTTTAGAAAAAGGAATTTAAAAAAAAAAAACATTAAAAGGTACCACATATTTAATTTTACGTTAAAAACAAAGTTGAAAAGTCTTTAAGCACAAAAACGCGCGCGCTTACACACACACACCACATACACAATCAATTTCTCTCTCTCTCTCTCTCTATATATATATATATATATATATATATATATATATATATATATATATATATATATATAGCTTTGACTGACTGACTTTCTACCCCACCAGGACATCACACAAGCGATAAACACCCGATGACACAAAGTGCCACCATGCGGATGAGGATCGCCGTGGAGAGGTCCCAGAAACCGCGTTCAGACACTTGGCCATATTTATGGCCTGCCTATATTGAGGCCCCTGGCAAAAGCCAGAGTAGGGCTTCAAATGACAAAAAATTTCGTCCTGAAAAGGACGAAAAAAAAAAAAAAAAATGATATATAGCTTTCATTTAGTGCAGTTAATGTCCTGGAGCAATAACTTCAGCACAATGCCATTGTTTAACAAATTAATGCAACATTTCTAAAACGTACCAAATCATTGTGCATGGTACCAAAACTTTTGCTCGTCAAGGGTCAAATAAAACCAAATGCATACGAAAGTACCAACTTCGGCCTCCCTGGTAGGATCTCTTGGTAGTTATAGCATGCGACTTATGGTCTTTGTGCTGACTTTCGGACAAAAATGTGTAAGTTGGAAATTTAGAGTTTTTAAAGAAAAGGGAAGAAAACAAAGTAGTAATAGCAGCGGTATTGGTGGTTGTTGTGGTGGTGGTAGTGGTGGTTGAAGTGGTGTATTGCTTTTTTATGTGTGTGTGTCCTCTCGGCGAATTTGTTGACAGCACTAAAATGGTAAAGGTGCCAATTACGATCATAATGGCGTGTACTTTTTCGGGTGCAATACCGGCTTTCGTGTTTAACCGTTTACTCCAACAGTGAACTGCAATTCTGGCATTGAACCGTTAGTGTTGGCACATTCGACAGCTGTGACAGTGATTTTCACTAGCAGGGAAACGGAGCAGTTATTGAAAGATTTGTCTTCAGGTATGTTGGAACCTCAACTAGCGACTAACGAGTATTTTACTTGTGACAAGGATTTCAGAAAAGCAAAGATATCAGTTATAATCAACGAAAGCTAATCAACGAAAGCTAACAGATCCAAAGTAGAAGTAAAAAATAGTAACTGACCGTGTTCACACCATTGGTGGTTCGAGAATAATATGCTTCAATCATATTCATATGGGAGCCGCCGTGGTGTTTCTGCTAGACCCTCGCCTGCATATTTGAAGGACGTGGGATCGGGTCCTGGTGGAGCCATACTTTTTTTTTTTTAAATGACATTGGCTTCCAGGTCGACCAAGCCTTAAATGGGTACCAGGTCAAGTCCTAGGATGTAAAGGCAGCCGGGGGTGATGCTGACCACCTTACCGCTGAGCACCTATTGGTCTGTAAAATAAAGGTTTGACATAATATTTCCAATACACCAGTAGGCGTGAAAAAGGGTTCTTTACATTGTATGTGTGTATAGACCGTCCCGAAGGCAATCTGGTTATGTGGTCAAAGTCAGTCAGGCTATCTTTACTTCCCAAGGCTTTTTATGTGCAAATTTTAGGCTGTTTTTTTTAAAATTAGGAGTCAACATTTTTTTTTTAAACAAAGCCCACTCGATTTGTATTCGAATCTAAGTCCTTCAGGGTGAAGGTGTAACAGGACAGTTAAGTCACTGCAGCTCTCTTGCTATTGAAAAAAAAAAAAACTAAAGAGTTTTGTTCAGATGGAGAGCCCTCTTATCTGTTGCGTTACAATATAATGTTTGACTGGTTCAGACCCAGCCTTCTTATTTCTTTATTTCTGATTATGTCTCTTCTTGTTCAGACAAACGCCAATCAAGCCTTCACATAGATATCCAAAGGTTTGAAGAAAACGGAGAAGACCCAGAGAGAACCTGCTTAGAGCTATCATCATAATAGGCTCAGCCATGAGCTTGAGGAACATCCAAGGCCTAAAACAGTTGGCATCGAAACGTTAGAGAGAGAGAGAGAGAGAGAGAGAGAGAGAGAGAGAGAGAGAGAGAGAGAGAGAGAGAGACTATGACCTCTGCCCTATGTGCCGCCACAGGCTCAAAAGAACAGACCTGCTAACCACAAAACAGTCACTAAATGCTGGGCTTGGTTCTTTGACACCCTGAAATGAACATACAACTAAATTCAAATTTTTTTTTTCCACATGTAAAATAACAGTTGCTGAAAAAAAACACCACATCTTTGACAGTTGCTTCCGCCTGATAAACTTCATAGGATTTTAAATTATCATGAAAATGTTTTCAATTGATTGGTTTTAATCCACCAGTCACTTCATCATCATAATCATCCTTTTGTGCTTTTATTCGGCAAAGGGCTCGCAATTTATTCTCTCATTGCTTTCTCTAGTGTGCAATTGTTTCAATATCGTGGATGGAATCCAGTCCAGCGCTTTTAGTTTCTTTCATTAAAGTTAATCCTAAGGGTTTGGTGGGGGTCGGGGGGGGGGGGGGGGGGGCTGAGTGGTCTCGAGGTATGATGTCCGCCTCGAGTGCTGCACGTCAATGTTCAAGCCCCAGTGAAGGCTGGGATTTTTCCTTGTGAATTTCTAGTAATTTCCCCTGGTCTCTGGGTAGTATTCTTGCGCACGTAAAAAATTCCTTGGCAGTTGCAAATCGAAAAGAGTAGCCTAACGGCGCTGCCCGGGCAAGAATTCGGAGGTAAAAATCTACCCAAAGTATTTCAGGATCCTCACCGGTGCAACGGAGTTCGTGCACTGCGCTGAGATTCTTCAGACTCAGGTTCAGTTAGAAGTAGAACGGAGCACCTATGTGTTTCACCAGTGTACCATGATGTTGATCCGTCGAATAAACAAACAAACAAACATCCTGACAGTATTCTTATGCATGACTGGTTTCCGTAATCTATTTATTCTGTAACGAAACGTCTGTTTAGTGATTCTCTGTTTACTTTTCCTCAAAATACGTCCAATGTATCAACATTTTATTTATCTTACATAGCTGTTGATATGAGCCATTGTCCAGACATAACCCTTAAACAAATACATCCTAATTAATGTTCGTCAATTTTGTAGGCCGTTTATTTCCTCGGTTGCCTGAAGCTGGGGAAGTGGTGGAATGGAGGAGGGAGAATAGAGGTTGGTGGGGGGAGGGGGGATTGGAGGTTGTGGGTGATGGAGGTTGGTGGGGGATGGAGGAGGGAGAATGGAAGTTGGTAGGGGGATGGAGGAGAGAGAATGAAGGTAGGTGGGGGGGGGGGAATAGAGGTTGGGGGGGGGGGTAGAATGGAGGAGGGAGAATGGAGGTTGGGGGTGGGGGGGAATTCATTATCTGAAAAATTTTAACAACTGAATCATTTGTTTTAACAATCAGTCAATCATCAGTTCAATCAAACCTTGAATCAGAATCACAGCTGCCACTTCGTCTGGAGAAACAGTCAGTGTTCTGGTGATGTTCCCATCGACAATGTAAGAATCCATGATTCGCCGGAATAGTGCCAGGCTTGAGAGGTTCTATGGTTTCGTGGAGAGCAACACAAGTGGTTACAAGACACAACTAAGAAACCCTTGTATAAACAAAAATTAAATATATATATATATATAATATGGATCATTACGGGCTGAGGAAAATGGCGCTGCGGGGAGTTACCAGGGAATCTGGCTAACGCTCAAAACTCAAGGGAAAGGCGAGACGGATTTACTATTAGACGTTTACTGGGACAGTAGGAATTGAAGTTCTTTGCTTCTGAGTACGGGGTTGGAGCGTTTATGTCAGTGTCCCGACAGCGATGATGTCGATTCTTAGTTCAACATTCAGCATTCCCACCCATCGTCTTTTTTTTTTTTTTTAAACACAAGCGTCGTTCTGGTAATGTATATCCTATGTGTTTTAAGAACTGAGAACGCGCTTCGTAATCACGCGGTCATCGTGTGGCAGGTTTTTCAAAGAATGTCACTCACATCACGATCTGCCTGAAAGAAACTCGGCCTCTCGTCAGCTCTCCCGTGTCATGTACTTTCATATCCAAAGAGTCACTTACATCCTGTAAGTGTTGGTAGGCGCCTCCCCTCTTTCCTGGTATCATACTATTGTCCACCCCCCCCCCCCCCCCCCCAACCCACAACCTCCAAATCGCCATTGCGCTTGATATGGTCGAAAAATGTCAGCTTCTGAGACGTCATGCTGACACGCTACCCGTTTCAATTCCAGCAGTTCCCCGTGGGGTTTCCGGGGCCCTATTATAGGGAAAACATGAATAGACCCACTGCCTACCCAAAAGCATGTCGTAAGAGCCGACTAACTGGGGAGCTTCCTTTGAAGTCGGAGTGCATCTGCCTGAGAGGCAAGGAACCAACAACTGCATTCAAGTGAATCAGATCTGTAAAACTGATGCACACGCAACAATCAAATTCTGGAGCAGGACTGCACTTTAGAAGTGGACGAACCACCAGAACTTTCCGAAAGAGTGTACAGCTGGTGAACGCGAAGAAAAAAAAGACAATGAGTCTTAAAATTGTGTGTGTGTGTATGTTTGTTTGTTTCTAAATCGTCCATAACAGTATTAGTGTACACAGACAATTTGGATGACGAAGGACACAAAGGGGGACAAAACTGTCACTACTGCGTTTTACCACTTTTTAGGGCGGTGTAGACAGGGGGGCCTTGAGCCTGAGGATTTAGGGCCGTCTGGCTATTACTGTCGCCACAAACTGTGCAGGTTATGATTTTTAATTTCCCCCCCCCCCCACATAAAAACTATATTACCTTACGTAACGAAGGATAATATTACAACAAAAATCAATGATTACATATAAAGTAATTTTAATGAGAATGATCTTCTTCTTCATCTTCTTTTTCTGCTTCTTGTTCTGCTTCGTGTTCGTAGGCTGAAGTCTCGGTCGGAAACTCTTGGTTGTTCGTCCACTTCTCGACTTTTGTCTTGTTCCAGGACTTAAGTGTTGCATGCAACTCTGTTTAACAGATCAAACTTATATGCAGACTACTGATGGATTGCCTCTCAGGCAGATGCACTCCGACTTCGACGGACCCTTCCTTTCTGCCTCTGAGGTTTTCAGCGTTCATCAACGGTTGATATCTTTCAACGTTAATGAGTCACTCGAAGTTATCAGTTTTACACAGAAAAAACGGCTATATGAGAAGACAGGTTTTCAGGTCTTTATTGGTGACATAACAGCACCTAGTTTCCCGAAATGTGCGCTACCGTTATCTGTAAGGGCTTTACCGGGAACTCGGTGTCTGTGGCTTTTTCGTTAAGTGCACTTCTTAATGCCGGGGTGCCGGGTTCGATCCTAGCAGCGAACGGTTTGTCTTTCGTTGGTTTCGACAGTTTACTGAGAGCTGACCGTTCTGTAGGCAGTAGCAAACTGCTGAAGGTAAAATGTGCCCAGAAAAACCACACACACAAAACCGCTAGGGTTGGTCCTGCATTTTTCTTGTGTTTCCTAGAGTCCTTGAATTTGTTACGTCCAAAGAGTCTTTTCTTCAAATCTTGATTCACTGGGTTGTACTAAGGGCTCTTCCAAATCTCAACTTGAGAAGTTCTATCCTACACCTTGGAGCCCTAGGCCGCAGAAAAGACATACTTACAGAGCTTAATATTCCACTGTAAATCATGCGGGCTGCCTGACGAATTGCTATCGTTCTCCAGATCTTCTTCTCTAGGGGCGTCAAAGGGTCCTCGGGATCGCAGCTTCTCTTGGATATCTCAGTTAGGTCAAGGCTGCTGATGAAAAAGGTCTGAAAATGTTGGGGGAGGGGGGGGGGGGGTTGAGTCTTTAAATGGAGATTTTCCATCTCCTCCTCCTCCTTCTTCTTCTTCTTCATCTTCTTCTTTTTCTTCTTCTTCTTCTTCTTCTTCTTCTTCTTCTTCTTCTTCTTCTTCTTCTTCTTCTTCTTCTTCTTCTTCTTCTTCTTCTTCTTCTTCTTCTTCTTCTTCTTCTTCTTCTTCTTCTTTTCTTCTTCTTCTTTTTATTCTTTGTCTTTTCCCAGCCCTTGATGTTCGTTTTTGCAATTGTCATCCGTCTTGATTCATTTCAGTTAGTGACTCCAAGTTTCTGTAGATCTGCCTCGATGTTTTCTCTTCACAGTCGTCCTGGTATTCAGAGTGATCTAAGTCTATTCAACCTCTTTGCATACAAAATTCCAGCGACGTTGCTCGTTGAAGTCCAATCAGAAATCCCAGCTTATATGTATATATATATATATATATACATCTGTTTCGTGAGTAAATGAAGTTTTACGAAGATAGTGTGTCGGCCGCACGGTTCAGCCCCCGAACTTTGAAGACCAGAGTGCTTCAGTTTGTCTGATAATGTCCTAACTCTTCCGGTCCTATGTTAGACTGTTGAATTCCACGAGGTCAATGCAAAAGTCTTTGTATCGTAGGGTACCAAAAAGTTTAGTCTGATAGAGCCTCTAGTTCTTCCTTTTTTCCTTCATCGGTTGTAAACTGTGGCAGCGATGTATGGTTGTTCGGCCTCTGAATATCAGTCTTGTTCCAGTACTTAAGTTGTCCGTGCCCTTCCGTTTTACAGATCTGCTTTATTTGTGCAGAAACTGTTAGGTCCTTGTTTTTCGTGCAAATTCACTCCGTCTTCGAAGGAAACTTAAGAGTCCACTCTTACCACGTGCGTGTTAGGAAGGCAGCGGGGCTATTCTTGTTTCTCCCCACAATGTCTCCCCCCCCCCCCCACCCCACCTCGAACCAACGCGAAGCGAAGACAGTCTCATAAAGCTTAAATAACAGCTTTGGGACACCAGATGTTAAAGTCACAACTGAAATAAAAGGGCTTAACATGTCATAATTATTGATTGATTGATTTGATTGATTTGATTCAAGAACCGACATCACAGCACTCTGGGCATTCCCATAAGCACTCCGTCACTATCTTCAGCAGCCATCGAAGAGTTCTGATACTAATGGTGCCAGTAGCTTTCTCATTAAACGCCCGTCTTGCCTTCCCTCTGAGCCTTGAGCTTCTGCCAGAACCTCTCATCACCCCCAACTGCATCAATCTCCCCAAACTGTGGTGATCCATCTGCTCCTCCTCATTGTACACGCTCTCCCACAAGGCACTAACCACGTCTGCCCTACCATGTAGCAGTTTTCCACCAAGTTGTGCAGAGCCAGCAAGTCTGTCCGCCTGTTCATTTCCCAACACACCGGCGTGACCCGGTGAAAAAAAAATCCAGACAATACTCCTCACCCGTGTCCTCTGCAGCGAAGCATGCCACTCTGCACGAAGCATACCTGTTCTGATCTTCCCCAGCATGCTTTCGGAATCAGTTACAATCACAATGTGTGTGTGTGTGTGTGTCGTGTTCTCTAGCCAGCTGAAAGCTGCAGTGACCGCCTCCACCTCCATTCTTAAGCTGAATGTTGTGGTATCATGTGCTAGGCTCTCCTGCACCAAACGTAGACCATTAACTTTTGCTAAAAAGCCCCAAGCCCTTCTTTTGCCTCTTGACACTGAAACGTCTGTGTAAATAATCAAATACTCTGAGCGCGCATTCATTTCCTTAGCGATCGGTTACGTATACTCAGGTCAAACCATCAGGTGGGTTAGCTCTATGAACTCGCACATAATGTGCTGTTGGTGGTCCGGTCTGACAGGCATACTGTAGGGACTGTAAAGTCTTTACTTTATGCGTGTGATGGTTGAGCCTGCAATGTCCTGTTCGTAGACGGAAAACTGTTGTATATTGCTTTCTGTTGAGTCTGCTGATGGTGGTCTTGTGGATGTTAACTGTTGGTTTGTTCCGTCCAAAATTCCTTGTATTTTCCCTTGATAAGTATTTTGATTTCTGGCAATGAACATGAATGGCTATGTTGTTTCTCCTTTGTTCCATTTTTTTGCGAGTCTGTCAGCCAACTTATTTCCTGGTATGCAGTAGTGAGCTGGGATCCACCGGAGAACGATTTGATTGTTTTGTGAGATATATTTAGCTGGCGGGTCAGTTCTCTCTCCATGTTGTCCCGTGGATCCCTTTGAGTCGCCTGGAGGACTGACTTACGGTCACACACTAGCAATTTTTTCCGTTTTTAATTTTTTTTCCTCAAGCACTTTGGCTGCATCAACAATTGATTGTTGCTCTGCTCTGGAGTTTATAGAGAGTTTGGTCTAGACACATGACGTTTCTACTGTAGTCCTATGTTGCAGCATGATAAGCGAACGAGCTCTTCCGTTTTTTTTTTCCTGCTCCCTCAAATGATCCATCGGTATATACGTGTGTCCATTTAGGTTTTTGATAAGAGTTGTTGACATGTTCAAAGGTCTTTGAATGCAGTACTAGGTCACATTCTTCAGCCTTTCTGTCTATGCCGGGGATTGTTAACACTGTACAGTTAGGCTGTAGGTCTTTGTTGTATGCCTGGATCATTTACCACGTTGAAGGGTCTTTAGAAAGGATGTCACTGTTTTTCGTAAAATGTGTCTTTTCAGTCGGTTGTTATTTCAGTGTTTGCTTTTCTGTGATTAGGATTGTTGTTTGTAATGTTGTGAATTCTCAGTGAAATCCCAGAGGGTTCCCGACTGGCGGGGATACAAGAGGAAAGCGAGATAAGCAGGTCTCGAGTATTCCGTGTTGGGTGAATAGAGGTAAGGGAAAAGTGTGAGACTTGAACGGAAGCTGTGAACCCAGAGAGGATAGGAAATCAGCTGAAATTGGACCTGGATGTGTGCGGTCGAATGTGAGAAAGCAGCTGATAAGAATGCAGACCGTCTGACCACGTGTAATTGTTCAAGAGTAGAAATGAATGTCTAATGACTGCATGTTTGATTGTGTCCAGGTACAAGGAACACCATGTTAGCCTGATACAGATGTATGATCCGAAAGGTAGTGGCAGAGAGAATCGCAGTGTGAGATAGTTGGAAATGATGTCGTAAATCAGCCAAGCGTGCATCCATGAGAACACAAGTGAGCGACTGGACAGTGCGATTGTTGTAACAGCGAATAAAGATCAATAACTACGGTTTTGTTGTCTGGTGTGACTTTATATAATTAAAAACGTCAGTATAGCAATGTGATGAGCTCAATCAAACCCTAGACAGAGCCACCTTGCATTGTTCTTGCGTTTAATATTATTTTTTTCTGTTAGAGTAAGTACCTTTTCTTCCCTTCGAAGGCTCAAGCTCTGCAGGCGTAAAGTTGCCTGCTGCTCAGAACCTTAACCCATGACCTTCCGATCCACAGATGACTATCTAGCCGATAAACCACGATGGTTTCCATGACAGAATAAAAGGATGGTGGGGTTGGGTGTGGGGTGTATACCACCATATACAGAATAAGCAGTGTCGTAATGTGCATTCCTTGTCATTGAATGAGTTAAAATGTAGATGACAAATTGTCCAGTAGCCCACTGGTTGTAGGGAAGTCACAGTTGCGGAGCGGCTAGACGCTCGTCTGCGGATCGGAAGGTCGTGGGTTCGCTCCCTGGCGGAGCCTGGCTTTTTTCAAAAATTACCTTGACTTCCAGGTCGACCCAGCTTTTAGTGGGTACCGGGTGCAGTTATAGGAGGTAAAGGCGGCCGGTGTGATGCTGACCACATCGCCCATCTTGTGCCGATTGGTCTATAAAATATAGGTCTAGCCCTATATACCATATATGCCTAAAGGAGTGGAAAAGGGTCCTTTGCACTGGTTGTAGACCCATCATTCCAAATTCATACAACCGAGCACAAGCTATTACGCATGTAATTCGTTAAAGAGCAGCAGCAGCAGCAACAATCATTATACATACTAACCTCGACATAAGTAGCGCAACGATAGGTTTTGTGCTCCGGCCTCTCATTCAGAAAAGCTAGCTCGCCAATAATGTTTCCTCTAGTGCAGAAACCGTGCAGGATTAGAGGACTCAAGTCGCTTGCATTAGTGACCCCACTAAGAGATAGCTTTCTGTTGCTGCTGCAGTAGTAGACGGCTGTATGTGGGCACAATGATACATAAATATAAGAGAATAGTTCTGTAGAAACCGTGCAGGATTAGCTAACATTACCAAGAGACGCTTTCTGTGATCGCTGCAGTAGTAGATCGCTGTATGCGACACAGTGATACATAAATATAAGAATATAATTCTCCAGAAACTGTACAGGATTGGCGGACTCACCACGCTAACATTGTCTGACGCTCCAAGAGACCGCTTTCTGTGGTCGCGGCTCTAGCAGATCGCCGTGTGTGACACAATGATAAATAAATCCTCAAATACAAAGGAATAGTTCTGCAGAAGCCGTGCAGAATTAGCGGATTGAAATCGCTAACATTAGTTGCCTCACTAAGATATAGCTTTCTGTGGTCGCTGCAGTTGTAGATCAATGTATGTAACACAATGATACATAAATATAAAAGATTATTCTGCAGAAACCATGCAGAATTAGCTGACTCAAATCGCTAACATTAGATGATGCATCAAGAGACAGCTTTCTGTGGTAGTAGTAGACGGCTGTATGTAGACACAATGATACATAAATATACGCAAAAAGTGTTTTTGGTTCGCTCTTAAAAAGGCGGTAGTTGCGTTGTCATGTAGGTTTAGTTTGGCTGCAGTTTTTGTGTTTTTCGGACCAGCACATTCCATTTCCGCCAGCCCATAATTATCTACATTTGACGACATGTTGGTTTATTCTTTTAGTTCTTCTCTCACAATGGAACCCCAGAACCCATGCGGAGAAAGATGATACTATATTGTTGCGTGTGACATAATCGATCCCCAGCTTAAGAAAAGAGTATATTGTTGTATGTGTCATAATTATACAAAGAGAGTTGTTGATTGTTTTCATCGACATCATCGTCATCGATTTCCACTTCTGCCATTAAGCCTCGAGAGTGAAGACCAGTTAGCCATTCATAGCTTGGAGGACACCAATGGCGGCTGGCATTCTGTGTCGATGTATAAGCTCTTTAATGCCATCAGTCCCGTTCTCTTAGGGCAACCTCTCGATTTCACTTCAGATATTGCCATGTGTAGCGGCTGCGTTGGTAGTCGTCATAGCTGCACTCTCATTAGCTGACCAAATCATTTGATCATTGATCTCAATGGTGATGTTTCTCATGGTGCTGTTCTTACAGTCAGTGTGATACTATCTTTTCTAACGGTGTCTCAGATTGTTAAGCTGGCGGCTTTTCTCAGACAACTAATTTTACAGGTGTTAATTTTACGCAGTTTAGCCTTGGATAAAGTCCAAGTCTGGCACTGGTAGTACAGTGTTGGTATGAATTTGCTATATATAATCTGTTTCTTGGTGCTCGTACTGGTGTTGGAATGATAGGGCGTATTGAGCATTTAGGGCTAGGCTTATATTTTATAGACCTGTCGGCACTCGGTGGATGATGAGGTCAACATTACACTAGATGCTTTTAACCCGCGGGAACAGGATCGTAAAATAAAGGACCATACCATGGTGTGATACTTCTCTAAGTACGGCCCTGACTACTGTGTGACACAATTATATACAAACAAAAAAAAAATTATATATTGAAGTATGTGGCAGAATCATCCATAAACAACCAAAATTTAAAAAAAGCACAGTTATTGTTTGAATGGGACATACGGATACAAATTATTCTTCTGCTATCGCTGGTAAAAGGGCGGATGGCTAGTTGTGTTGTGTGTTGTGGTTTACAGCTAGGCTGCGATATCTGCGCCCTTCAACACACTACATTCGATTTCAGCAAGCTCCAAGTTAATCGCACTTTACGGTTTGCTTGACGATGGATCAATGGGTCTACCCCCTCCCACCCCACACCACACACACCATCAACCATTTTTTTTCAATGGGGCCCTGGCTCTGTCCATATATAGAAAAAAGTAAATTACCCTCTTACACGCCTTCTGGCGTTTTGGACATATAGGGCTAGACCTATATTTGATAGATTAATCGGCCCTCGGTGGGTGATTTGGTCAACATCACACCGACCGCCTTTATTTCCCAGGACTGCACCTGGTACCCACTAACTGCTGGGTCGACCTAGGAGCCAAGGTCGTTTTTTGAAGAAAGCCCGGTTCCATCAGGACTCGAGCTCATGACCTTCCGATACGCAGAACTCTGTGTGCTCTAGAATTGAAGATGTGTCTTCTTTTTGTGTACAGCCCAAATGTATTTGCCATTCATTAGCATCCTGCATTTGTAATGCAGCTGCCAAGCTGTTATGAAGTATTGGTTTCCTACTCTCAGAAATACCTCAGTGATTTCGCCATAGTGATTTAAGACGAGAAGCCTAAAAAGAAGTGTTTAGAGTGATGAACACATTTACGGAGTTTGAACCATCACGAACTGCTCCTCTTCCAATAAAGAAAACTGTTATCTACTATGTGGCTTGAGCGTGGAAAGATAATGTTTAATATCTTGGTGAACTGGGAAGAACTGAAAGCGTATTTTTCACATGAGCTGAATTAGTCCAGACACGTTTAACACAAAATAGAAAGAAGGATTGTTAAAGGAAATGCTGTTAGACCACAATAATTATTTCTTCTTTGTGTTTGCGACACCAATTGTACAAGAATTTGAAAGACAACACTTTTTTTTTTTTTTTCAAGAAGCAAAAGCTGATCCTCATTAATTACACCAAGAATTGTCCATGCACCAGAAAAGTCTCGAGAACAGACTGTATGATGTCAATGAGCAGGGGGGGAAAAAATATTCATCGCGTTGACTTTGTTATTAAATTCATAATAGAATAGAATGTGTTCCTACAGAAGAATAACGGGGCTGAAGCTAGGTTAGAAATTTACAAAAATATATAAAAGAAAAATGCATGTCTGTGCTAGAAAAATCTCTCGATCAAATTGAGTGTATACTTCCCACCGAGAAAATATTTCAAAATCTGTCCAAATTGAGCCCTGTGGCAGTTTTAAATCAAGAATCAAGGACACAGTTTTCAGACTACCATTTTTACACCTGGCAGTAAACAACATCAGTGTTACAAAAGAACAGTACAGAACATTGATTCTTGTCAACTGGAAAGAAGTAGCTACATTTAAGAAGGATTGACTTCCTACAAACAGTGAAGAGTTTTGAGCAAGAAACAAAATACAACTAGATTTTTTTGATCCAGTTGTGAGAATTAGAGCAGAACTATTGGTATCAAACAAATGTTGCAAAGACTTCACCCCATCTGAGAAAATACCGACAGATTTTACATCTGAAAAGATTTACGTGAAACGTGACAGAGTGAAACATTGGACTCTCCAGCGGAACAATTTACATAGAGGAACTGCTGGCCGAGCTGTTACAACGTCTGGCTCTTATGCGGAAAACCCAGTAAAGTGATGGGGTTTTTTTTTCAGTCAGGGCAAAATTAAACAGGTTCTTTTCTGTTAAGCGACCACGTAACATATGTTTTAGGGACATCCTATATTATGGTGGTGGGGGGGGGGGGGTTAGGGTTATTAGTACTCGCTATTTATTTAACACTAACTCTAACCCCTCGCCCGCACGCCCGCCCGCCCGCCCCCTCCCTTCCCCATAAAATGGGATGTCCCTTAGTCACCACTGATGTCTCTAAACAGAAAAGAACCATTACCCATTCTAACCTGTACAGCCCGTGGTGACAGCGCTAGCCGTGCTGTCATAATTACTCAGTATCACGACCCCCTTTCCACACCGCCTTAAAAAAAAAAAAAAAGCTCTACATGCAGACAGTAGTGACAGTACAGTTCAGACAGTTTACATACACGTCACACTGTTCCGTTACCTTTATCGTTGACGGCTGAGTAAATATTGTCCAGATTTCGCTGACTCTCTGACTGGCAAGCGTCACGTGAAAATATAAATACATACACGAAGATTTGGCCACATGTACACACTCATTAAAAAAACATCAATTAATACACATACATATCAGTTAAATTGTTCTCGTGTTTTCATAACGTTTGTCTTGTCCAACGCCAGTGTTTTCTTCAAATTTTGATTCACTGGAATGTTATCAGTTCTCTACCAAATTGCAATATGTTGATAAATGTATATCGTATGTTTGATCCCAATATTATTCCTATATTCAGTGGCATTTAGCGTTGGTAATCATGCCATGTCCACAACCTTCTGTCAAATGTGATATTCATTTAAATCAGAGTTGTTCATTCAAGGCGCGATTCCAGGCCGTTCAACATGTTTTCATTTTGGTCCTTCTATTCCTCGCTTCTCGTCAGTTTCTCGTTGTCAAGACAAGCTCGAGTTCTCTTCCACTTCTCGTGGTGCGAAATCAGATTCTGGATTATCGTTTTCTTCAAAATATTGTCATTACACAGTTTATTAGTTCTCAACATTGTTTTATAAAGTTAGATATCCACAAAACAGTAGTAGATGGGAAAGAGGCGGAGGATGAGAAGTAGGAGAAGGGGGAGGAGGAGGAGAAGAAGAAGAAGGAAAAAAAGAAAAAAGAAGAAGACGAAGAAGAAAAAGACGAAGAAGAAGAAGAAGAAGAAGAAGAAGAAGAAGAAGAAGAAGAAGAAGAAGAAGAAGAAGAAGAAGAAGAAGAAGAAGAAGAAGAAGAAGAAGAAGAAGAAGAAGAAGAAAAAGAAGAAAGCAGGGAAGGAGAAGGAACAAAACAGAAGAGGGGGAGAAGAATAGCAAAATGTGATAAAAGGTTTACGAATATAGATATGACTTGAACAAACTATTGACGAACAAAGGCTATAGGCGTAATATGTTGACACATGTTGTGTAACTGAACATGGACAACGAATTTAGACCTCGGGCTTCCTATCTGATAGGACTGATAGCGGGTTTGTTGCTGATGCTCTGAACAGTTGTTTCTTATAACGGCTTGCTGATGCAAATTCCCTATTTGTGGATCGGAGCCCAAGGGTTCCGTCGCCCAGCAACTGGGTTAAATGCTTGGTTTGATACAGTGAGCTGTGGATTGCATGTGGAATGTTTTGTGTCTTTGTCTTGCGACTGCTTTGTATGTATTATATCGGTTTTCATAATTATCTGCTTGCAACAACAGTCAGCGGTAGTTCTGGTTGTGGACTGTTAGTATTGACACATAAGACGGCTGTCTTATGCATTTATTTTGCGTGACGAGTTTCGAAATGTTGCTGGGACTTACATGTTTTTTCGCAAGTTTTCAAATAGGATAATAAAAAAAAACATTTGACTGTTTTTTACCGGCACAGAAACAGAGCAATGATGAGGCGACCCAACAGCAGTGAAGCTGGAAACCTCGACTAACGTCTAACGAACATCGACACTGCTGTTAAACATACGTATTATGAATTAATTAAGTAAATGTATTGATCGACACTCAAAGAAAGAATTAGATAGATAGAAGAACACACAAGACAACATAAAAATCGAAAGCTATAGTTACCATGCCAGGAATTAAACCTGTCACTTCCAGACAGCGTCTGCGCCTCGCCATGAATACAAGTGCATTAAGAACATGGTCAACTAGGCACCCTCCCCCCCCCCCTTCCCAAAAAAAGGTGTCTTATTGGCCATGTCGATCGTACAGCTTGAAATCCACAACTATGGAATACGGACAGAATTCATTTCAAACCAATGAAATGGCACCATAGGTTACAGAAATTTATTTTAACGAAGCATATGTTGATAAACAATCACAGCAACAATTTACGAACATAGTAGACCTTAATGCTTTGTCTAGAATATACAAACATTTAAGAAAGGTTTAAAACATATGTAGACCTGTGTAGATGAACTGATCACGAACTACGAATACAAATACTGACCCTGACAAGGCCATTAAGAACAATAAACAAGCCTCCAGCGGAGTGACCCTGGGTTACAATGACATCATTGGCGTAAAACTTGATGATGGTTCCTCTGCACTGTGACAGAAAAAACTCATGAGTTTAACACACACAAAATTTTTGCATGTGTAGTCTACGATTCTTCTGTTGGTTATTTAATTATCTCTTTTGCTCTCTTCTTGCCTATTCGTATACAGTATATTTCTCTACTGTTATTGTTTTTTAACTATTTATTTGAACATATTTTTGCTTCTTGACTGCAACTTTATTTTTTCCTTCCACAATACTGTTGTTTTCTTTCCTCTACCAACTATTTTATAACAACACATTTAACTGCTAATATAATTATTAAAATGTTTTTGAAAAACTGCTAGCTTCTTTCAGTATAACAACTGTGCCACTTTTCTCTTTGTTGGTTGAAAACTTTCCGTCCGTTGGCGGGATCTCTTTATCCATCAATTTCTTTAAGGAAATTGAAAGCATCTTTACCCCACAGCAGACTGGCTTTAGGCAGTGCTACTCCCCAGAAGATCTGACAACGTACCTTTCGCAAAAACAAAAAAAACTGAGGATGTCTTTTAGGAAAAGAAGCTGGTGTTTGCGGCAAGGACAGACCTGAAGAAACCTTTGAGAAGGTCTGAAAAGAAGGTCTCATAAAGAAACGGAGAAACTACAAAGTAAACGGGAATATGCACAGACGCTTATATAACACTAGAGCCGAAGTGCAGATAGATGGACCCAGGAGCAAGAAAGTCTTGCTGCGACATGGTGTCCCCCAAGGTGGTGTCCTGGCTTCCACAATCCTTCTAGTTTAGATCGACGACCTAGTTGCTGAACTCCTCCATGTAATTAAAGCTGCGAGGTATGCCGATGACTTGGTTCTACAGTGCACAAATGAATATGCAATAGTGGCTGATAGAATGTTATTAAGAGCCATAGATGCAATGGCTGCATGGGCTGATAAATAGTGTGTTAGCATCAACATAGACAAGTGTAGCACCACCCTTTTTACCCTCTCCCCAAAACGAAAATCAGGAATACCATTAAGACATCACTTTAAAAAAAAAACACAAGTTAGATGACAGGTTAACATGGAAAAAAAAACACACATCAACAAGGCAGCAACAAAAGCCAAAATGGGTGTAACTATCCTGAGAAAATTAGGTGGAATCATCTGGGGTGCTAGTGGAAAAATACTTAGGAAAGTTTATCAACAAAATGTTCGACTAAACATTAAACACGGGTCAACTGTATGGGTTGAGCATTAAAAAAAAAAAAACATACTTCACGGAGTTAAACAAAATGCACAATCAACAAGTGCTTTAAAATCTCTGTGTGTGTGTGTGTGTGTGTGTGTGTGTGTGTGTGTGTGTGAGGGAGAAACTGGGGATGACACGAGTATAATGAGGGGGGATTCCAAGGAATCCCAAAGGGTCTCCAATATGACAAATTAGGGTCAACGGTCAGTCAAGAGAGAAAACCTGGGAAAAGAACGCTCCATAAATTCTATGCTTTAATGAAGATTGCGAGCCGAAACCTGTCGGATGAGAACAAAGGATTGAAGATGAGAAAGGAGATAGAATCAGTTGGTGTTTCACAGCCGGAGTAAGAGGTAGAATTCTGCGAGACAAATGACAGCCCTGCAGTGTGACTGCTGATACGTGAAGAAGTCCCTGATATCTCAGGACAAATGACTGAGCAGAAGCTATCTTGAAGTGACACCCCGAACGACGGTGAAGATTTGTAGCGCTGTGTTGGAGATACAAGTCCTTCTAATGAATGGAACGCATAAAATGCAAGGTAACCACTCTCTGAATACAGCGTGCGTTTGATGTAACTGTACTGACGATCGATCCTAACAAGACGAATGAGAACACAGGTATGCGACTAGACGAAACTATTGTCGAAACCACAATAAAATAACGTATCACCAAATTGGCGTCTCGTCAAGAAATGTGTATTTAACACCCGAAGAACAAGGACATGAGAATCGCTATTAGACCTCCAGGTCTAACTAAAAACATTATTATAACAAGCATTGAACGAACGCAGAGACACCAAGATACTAATACAAGCAGAATATTGTCTTATCATGCCTGGACACACAATTAATACAAGATTCCAAAATTTAGCTGTGGGCGGACTAAAATCAAGAATTTTCATCAACTAGGCAAACGGCTCTGCAGACAAACTACTGATCTGTCTTGCAGCTGACAGCCCCTAAATGCTGTTCCAGAACGGATCCCGTGTAAAGAGGAATTCAAGTTTCCAATCCACATACAGACGGAAGTGAAAGGAGCAATGGACCAGGAAGAACAAAACAGTGTGAAGCGCAAAACAGCCAAGCCGGTCTACTTGATGATGAATACCCGTAGTATCTTTGAGGGTCGTGTCTATGCAGATGGGTCAGCATAAAATGCAATCAGAAACCCAGGAGTGGGAGTGTACATTGAACACCCCCGTAATACCAGGGATACGACCAAAATACCAACATGAAGCACTCTAACAACTACGGAGGTATAAAGAGTGTCCACTACTCATCGAACTAGGCAACCGGTTTAAGGTAGCTATGGAATGGATACAGTCCCACTGTTGAGTTCCTGAAAATGAAAAGCTAATAAACTAGCTAAGGAATGTGCAGCTGAAGAACAATCTTGCGTACTAGTTAGTCTCTTATCAACAGAAGAAGTGAATAATCAAAGAGTCAGAAAGCCACCAAAACGGACATGTGGACTGGCGCATGAGACAAAAGATCAAATCCTCCAAAAATGTCCCAAATACATTTCCAGGCAAAACACATAGTCAATAGAGAAAGGTCAAAGCCAAACTTTTCAGGCCGTTAAGTTAATATTTTTTTTTTTAAATTCAATGAAGTTCATATTAGTGGCAACATTGCAGATATTGATAATTTATTTAAAGCGAAGGAAAGAAGAAGCAGAATTTCCGTATAATAATTACTTCAGTAGTTATTATGTAAGGCATTTTATTGGAAAATTCTTGATCTGACGGCAGCCTTTACAATGCTCGCAGGCTGAAGGCAAAAACCAGGATAATGAAGGTACTTATCAGAGAGCTGCTGTTTGCAGATGATGCCTCGATAACCACCCTCTCGGAGGAGGAGCTGCAATGTTTACTATCTGCCTTTGCTGATGCATGCTGTGAATTTGGTCTAACAGTCAGCAAAAAGAAGACAAAGGTTATGGTGCAAGTTGTTAATGATAGACCTACAGTCTACATTGACGGTAAAGAGCTAGAGACAGTAGATCATTTTATCTATCTGGGTTCCACAGTGAATAGCAAATTATCGCTGGACCAAAAAATCAACATTAAGATAGGTAAGGCAGCAACAACAATGAGCAGAATGTTAAAGATAGTTTGGGGGAACAGAAAGCTCACGATTAAAACAAAAACCCTTGTGTATCAGGCTTGTGTTCTCAGCACTCTGCTTTACGGCAGTGAAACTTGGTCAACCTATTTGCACTAGGAGAGACGGCATAGTTTTCACATGCGATGACTAAGAAGAATACTTCACATTAAGTGGCAGGAGAAAAGCACAAACACTGAGGTATTGGAAGGAGCAGGAACTACAACAATCTTTTCTATGCTGTCTGAAGACTCGGGTGGCTGGGTCACACCTGGAGAATGGAGGATGGTAGAGTACCTAAGGACATCCTTTATGGCAAATTAAAGACAGGTAGAAGATGTCGAGGCCGACCTCTACTACGGTATAAAGATGTGTGCAGGCGGTACATGAATGATACAGGTATTGAGGTCGACTCATGTGGTTGGGAGGGGGAGGATGCCATGGACAGTGTTGTGTGGAAAGGGCCTTTCAGAAAGGAAATGAGAGTGAAGGAAAAAATGATCGCAGAAAGGATGAGAGCTAAGCATCTGAAAAGAAACAAATGTTGACAACAATGGTCCTGAAATTCCACGCTATCATTGTGGAAGACTTGTCTTGACACGGACGGGTCTTGCTAGTCACACTCGCCATCGCCATGGGCTGTAAGTCCCATGCCTCCTCATAGCGCGATATAACACTATCGTCTGGAAAGACTGAAAGGTGCCAATCAATTATGGGAAAATGTATGTCCCGTGTAAGGGATAAATGGGTGGTGATCGTAACCTAAATTTACAATCAATTTACTGTACTTGATTGTTCTTCTTGCTGCACATTTGGTTAATGTGCATCAAGCCTTCATATGGCACCGGAAGGGAACAGAAAACGGTGAAGGCCCAGAGAGAGAGAGAGAGAGAGAGAGAGAGAGAGAGAGAGAGAGAGAGAGCGAGAGAGAGAGAGAGAGAGAGAGAGAGAGAGAGAGACCCCCTGCGTAGAACCTTATAAGGAAAAGCTCAGCCATGGCCCGACGAACATACAAGACCTTAAACAGGTGGCAACGAGCCGCCAGAGCTATGACCTCTGCCCTATACGCCGCCCTAGGCTCAAGAGGAAAGACTAACCAACTAACTAACTAGCTAACTAACTAATCATGTAACGGCTGTATATCTCAGTTTGTCTCAGCTGTTAAATATCACTCCTGGTTTGAGGTTTTGAACAACGGAACAACATCATGGCACACGGGTAATAACCCATAAGTGCTCCATTCTTCTTCTAACTCAAGCCTGAGTCCGAAGAAGTTCAGCGCAGTGCACGAGCTCTAAGCGCCGGCGAGGATCCTGAAATACTCTGGGTAGATTTTTAACACTCTTAAAAGAATCAGCCTCTGAGTTACATAGCGATCATATCGCGGGTCATCCTATTTGACATCCTATTATATTTAGAGACTTTCTCAGTCACGCCAGTAATTAAAACGAAACAGAGAAATCGACTTGCCATGCACCGTATATAAAAAACAACGCCACAGCATTTCATGCACTAAATGAAAATTTGTTAGGTGCCTATCCCTTCCAGGGCTTTGCAGAATCTGCCCTAGCATTTTGTGTGTATGGCTGTTGTGGTTTTTCAAAGCAGATTTTACGTTCAGTAGTTTGCCATTGGCTGAGCGGTTAGCCCTCTGTACCACTTCAAAACCTAGGCAAGACAGTCTGCTGCCAAATCGCTCTGCAGCTAGGAGATGGAACCAAGGACCCCGGATTACGAATCGAGTTCTCAACGCAACAGAAGCCGACTACGAAATGAAACTGCTGTTCGTCCATCACGAGTGATGAAGACCACTTTTATCCAAAGTAGTAATGATCAATGATTATGAGTACGAAGGCGGCTGCTTAGTAATGGTGAAAATGAAACTAACAACTAGCAGAGCAGAAGACTTACCTCAATTTCATGCAGGAGTTGTTCGTCTCTGTCTAGCCATGATATATTCTGGAGCAATGACCGAGTGGAACAGGCATTTATGACGTAAGGAAAATTCTGTGCTGCCATTATCTTCAGGGAGATCTCCTAATGAGAGACGGGAGATTATGGCTTGCTTAGTATGTATTTATTATCATCATAATTGTTTACAGAATGTCGCTCTCTTCACGGCACGCCTAAAAGTGTCTCTTTCTCTAGCCAATTCTCCTAGAAGTAAACATCCACAAGACCCCACCATCAGACTCAACAGAAAGCAGCATTCAACAATTGTCCGTCTACGAACAGGACACTGCAGGCTCAACTACCACATACATGAAATAAAGATTGTACAGTCCCCACAGTGTGCCTGTCAAACACCGGAGCACATTCTGCAGACCTGCCCACTCTACATACATCTTCTAAAAGACATCTGGCCTCGAGAGCAAAGTGTGCAGAGCAAGCTATGGGGGACCATGAAGGACCTGCTATTGACATGTGAGTTCATACAGGCAACGCACCTGTTGGTTTGATCTGAGCATACGAAACCGAACGCAAAGAAGAAGAAGAAGAAGAAGAAGAAGAAGAAGAAGAAGAAGAAGAAGAAGAAGAAGAAGAAGAAGAAGAAGAAGAAGAAGAAGAAGAAGAAGAAGAAGAATAAGAAGAAGAAGAAGAAGAAGAATAAGAAGAAGAAGAAGAAGAAGAAGAAGAAGAAGAAGAAGAAGAAGAAGAAGAAGAAGAAGAACAACAACAACAACAACAACAAGAACAAAAACAATAACAACAACAACAACAAGAAAACTAGGGAAAAAAGTAATGGTACCAACTTTTTGTACTATGTTTGCATCCATTTCCCCTAATAGGCCTCTCTCTTCTATTTCCAACAGAGCCCGTTCTATGGCATTCAACACTAATCTCAGGGCAATTCTGGTCTTCAGCGCAGCCACGACGCCAGGCAGTTTCAGTTGGCAGAAAGCTGAGAAAGGGTAACGTCATAGGAGAAGTGAAACAGACAATAGCATTCCCGCTAAATCTTTCTCTCTAAATTTCTCTCTCTCTCTCCCTCTCTGTCTCTCTCTCTCTCTCTCCTCTCTCTGTCTCTCCCTATGTTGAATGACAAAATAGCATTCGGGACACTCCCATTAGCGCCCCGTTCCTATCTTCAGCAGCAAGCGAAGAGTTCCACTTTTGATGGCAGCAGTAAATGTCCGATTGTAAATCCGTCTTGCATTTCCCTTGAATGTTGAGCCAGTGCCGTCTTCACCCATGGGACCCTATCCGTTTGAGGACCACTGCGCTAATATGTGCATGTCAAGTTATAGTTCCTATAAGTTGGTTTTTGAAGGGGCCCCATGTACACTGGGTTTTTCCAAGAGGGTTAATCCCCCCGGGCTGGTATTGGACTTATAAGTCACCCTCGGCCTCACAAACAATTGATGATAACTTTATGACAGGTGAACGATAGAGCTGCGTTGATTCAAGAACCGACATCACAGCGCCCGGGGCATACCCTTAAGCTCTCCGTACCCTTCTTAAACAACCAGCGCAGAGTTGCACTACCAATGGTGCCAGTAGCATTCTGATTATATGCCCGTCTTTGCCCTTTCTCTGAGCGTCGAGTATCGGCTAGATCCCCTCGTCACTCCCAGCTGCACCAGACTGGTGATTCATTGACTCCTCCAAATTGTCCTTCCACGATACCCTAACCATATCTGTCTTAGCGTGCATCAATATTCCTCCAAGTTGTGCAGTGCCAGCCAGCCGGTCCGCCAGTTCTTTTCCCATCACATCGGCATAACCGGGAGAAAAGATCCAGACAATGCTCCTCATCCGTGAAAATATAGAGTAGTCTTCATTACTTGTGATGTACCAACAGCAATTAGGAGGCAGTGGGTCTATTCCCCCGCCCCCAGAGGTGCCAAGAAGCCTGCAGGGGGAATTACAAATTAAGTAAAAACGGTTCATACCTCCCTCCCCCCCCCCTCACCCCTCCTCGGCAGTACGTATGATCTGCCGTTGTGTTACACTCTCGCCTGCAGATCTGAGGGTCATAGATTGGAGAACAAAATCCAAACAGAGCCGGACTTTTTAAACACACACACACACACACACACACAAACACACACACAAACACACACAAAGAGCTTGGCGTTAAATAGGTGCTAGGTAAAAATCCTGGGAAGTAAAGAGGGTCGGTGTAGTGTTGAAAACAACACCCACCGTGTACTGACTGGTAAAAATAAAATATAGGTCTTAGACGGACAACAGTCCCTTACTTTTTCTATTAGCTCAGTCAGCATAGAGGTCACTGCGTGCATAAAACATTATACATGGAAGCAAAAGTAGAAGAAGATGAAGTGTTGTGTGACAGAAGCTGTTGTCTCCTACCAAGATGCTGTGCTGTCTCAAGCTTGTTTTTGTGGCAGAAGTTCTTCAGCTCCATCACCAGTCCCCTGTCGGTTGCGATGCCCGGTATCTAAGTATGCGAATTAATTACATAGGTAAATATAAATTTCACCGTTATATGCATTCATTGTCCCGTTGTGACATTATATGTCTCTCAGGGCTCGAAGTGTATTTTTCCATTCTGTTATATGCGGTACAATCAGTTCGATGTTCGTGGATGGAAACCAGTCCAGCATTTTTGACTGCTCTCATCAACGTTCGCCTCAAGGTTTCTTTTGGACGTCCTCGTTTCCTCACTTCATTTATATCATATTTCAGTGTCTGTTTGGTGTGAGGGTCTAGTAACCCATAAGTGCTCCGTTCTTCTTCTAACTCAAGTCTGAGTCCGAAGAAGCTCAGCACAGTGCACGGGCCCTGTAGCACCGGCGAGGATCCTGAAATATTTTGGGTAGATTTTTTAACTCCTAATTTGTGCACGGGCCGTTAGGCTACTCTTTTCGATTCCCAACTGCTGAATGATTTTTTTTACGTGTGCAAAAATACACACGGGCGTCGGATCTGACTACCCATAGACCAGGGGGGGGATTGCTAGAAGTCAAAGCCCGTGTGAAAAAAAATCCTAGCTCTTGCCGGGGATTACACCCGCAACCTCTAGCACTCGAGGTGGACACGCAGCTGCCCTTTAATTGTTTCCATCAGCTATCGTTGTAAATCTTATAATTCCTATCATTGCCACCACCCCCCACATACACATACGCACATTATATATATATATATATATATATATATATATATATATATATATATATATATATATATATATATATATATATATATATATGTCTGTATGTGTAAATGTGTTTGTATGTGTGTGTGTATGTGTGTGTGTGTGTGTGTGTTGGAATGTGTAAACAACCACTACCCTCATCACGTACGTATACAGATAATAAAAAACCTTCAGTTCATCTCCCCGAAATATCACGACATGAAAAAAGAAAATATTGGGTGCGTTTAAGTGATACCAGTTCGTATCGTACCGCGCTTAATGTGCAGCGATGAACTGTGATTATTTTGATAGCGTATTCCGCATACTACGAAAAACTGTGTTCACGTAACTCAAGGGGGGCTAATGCTGGTGATGACCACCTGAGAGTAAACCGCCTATGACATGCGTACAATTAAATGTCTGAACGGTTCCCGTTGCTCAGTTAACTATAAGCATGTTCACTGTTTTCTTTGAATCTTTTAATATATCCAAAATGAGGCAAATTCAGAATTCTCGAAAGCTTCAAAAGTCCTATTTTAATATACAGATGTGAATTATGAAAAGTTAGTAAATTAGTGAAAACTTATTTGGAGATGTGGTTTTATGAAAGAATGATGAGAATACCTTGGACGGATTTAAAAAGAGTAATGAAGACGTCTTGAAAGAAACTGACTCACAAAGATAACTGATTGCCCAATTCAGAAAGAGACAATCTACATTCTTCGGTCATACGTGAAAAAGGAGAAAACTAGAGTACATCGTGACGGTAGGAAAGCGGAAGAGGAGGGGAGGCAGAAGGAGACCGAGAGAGACGATGCTGGTCAGTTTGACCACGGCCATCTTTAGGCCATAAATAGCCTAAAGATGGGCGTGGTTTGACATCATGGCACGGAGGATCATCTGTGTCAGAGTTGACTGAAAGTACACAAGACAGAAGGTTGTGAATAGACATGACTACCAACTCCACACGGCATGGACTTTACAAAGTAAAAAAGAGCAATTGGAGAATTAGATGTTTGAATTTAATTATTTTTTTTTTTACAATGGCATGATTATTGATAAGTTGCATGCCAGATTTCAACATCTTACACAGAACTATTACTAAGTTACAGATTTTGAAATTTGGGCACGGACTAGAGTTACCAACGTGACATACTTGTCAAGGACCGGTGGACTATAGCCTCCCCCCCCCCCCCTCCCCACTCCATTTCCAAATCGAGTCGGTCATGTCGCCCTCAACTCATTCAACACCAAGCAACCTACATGCGTGTGTCTGGTTCTACTTACATAAGATATTTATGTGTATTTTTTTCCTATGCTATATCCGGTTGGTGCCGCCGTGGTGTATCGGCTAGATGCTCGCTTGCGGAGCCGTAAGCGCTGAGTTCAGGCCCTGACTGAGCTGGACTTTTTTTTTTAAATGACCTTAGCTCCCGGCCCGACTTAGCCAGAAATAGGTACCAGGTAGAGTTCTTGGAAGTAAAGGTAGCCAGTGTCATGTTAACCCCAGTCCCCCACCGAGTGACGATTGATCTATAAAGTTGAGGTCTAGCCCTATCTGCCCAGTACCCCTCAAGATGTGGAAAAAGATGCTTAACTTACTTTACATCCAGTTGTTACAACCAGACACACTCTTCTCATTACTAACTTCTCATTCGTGACCTTATTTATTTACGTCATTCTGGCTCAAAAATGTTTTACTTGAGAGTAAAACATTCTAGAAGAGATTTTTGACTAAATTATATCTGCCTCGTACTAAAAAAGTTGCAAAATTTTTCTAGAAAGTAAAGTAAGTAAGTAAAGTAAAGATCCCATTTCACACTTTTGGCGCATCTTGCATAGGGGAAGAGCACCCATATTTTTACAGACCAATCGGCACTAGGTGGGTAATGTGGCCAGCATTACACCAGCCATCTTTACTTCCCTAGGACATACATAGGATGCGTCGACCTGCGACGCCCCATACCATGATAAAAATTCCACGCAGCCAGCAGTGGGTTTAATTTGCGGTACGTTGGAATTACGAGTTGAACTCGCAAAGCCTAAGCAACGGAGGCCGCATATTTTTTTTTTTTTTTAGAAGGCGTATAAATATTGCAGATAAAATTACATGCCTGAGTGAGTAGTCTTCAAAATAAAGGTTATCTGCAGGGGTATTGGGGAATCTTATTTGATGAGACCACTGTCTTTGTAGAAGTGCCCGAAAACCACACATGCAGTATATCTTTTTTTAAAAACTGTTAACCATGAGGAAAGAACCCAAGTGCTGGAGAATCATGAAACTGTTAACCATGGGGAAAGAACCCAAGTGCTGGAGAATCATGAAATTGTTAACAGCATTTGTTAGTCTCTAAGCCACAGAGCAAAACATTGCAGAAACCTTTTTCATAGTTTCGGTGCTGACGCGGATGTAGCCTGTAGCCATGTCGCACTCGATGAAGACCTTCTTTGACTGCATGTGTGTCACGAAGTTCAGGAGGTAGATCTGGAACATCTGGCGGATCCAAAGTGGAGAAATTAATAGAACCACAGACAGCGGCTATATCCAAACATTCAGGCATAGTTCAGTAAAGGACCATTTTTGTTGCCTTCAGGCGTATTGGGCATATAGGGATAGACCTATATTCTATAGACCAATCGGCACTTGATATGTGAGGTGGTCAGCATCACACCGGTCGCTTTTACTTTCTAGCGCTGTACCTAAGATGCACTTAAGGATTATTGGACCTGGGAACCAAGGTCATTTTTTAAACACAACAAGGACCCACGCCCACGACCTTCCGATTCGCGGGCAAGCTTCTAGTTGCCATACAACAGCGGCTTCCAGTTTAGTAAGAAAAGGACTCTAAATTTGGTCGAATGTCCTCTTCAGGCTTCAGTATACCTTCCACTAGCATTTACTGGTTGTTGTGGGTTTTAGCGTACTGGAACTTGTCGCTGGCTGTTGAAGATGAAGCCTGACCGCTTATGGGAATGTCACGAGTGCTGTGATGTCGGTTCTTAGATCAGTTTAACTCAACAGGGAGAATTTACTAGGCAATTTTATTTTCAGAAACTAGCTTATGCTTTCTGAAGGTTTCCTCGCTCACGAGCACACACCAATAACGTAAAATTATATACGCCAAAGAATTCATTCATTCATCATTATCATCATCATCATCAAGTAACACTACGTGTCGTTGGGTCCCCAGTTTCTGTTGACTGTCTGATCAGCTCTCCACCTTTGGTGGTCAGTTGCGATGGACTTCATGGTTGCATGCCTGAGGCCTGCCTAGTCAGTCAGGTTCTGTAACCAGGTCTTTCTTGGTCTACTCCTTCTTCTCTTTCCCTCTACTGGAGAGGAGGCAGACCAAGAAAGGTCTGATTTATTACAATCATTATTGTTGTTGTTGTTGTTGTTATCGATCCAGCGGCGCATGAGCTTTCGCCCTTTGACCCAATGCCATGTAGTGGAATTTGCATGTTTTCACAAGCTGTTCTTTTCCTCCGTACAAGGTGTTCCACTTGTCTGGTCTCAGAGGGAGTAGCGTTCTTCTTGTCTCACTGAGTTTTAGGCACTCAAAGAGATGATGTTCAACAGTTTCGTAGGGGTAGTTACATAGCTGGCACTCTGGGGAGTGTTGTGGCTGTATTCTGTTTAGACGTCCATTGAGTGGAGTATGTTGCGTTCTAAGTCTGGAGATGGTGGCCTGGTCCCTTCTTGTTAGATGGTTAATGCTGTCATTAGGATCAGGGCCAGACAAATGTCTATAAACCTCTCTTCCAGTGTCTCCCATGGCCCATCTGTTCAACCAATTCTCTTTGTTTATAGCTCTTATCAGTGTTTTTGCTGTCTGGAGGGTTGTCGCTGTAGGTGGTTGTTCTTGTGTTGCTCCTTTCTTTGCCAATCTGTCAGCTCTGTCATTACCTGGTGTGCCGGAGTGACCTTGAATCCACTGCATCACTATTCTGATGTTGTATGAGGTAATAAGCTGATCAGCATCCAGGATTATCTTGGCTATGTCAGTTTTGCAGCGTTCACTGCCCTCCAGAGCTTGAAGGGCAGACATTGAATCTGTGAAGATGACAATATTTTGGACCTTTAAAGGGTAAACATCCATTACAGTCTTTAAGTGGTATACTGCTGTTTCCGGTGCAATTATTTCAGCTTCATAATTTGAACAGAATTCCTCGCATGCATCAAAAATCTCTTCAACAGATCCATCGCGATAACCTATGTAGATTCCGTAACCTGCTTTAATGGTAGCTTTAAATGCTGATCCATCAGTATAGACATGTATCCATTCTTGGGGGTAAGAATCAACGGTCTTTAGTGATGAGTTCATAAGAGCGATTGGGTCGGACTGTTTGGTTTCCTCGCCTACCAATTTAATTCGGACTTCTGGAGCTTTAAAGCGAGCATGTGGTTGTAGGTTTCTTGCAACATTCTGAATGTCTTGACGTCTTTCTGGGAGGTGGTATCTGTCCTGAATTTCATTAACACAGTGTAAAACCGATTTGTGCTTTATTATTTGTTTGTATTCCCAGTTTTCTACAAGATGTATATTAGGATGGTTACGATTTTTTCTAACGCATCTTTCATAAATTTCTAAAGTGGCTTTTTCTCTCCGCTACCCGAGGGGTTCCACATTTGTATGGATTTCACATGCAGCAGTTGGTGTAGACTGCATAGCTCAGCAGATTAATCGGAGGGCATTATTTTGTACTCTGTCAAGAGTCTCTAGGTTAGTTTTGGAGCAAGTTGTAAGCAGTGAGTTGTTGTACTCTATCACAGAGCGAACATATCCTAAATATAAGCCCCTCAGAGTTTCCTTGTCTGATCCCCATGATGTACCTGCAAGTCTCTTTAATAACTGTAACCGCCTCAATGCCTTATTCCTGATGTTTTCAATATGGTTCTTGAGGCTAAGCTGCCGGTCAAGTGTGACTCCAAGGTATGTGGGATGCTCTTCTTTCATCACTTGGTGTTTGTCTAACCTCAAGTTAATATTCTTCCTTGCTACTTGATGGCTTTTGGTAAAGATTGTGTAGACCGTCTTTGCACAGTTAACCTTGAGTTTCCATCTTTGGCAGTACTCATGCAGTCTTTTAAGGTCTCCATTCAGTCTTTGGGCTCCACTTTCCACATTTTCATGACTCTGCCATATTGCTAGGTCATCAGCGTACAAGGCTTTTTCGGCCTTGATTTGTTCTGGCAGGTCATTGATAAAGATTAGGAACAGTGTACAGCTCAATGATGAGCTTTGTGGCAAGCCCTCCTCCAAGACTTCTTTAGAAGAGATTGCGTTGTGCATTTTAGTCTGGATTGTTCTATCTATCAGAAAGTATTTCACCCAGTTATACAATCTGCCATGTATTCCTATGCTCATCGTCTTCATCAGGAGACCTTTTCTCCATACTCTGTCATAGGCCTGCTGGAGGTCGACAAAGACGGTCACTGTGTGTTTCTTATTCTGGAAGCCATCATGTATTCTTACAATCATTAAAAACAAAAATAATACCCTCTCTCTCTCTCTCTCTCTCTCTCTCTCTCTCTCTCTCTCTCTCTCTCTCTCTCTCTCTCTCTCTCTCTCGCCCATATATATATATATATATATATATATATATATATATATATATATATATATATATATATTATAATAATAATATGTATATTGTTGTATGAACATAACATACATGCTTTGTACAAAACAAAACAAAAAAACTATAGTCCCCGTGTGGGATCCGGGGCCCCATTGTGGGGGAAAACAAGAATAGACCCACTGCCTACCAAAAAGCATGTCGTAAGAGTCGACTAATTGGTAGCTTCCTTTGAAGTCGGAGTGCATCTGCCTGAGAGGCAAGGAACCAACAGTCTGCATTCAAGTGAATCAGATCTGTAAAACTGATGCACACGCAACACCCAGGTTCTGTAGCAGGACTGCAGTCCAGGTGTGGACGAACAACCAGAACTTACCGCCAGAGTGTACAGCTGGTGAACGCGAAGAAGAAGAAGAAGAAAAAACTATAGCAGTAATTAGTGATTGGTAAGGATTATCATCACAGCACTCCGGACGGATCCATTTGTTCTCCGATCTCCTCCTCGATAGCTCCATAAGTGTAAAATGACTATTGACACCTGTACTGTGTTGAATAATGAAACGTCTAGTCCTATTAGCGTAATGTTCATGTCTTGCAGCTCCAGGCTGCACCCCAATGATGTCCATCAGCCTAGAGAGGGATACGGGGTCATGCTCTTTGGTGCGCTCCTCGGTACTGTAAGTGCTGCGAATAGCATTGATAACCTCGCTTCTGACCAGTACTGCACCAGCCATAGCAACCGCAGTGTCGGCAAGATGGTCTGCACGCTCGCTTCCTTGAATACTCGCATGACCTGGCAGAGAGATGAAGACCACGGCAGCAATTCGCAAAGTGCTAAGTGTTGCAATCCATTCTTGTCTGACAAAACCAGTCTGGGTATTTTAAAGCATATGTATCGAGTCACTAAGTATGCACGCGTGTCTGAACTCTTGAGTACCAAGCCATGCTAACTTCCTTATTACAGCCAGAGTTTCCATTGTAATGTAACTGGTTATAACAGCAAAGTCGCCATTCATCTTCTTTATGGTTTTCCCTCTCCAGCTTATGCGCATCGCTTGCCCCCAATTACTGATCCGTCCGTGTAAACTATAGCATTATTTTCATCTGTGTTTTCGTCCGTCAGTGTTCTGACTAAAAAGTTCACAATGCCAGGAATCTGCTCCCTACAGCTTCCTTCAAGTGTGATGTGGACTGTAAAGGTAATGTTTGGTGCAGGAGTCATAAGTATCTAATTCAGTTTCAAAATTACCGCCAGTAAAGCGGCATTATTGTTCGATGGTGTCCTCAGCGCTTGAATAACTCCTCATAAAGTGGGTGTCGAAGGTCTGACTTCACTTTGAGAAAAGCAACGTATCGCAGTGTGAGAAATAAGTGTCTGACAGGGCCAAATGTCAAACTGGTATACGTACCCAATCTGTGACGGTTTAAAACTAAAGTTAGTTTGTTCCTGCGTTCTCTCTCTCTCTCTCTCTCTCTCCCCCTCTCTCAAAATAGATTACAATGACGAAGACGGACACACATTAACGTCTCAGTAACAAAGACACACACACATTCTAAAGAAGTTATTTTCATTAAAAAAATATTCCCCCTCAGCCCCTCTCTCTAAAACTCTCTCAGAAGTACGGTGATACAGACAAACACGCGCAATATATCTCTCTTATTTCTCTTTCCCTCACTCTTTGGTCCTCTATTTTTATTTCTAGAAAAGGGCACAAAAAGAGACACAAACACAGAGTCGTGTCTCTTTTCCTCACTTCTGTCTCCTTACCTCCCATGGGCCACACTCCCTTCCACCTCCTTAAAAGTTCACCACATCACATACAAGAACACCACATCACACACAAGAACTCCACCCCCCCCCCCTCCCCCATACAAGAACACACAATCTAAGAATAAGCAGAGCCACATACAGCACAACCCTCTCACCGGTGTGACCTGAACCACGGGCACCGATCGGAGCAGCCTGGTGAACACGCAAACCACATTCAGGGTGATAACAAACTGCTGGAACTGCTTCTTCTCTATTTCAAGTATCTCCCTATTTAGGAGCATTTTGGTGTACTGAAAAAAAAAAAGTATTTCAAGTTCAACAGTTACTGAAGATACTGCTGTCGACTGGGTGACTTCACTGGAAAGCAAATGGTTAATCAATTAGCAATGAAGACAAGACTTCCCTAGTAGATAGCATACCCTGGTTACTCCTTCATAGTCAGGACAAGGACTAACTGGCTTCGTTATATTGATTAGCTGAATAACAAAACAAAATAATCGTCACGTTTAACCAGCATTGCCGAAGGGGCAGCTGTAGGTTATTACAATTGGACAAGGTTGTGTGTACCATATAAAATGCCTTAGCATTGCTCGCTACCAAGAATCCCTGAAAAGGACTCTTGCAGTGTTGATACGATCATTTGAGGCAGACCCAAATACTGATCCTACCGGCTACGAAGTCGTCAACCGGACAGCCAATGGGCGACCCAATCGCCAACGAAGGACTGCTAGATCAACACTCTTATCTATAAGTTTATGTCAACTCACTCCTACATGCTTAAGCCAGCATACAACCTCATCTCGAAGGGGCACGCATTAGCGAAGCACCTGCTGGACTACATCACGATCGACAAGACACTCAGTCAGGCCACTGAAGAGAGCTTTGGAATGATAACGTAATATCATCAGTCATCAGTTCTCTTTATGCCTAGTGGCACATGAGGCTTCATATAGGAGTTTTCATGCCTTCCTATCCTGTGCAATCTTCAGTTCAGTTTTTTGTGTCAGAGATATAACAATCATTTCATTTTTTATCGTTCGCTTACATGTTGTTTTTGTTGTTCTTTCTCTTTCCCCTCTGGTATCCAAGTGAGAGTTGTTTGGCAGGTATACCAGAATTCATTCTCATAATATGGCCAAGCCATTTGAATCTTCTTTTTGTTATCATACTGTCTAGAATTCTTGGTTTCTGATTTGAAGTAGTAGAGATTGTATTTGGCCAGAACATTTTGATAATTCTACGTAGTGGCGGAAGTTGGATATCTTGTGCGAATCTCGTTTGGTCATTCTCCAGTATTCTGCTCCATAAAGAAAAACTGGCAAAATGATGATCTTGTAGAGTCGGAGTTTTGTTCTCTGCAGTAACTGTTGGATTTCCAGATTTGCCTCATCCTTCCAAAAGCGGCTCTAGCTTTGTTCGTAACGTAACAGGACTGCGCTGATTACGTTCTCCATAGGATGATGAACTTGACTACACCAGCAGCAGGAGGATAGCCTATCGTAAACTGATTTTCACTTTTACCTCTTGTTTCCTTGTAAATTACTTTTTTTTTCTGGGCCAAAAAGCAATACTTGGTAAAGAATTGTAAATTGTTGAAAATAAACTGTGTCCACTTTGCTGTGAAAACTGTCCTATTTGATTCGAAAATCGTCCAGTTTGGTTCGAAAAATATCCTAGCTGGTTTGAAAATCGTGCAGCCTGCTTTGAATAACGCCTTAGGTGGTTTGAAAACCGTCTAGTTTGATTTGTAAAATGTCCTACGAGGTTTGAAAACAATCTAGTTTGGTTTGTAAAACGTCCTGGGTGGCTTGAAAATCGTTCTCTTAGGTTTGAAAAAAAGTCCAGTTTGTAGTGAAAATAGTACATTTTTGGAACTTGAACAAATAAGTGAAATGGCTTATAGACAGTACTGGGTCTCGGACACTGAAATATGTCGGTCATACTAACAACAAAACAGTTTTAATACTACTGCTTAGCAATAGTGAGTAGCGATACACGGGTATCCTTGGTAAGCATATGGATTATTTAATGTAGGGAGCACATACACAGTGCGGAAGCAACCCTTAGGCTTTAAAACCACGAAACCCAGACACACAGATTTACACCAGTCTTATTCTTATTATAAAGGTTTACCACTGTGAAATCCAGTGTAAAGTTCTGACTGTTCGATCACTTCTCGACTTCGGTCATGTTCCTGACCGTGTGGTGCACATCCATTTTACAGATGTCGCTCATGTGTTTACAGACTAATGGCTGCTCTAAGCTCAGGTGAATAAGTTCCGACCTCTAAGGAAGTTTCTAATGATTTGCAATGACTCTGTTCCTAATGTCTTTGGCTCTAGTCACTGCAGACTCCTCTTTCACACCCTGACATCAACACGACGAGCAGAAAATGGACGATAGCGAACAACACAAGAGTGTTGCATCCTTTATTCTTCCACTCGCTGTTATCTCAGCCGGTACATAAAAAAGTCATGCCTAGGATGATTCAAACAATTATGGAAAAAAGTCAATATTACCTGTACTCATCGAAACACAACCGCACATTTCAACAATCACAATGAAGCACGCAAACTTCCTCCATGTTCACGACACAAACAAAATTTCAGCGGGCAGACGAGAAACCATCCATAATTGCTGTTTGGCCAGGTAGGGTGTTTGAAGCTACATTCATCCTAAGACACATTCTGGATCCGCAAACACTCTTTCGTTCTTCACGCACTCCGTTTCTTGGCCCAAACGAGACTACCCACATGCTCTTTCTAAGGCATTATATAACCTTCTAACGCCCACATTGCAATTATAACTTTTTCGTGTTTTCCGATTCACATGGGTTTAATTTGGCCAACATTTTCTCCGTGATTCACACGGGTTTCATCTGGCCGGCATTTTGTTCGTGACTCACGTCGCTGTCCTTGTTACACTCAAATATCCCAATCATATTTATTAGCTGATTTTATTCCGTCTGGGACATAATTTATTGAGGAGAAAATGGTTCACTACACGGTGAGTGTTCTCTTTGAAGAAGAGGCAGGAGTCGACCACAACGACGGTGGAGAAAAGATATTAACAAATTTGACAAGGGACCGTTTGTCTTCCATCCAAGCGGCGGCCTGCAAATGACCTGTCACATGATAATGAAGAGGATGATGATGATGATAAAAATGAGGATGAGGGCGATGAGGTGGAGGACAAGCAGGAGGATAATACAAGAGTCCGCGTGCTATTATCACTTACCACCGGATAGGCCGTTATTACCAAATCGAAAATTGAGATAATAACCACAACTTTGTACAATGTATGCCAGAGACTTGTTGACTTGCAACTTTTGTTTTTGATTGCCTGTAATGGACGTAGATAGATTTTGTGTGTGTTAACTGGAGATTTAAGGGGGGGGGGGGGCGTATGCCTGATATAAATCATTTCTGGCCAAAAAGGTGAAAAATGTAAGGTCGGAGATGGGAACCAGATTCATTGAACACGGTTATAAGCCATAAGTGCTCCGCCACCAGTAGGGACAGCTGATAAGAAACTGTCCGCTTGTATTGCCGTCCGCACGCAACTCTGTAGCTACAGCGACATTCCTCCATTTACCCAAGAGTGTTAACTATGGTACCTATTTCCTAGAGGCTGGGTAAACCCCGGGAACCGCCCGTTTTTAAACACCGGTCGTGGGCTGCAGCGAGTCGCAGCTGGATTTGAAAGAAAGTCTCATATCGACTGCGCTAACGCGGCCCTATTTCTAGCTACAAAATATGACTAATTTGAAATGCTTGTCCATCTTAAATAGCAGGGTTCACTATGGTCGTACCTGGTGTAATGATTAGGCATCATTAGGGATTATCATCACGGCATACGGACAGATCCCTAGGTGCTCCGATCTCATCCTCAGTGACTCCACCAGCGTAAAACGGCCGCCGACGCTTGTAGTGAGTTGATTAATCAAAGGTCTTCTGCCCTGAGTGAAATGTTTATTTACTGCTGTTCCACGTTGCTCCCTTTCCCATCAGACTAGATTCGTCTTTGCCGTATTCGTTTTCGCGGTAAGTGCTGTGCATGGCATTAACGTCATCACTTCTTTCCAGTACCGGACAGCCATAACAACCGCAGTGTCTGTACGATAATCTGCACACTCGTTGCCTCGAACACTCGCACCACCCGGCACGACCAATAAAGTTAGGTTATCCATCCGTGAAGTGCTTAGTGATACAATCCATTCTTGCCATATAAAGCCAGCCTGAGTTTTCTCGAGTAGATTCATGAGGTCACTCTTGGTGCAGTCGTTAAGAATGCCCTAATTATAACCTCTTGGAAAATTGAACAGGTTGTATGAATTTATCCGGAAGTATTCCCATCTAGGAAGTCATTCTTTGAATAGTCAAAACTTCAGGTGGCAAGACGGAATGGAAAAACTGCTACAGATACTGAAAGGCAAACAAGCAACAACAAATTTTGAATGTTAGTTGTAAATGAAGAAAGTGAATACTAACGATAAAAATAAATATGACAGGCAAGGGCCGTTTTAAAAAAAAAAAAAAAAAGAAAGAAAAACGTTAGGTAAAGTTGTGTTGGACATTAGGTCCCTAAGGCGTCTTGAGCCCCATTAGAAATATCTGCATGACTGTTGGCCGCTTAAATCATTTATATAATAATATAGAGAATTTATAGATCGGCACTCATAGAAAGAAGTATAAATATAGAAGAACACACTAGACAACATAAACATTGAAAGCTATAGTTACCATGCCGGGAATAGAATCTGTCACCTCCAGACGGTATGTCCGCCTCGCTATGGAAACAAGTGCACTAAGAACATGGTCAACTATGCACCAAGAACAGAAAAAGATGTGACAGGCCAGGGCTGTAATTTAACAAAAACATTAGATAAAGCTGTGTTGGACCTTAAGTCCCTTAGGCGGGTTGAACCCCGTTACATAATTAAGGTGGTTCTCAGGAGACTTACAGTGTCTAGATTTGATTGCGTAACGTCTATGCCGAAGACACCTTTCAGATGTCTTGCGGGCTGGTGTTGGCGATCATGCGTGTCCCCATCTCGTGATCCCCAACGTCATATATGAGTTTGTGTGGTTGACACCGTTTCACGCCATGACAAAAGACTTTCAAGAATCTTCCAAGTTGTCAAAAAAAAAAATCACCCATCCGACTTACCACGTACACGACAATAATGACGTAGGCCATAGCCATTAGCATGTTGTGATAGGTAATGACCTGGATCTTGATGTCGGAACCTTGATCAAAAATAACGTATAAAGCAGCATTGGTAATCTCCAACAGGTCTGCGAAGAAGATGGTTAGGATGAGTGCACGGATAAACAGGGGTCGTGGTCCGTTGTTGACCATAAGAACGAGTTCTTTTTCCTGAAAATATACAGTAAATATCTTTAATGATTAATTAATATCTATATCACAGCACTCAAAACATTTCCATAAGCGCTCCGTCCCCATCTTCAGCAGCAAGGGCAGAGTTAAAATTTCAATGATACCAATAGTCTGCTTGTGTAGAAGTCTCCCTTCTCCCGTGAGTATTGATCGTCAACAAGACCCCACTGGTACAATAAATATGTCAACAAAGTGAATTTTCTCCTTCTCCTTCTTCGTCTGTGTCCACGTCCCACCCCACCCCCGCTCACTCCTCTTCCCGCTTTCCCCGTCCGCCCCGGCTGTATTGTGGTTTTTAGCTAAGCAGCCCCAGGGTTGGGTGGGGGAGGAACCAGTTGAATCCCAACAAGCGTATCGCAAAAGGCGACAGATTGGAGGTATTTTCTTCGAAGTCGGACTATGTCTACTTGAGAGGCGAAGAACCAACAGTCTGCCTGCAAATAAACCAGATCTGTAATGTGGAGTTTAAAATCTAGCCAAAGTATTTCAGGATCCTTGCCGGTGCTACAGAACTGTGCGGGGCTTCTTCAGACTCTGACTTGTGTTAGAAGACGAACGGATCACTTATGGGTTATTACCTATGTGCTTTGATGTTGATCCGTTGTTCAATCCTCAAATCCTTGTCTATGAGCTTTGTCCGCAACTAACACGAGCAATATCTCCTGTGGGCGGTACCTCACGGTTCTGTCCTACGGCAGAACAGTAAAGATGTCCAATCACTGAATGACATTTTTTGTGGGTGGTATTTTCTTGAAAGTCATATTATATATATATAGCTGATTAGCATTAACATGCTTTAAAGATAGAATACAATACATATGGGTTGACCCGTTTGTAATGAAGGCGGAACTTCGATTATCATTACCAGTGAGATTAACAACAGAGCGATAAACACCCTGTGATACACAATGCCACCATGCAGATGAGGATCACTCATTGAAAGGTCCCGGAAACCCTCTTCAGCCGTTAGGATATATTTATGCCCCGGCTATATTTAGGGCCGCCTGCAAAAGCCAGGGCGGGGCTTCGAAATAACTAAAAATTACATCCCACATGGGAACGAGTGATAATAAATCGTGGATATCGACAACAGACATACCAACAGCAGACATGTAAATATCAACCTGCATGACGTTACTTACCATTCTGTTTAGAAACGATATGTCTCCAGAAGCCATAATTATGTCTTTTGGTAACAACAACCTGCCAGATAAGAAAATAGTTACACGCTGCATGATATGGTATCTCTCTGGTGGGCTTAGAACCTCCCCCCCTCCCCCCCCCCCCCCCCCGTTGAAGGCCTCTTCCCCCCCCCCCCATTGTGGGGAAAACAAGAATAGACCCACTACCTCCCCAAAAGCATGTCGTAAGAGTCGACTTACTGGGGAGCTTCCTTTGAAGTCGGAGTGCATCTGCCGGAGAGGCAAGGAACCAACAGTCTGTATTCAAGAGAATGAGATCTGTAAAACTGATGCACACGCACCACTCAGGTTCTGGAGCAGGACTGCAGTTCAGTAGTGGACGAGCAACCAGAACTTTCCGCCAGAGTGTACAGCTGGTGAACGCGAAGAAGAAGAAGAAGAAGAAGAAGAAGAAGAAGAAGAAGAAGAAGAAGAAGAAGAAGAAGAAGAAGAAGAAGAAGAAGAAGAAGAAGAAGAAGAAGAAGAAGAAGAAGAAGAAGAAGAAGAAGAAGAAGAAGAAGAAGAAGAAGAAGAAGAAAAAGAAGAAGAAGAAGAAGAAGATCAACATCATCATTATCATCATTATCATCATCATCACCGTCAGTGTAGACTATACGCCTCTTCACAAGGAGTAGATTGGAAGGGCAGAGTGTTAGACGGGCCTGCCTGCCCAATTCTTATCCCTCAGAAAATAAAGTTCGTTCATTCATTCGTTCGTTCACAATCTACAATCTTCAACAACACGTTTCAGTACAAGTGCCGGCATCCCTCCATGCGATGACAAAAGGCTGTCAAAAATCGTTTCGCTTTGTCTTTCTCTGATTCTTTATACGTTTTATATTTTTGTCCATTATATTATAAGTAACCAATCACTTGAAAATGTAGAACATTTCACATATCTTGGCAGTGTGGTGTCCCTACTGGGAGGGACAGAGGAAGACATACAGTCACGTCTGAACAAAGCTAGAGCTGCTTTTAGAAGGATGAGGCAAATCTGGAAATCCAACAATTACTGCAAAGGAACGAAACTCCGACTCTACAAGAGCATCATTTTGCCAGTTCTTCTTTATGGAGCGGAATGCTGGAGAATGACCAAAAAGGATGCACACAAGCTGTCCACCTTCCACCACACATGTTTACGTAGAATTATCAAAAATTTCTGGCCAGATACAATCTCAAACACTAAACTACTTCAAGCCACAAACCAAGAAACTTTAGACAGTATGATTACCAAGAGAAGATGGAAATGGCTTGGCCACGTTATGAGAATGACTTCTGATATACCTGCCAAAACAGCTCTCACATGGACACCAGAGGGAAAGAGAAAACAGGGACGCCCAAAAACAACATGGAGACGAACGATGGAAAGTGACCTGAGTGCGGCATCTTTGACATAGAAACTGCACTGAAGATTGCACAGGACAGGAAAGCATGGAAAGTCCTCTCTAAAGCCTCATGTGCCACTAGGCAAAACGAGAACTGATGACTGATGATATTATTATATCTGTTTACTATCATAGATTCATACAGGAATTTTGTAATTTTTTTTTTTTAATGAACAAGCGGATGGTTACTAATATTAGGCTTAATGATTATGTAGTGTATAAATATAAGTTAAGTTAGTCTTTCCACTTGCGCCTGGGACGACGCAAAAGGCAGAGGTCATTGCTCTCCATGTCTGGCGATTCCTTGCCTCTTGCTTTAGGTTTTGGATGTTTATTGGGTCCTTGGTGATGATAGTTATACGCAGGGTATCGCTTGGTCTTCCCCTTTTTCTGTTCCCTTCCGGTGTCCATATGAGGGCTTGATGGCTGAGTCTGGTCTTATCCATTCTGAGTGCATGGCTGATGTAGTTCCAGTGAAGCTTTCTTATGTAAGAATAATTAGGTATAAAGAAAGGGAAAAAAAGACCTATTATATTCAATTCTATCGATAATATCGAGTGAACATAGAGCCGGGTGTGCTGCCGCTCTGCAGTCTATTATGGAGCCTGACTGAATAAGCATAGGTCTAACAGCACGATACCAAGAACACGCTGGGCATCAACGTTCAAGAGGGGCGAAAGTTATAGTCGGTTCCAGAAGTTGTCCTCAAATTTAAAAATCTGTAACATAGTAACCGTGTGGTATAAATTGTTGAAATTTAGCTTGAAACCTGTTAATAATGATGTCCTTGTGATAATTTTTTCTATATAAACAAACACCTATTTAAAATTTAAAAAATCATTATTTGCGCTGCATGGGAAATTTTTTAAAAAAGTCACCGATTAAAAGCGAACCGTCCCATTTTCGGCGTTCTATGATACGTTCAACTTTCTGCAAAGGGGTTGTTACACAATAGCTGTATTAGTCAGTAGCTAAGGTGTGCATGTGATGTCTGTAATCGCCCCTTTCCTTTGCCAAATAATTTTTTTAACTTTTATAATGTTTACTGTTCACTCGAATATAAAGAAAAGAACGCTGGCGGCATACTTACGACATGCAGAAACGCTAACGTCTGAAAGCTATCAGTTACTCGTACTACAATGCTATCGGCGCACGCATCTTCTAAACAGCAAAACGACGAGAAGGAAAATATTCCGTGATAACCTCTCAGGTGTAATAGTTATCTTAAGACACTTACACATTCGAGTTGATAGCTCCTCGCTATTGGATTTACACAGTCATTGCAGAATAACAGTTTTACACTTATGTTCTAATTATTTGCCACTAAGTTAATAAATTATTCACCAGCGTGATGCTGACCACATCAAGCAGGGTCCTTACATTATTATTTTTCTCTTAAACTAGGATATTACCCCATGAGAGCCATAATTCCGCATGCGAAAAAAAGCGAAACGACAGGGCTTAGCGCCATCCATGTTTCATTATCACGCTGCCCGTGTCCCAGCGTCTATGTTGCCTTTATGTCGGTGCCCCTGTCCCAGCGCCCATGTTTCCTTTATGTCGGTGCCCCAATGCCAACGTCAATGTTTCTTTTGTGTCAGTGCTCTGTCCCAGCATCAATTTTACCTCTATGCCGGTTTCCCCCTGTCCAAGCGTCCATGCTGTCTTTATATCGTTTCCCTGCCGTTCGTCCATGTTGCCTTTAAGTCGATGTCCTGTCCCATCGTACATGTTGCCTTTATGTCAGTGCCCCCTGTCCCAACGTCTATGTTGCCTTTACTTTGGTGCACCATGTCCCAGTGTCCATATTCCTTTTATGTCTGTGCCCCCTGTCCCAACGTCCATGTTGCCTTTATGTCAGTGCCCCTGTCCCAGCGTCCATGTTGCCTTTATGTCGGCGCCCCCTGTTCCAGTGTCCATGTTGCCTTTATGTCGGTTCCCCCTTCCTATCGTCCATGTAGCCTTTATGTCGGTGACCCTGTACCATCGTCTATGTTGCCTTTATGTCGGTGCCTCCTGTCCCAGCGTCCATGTTGCCTTTATGTCGGTTACAACTTCCTATCGTCCATGTAGCCATTATGTCGGTGACCCTGTACCATAGTCTATGTTGCCTTTATGTCGGTTCCCCCTTCCTATCGTCCATGTTGCCTTTATGTCGGTGACCCTGTACCATCGTCTATGTTGCCTTTATTTCAGTGCCTCCTGTCGCAGCGTCTATGTTGCCTTTATTTCGGTGCCTCCTGTCGCAGCGTCCATGTTGCCTTTATGTCGGTGACCCTGTACCATCGTCTATGTTGCCTTTATTTCGGTGCCTCCTGTCGCAGCGTCCATGTTGTCTTTATGTCGGTGCCCCTGTCCCATCGACCATGTTGCCTTTATGTCGGTGTGTCCTGTCCCAGTGTCCATGTTGCCTTTATGTCGGTTCCCCCTTCCTATCGTCCCATCGTCCATGTTGCCTTTATGTCGATGTGTCCTGTCCCAGCGTTCACGTTCCATTTACTTCGGTGTCCCCTGTCCCAGCGTTCATATTCCCTTTATTTTAGAATCACATGATGTGCTTTTGACCAGTCCCCACATGTCTCAAACATTGTCTTCTTATATTTAAATTTTGATAATTGTTTACTAACTAAATCTGGCAACCACAGCGGCATCTTTCAGTAGTGGTGTTTGTTACACAACTCAGCAAAGTAGTTTGAGTTTGAAACTAAGTAATGACAAAAAATAATAATGTTTTGTTTTTGTTTTACAAACCCTTATAGGACCACAAAGTTGAGCTTCCTCCTGCAAGACAATCGTATTAACCATTAAAGAAACTCCACATTTACAGAAAATTTTAAAACAGAAAATAACATATGCAGATTAGTGCAACATCTTTCTCTCTGAGTGTTCATTGAAGTTTAAAGATTACAGTGTAATGATTTTGGCAGCTAAATAGGATATAGACATTTACTATAGCAGTAATAAGTAAGATCTTTACTTTGTGTATTCGATACTTCACAGTAACGCAGCAGATGTCATTACTATTGTTTGGAAATATCTGCTCCAAATCCTGGCTTCTCGATCTCCGCGGATTAAAACTGTGCGCTCGATTTGGGGACTGCATGGTCTCGAGGCATGGTGTCCGCTGTGAGTATTAAAGGTTCCAGGTTCAATCCCCGGTAAGGGCTAGGATATTTTCACATGAAACGTGCTTTGTAGTGCCGTGATGCCGAGTTCAATTCCAGCTGTGGGCCTTGCGTCTTGCGATGGTTTCGACAGTGGTATCGAGAAGCCGACCGCCCAGAAAGCAACGGCAAACTACTGGACGTAAACTTACCTAGGATAACCACAACAACCAAAAATGCTGGGGTTGGTTGTGCAACGTTATGTGAAGGATAGCAACTAACTTAACTTGGACTTCTAGTAACTCCTCCTGGTCTCTGGGTTTTCAGATCGGACGTCTGTGTGCATTGTTGCCCAAGTAAAAATTTCCTTGGCAGTTGGAAATCGAAAAGTGTAGCCTAACGGCGCTGCCAGGGCAAAATTTGGAGTTAAAACTCCACCCAAAGTATTTCAGGATCATCAGCGGTACTACAGAGTTTGTGCACTGTGCTGAGCTTCTTCGGACTCAGACTCGTATGCCATGATGTTGGTCCGTTGTCTAAAACCTCAAACCGCGCTCGATTAATTGATTGTTTATTTATTGATATATTCTTTATTCATTAGTTCCCTCCATTGCTGATTCATTTCAGTCATTCACCTATTTAGTCGTTCTTTCATTCACTCATTTTTACCTCTCATTTATTAGTTTGTTCAATAATTTGTGATTGGTTGATTTCAAATTCATTCATGCGTTGGTTCATTACTTCCATCAATCATTTATTCATCGTTTGCTAATTTGTTGATTAATTAACTTATTAAAGAGATTTGACCCGACCCGCGTGTTCATTTTTAATTGACTGTAGCCACAGTCCTATTCACGTTTCCTGGTCCATCTACACACTTGCTCAGTCTGATCTAGGTCAAAGGGGTGTCACGTTGTAATTTTTCTTCGATAAGAGTCTCTAGTGGGACCTAGGCTCAGGCTGTTGGTAGGGGTGAGGGGTGAGTTAGGGCCAATTCTAGATGTTCTGGAGTCGCAGATGTAATTGGAGACATAACAACGTGACACCCCTCTAACGTAGAACAGTCTGAAAAAGCATGAATGAAAGGTGAGACGGTGTGCAGATGGGCCTATACTCCTAGCAAAACTGATTACATAGGGAAAAGTTGGGGAAGGGGGGGGGGGTAGTAATTTTTAAAAAATGTTTGGGGGTGGGAAGGTCTCAAGGGGTCTAATTCTCTAGATTTCACCGCCTATGAGTTTTGCAATCTCGCATAGGCAGTGGGTCTGTTACCCTCCTCTCCCACCCCATCTCACTATCGCTGGGTTCTTTAACTTGTGCTCTATTTATTAAAGCTACACTTAGTCATATGTATATCTCAGATTTTTTATGTTCCTCCAGTAATATGTCGTCCAGGCAATACTAGTACTTTTTAAAAAAATGTTTTCTGTTTAAAAGTTGATCAGGCTTGGGGATAACACACATCCTTAACACACTGTTCTTCTTATTATTATTATTATTATTATTATTATTGTTATTATTATTATTATTATTATTATTATAAATTTTTATCTGTGATGAGACAAGGTTGCTGAGTCCTGTTGCTATTAGTTCCCAGTAAAGGTTAGAGTGAAAATGTACTTTCACACTACTAAACGTTCCCAGTTGAGTATGCACTTATTGAAGAATAAATAAATCAATAAAATCAGACAATCTACATGTCATGTCATGTCATGAGAGCGAGAAAACGGGAGTAAACCGTGGCGGTGGCAAGGCTGGAAGGGGAAAGAGGTAGGAGACCCAGACAGCAGATGCGGAAGGGTTTGACATTATGGCGAGAAATTGACTAAAGGTACACGAGACAGAACACTATGGATAGATGACATCAAACGCCACACGGAAAGGAAGAAGATTTCAGGTTGGGTCCACAAAGAGGCCAGTGCAGTTTTGATAAAACTCTGACTTGGTGAAGCTTCGAACCGAAGACATTGAAGAGTCTAGTCCTGCAGTTCTCTGCCTGTGGGTGACGATCCTTTTGATGGTCATACGACACTTTCACAGGGGTCATCTAAGACCATCGCTGATTTTATGAAGTAGCGACGAAAATAATGTTACGGTGGGGGGGGGGGGGGGGGGGGGGTGCCCAACAGAGGAACTATATTAAATGGTCGCAGTATTAGGAAGGTTGAGAATCACTGGTCTAACGATTTCGCTACCATGGCTTCCAAGTACAAAATGTTGGTCCTTCTTCTTCTTTTTTTCTTCTTCTTCTTCTTCTTCTTCTTCTTCTTCTTCTTCTTCTTCTTCTTCTTCTTCTTCTTCTTCTTCTTCAGCTGCTGCTGCTTTTGCTCTTGAAAGAGTAGCTGGCCCATTAAGTTGTGGTTTCCGGCTAGACTGTGACATCTGCCCCTTGCAGCCCAACGTCAGATTTCTGCAAACTCTCTAATAAGTCGGGTTTTTTTTTTTTACGACAAGCTTTTTGGGAGTGCAATGGGTCTATCCCCTCCCCGCCACCCCTCTCCCACACACACACACCCTAAACCGGGCCACAGGGCAACACAAGGAGATGTGAAATGTTTCATAAATACCTCCTGAGTTTGATGCACTGGGTTACAAGGTACATGAAATTGATGACAGACTCCCTGGACAGAATGCCATCAGCAAAGAGTCGACTATAGGCAGCCTGTGCGGGGAACAAAAATGAATTTGACAATCAGTCAGTATGTCCTTTACACAATGTTGCTCCCTCTTTCTCTCTCTACACCACATAAATAAAGTAAAAATAAAGGTCCCTCTTCCACCCCTTTAGGCATATAGGGCTAGACCTATATTTTTTATAGACTAATCGGCACATGATGGGTGATGTTGGTAAGCATCACACCGGCCGCCTTTACTTACCGGGACTGCACCCGGTACCAACTCAAGGCTGGGTCGACCTGGAGTAAAGGTCATTTTTGAAAAAAGTCTGACTCCGCCAGGGAGCGAACCCACGATAATCCGATCTTTTCACAGCACAGACAGTGTCACTTTCTTTAGCCAATTCTCCAGCCATGTGTGCACCCATAGTAAATGCATCTTAAGTATCCTGTATCCACCTACATGGATTTAGGTCTTTTCACAGCACCGTCTCAGTTTCTCCAGCCTATTTTCCAGCCATGTGTGCCTCCATAGTTAATGCATTTTCAATGTCTTGTATCCACTTACGCAGAGGTCGGCCTCAGTCTTCTTTTCTGGAAACTGCACCCTATATCCCCGTTCTTTCCTGAACACCATGGCGCTTGACATGTCCAAAACACCTCAGCTTTTGAGCGAGGATTCTCTTTACGAGCCAGTTCTCCTTGATGTTCAGGTCATGCGGGAGGAAGTTTTTCTTCTTCTTTGTCCACGGTATTTTTAACTTTTATGTAGCATTTAATTTAAAAGGCTCCGATTTTGTTCTTCAACTGGGGCAAAATAGATGACTTTAAAATAATCCATGTATGCTCAGTCGGTGTCTGTAGCTTGGGATTAAGGAGGTAGTTTTATAATCCCGATGTATCTGGTTCGATACGGACACTGGTGTGAGTATTGACCGTATAGGAAGCAGAAACAAACTACTCAAGGGGAAACACACCTAAAAAATCTACCGATAGTCCATTTATGCTGCGGGTGGTATACAATGTTTTTAACAAGATAGCAGCAACTAACTTGTGTGTGTGTGAAAGGCATTTACAAGAGCTGAATAATGCTAATTATGTGCAATGCTTAAAAGGAAATGCGTTTACAATAAAATCATGCAAAGAAACAAACAAGAGAAAAATAAGCACAGTAGCATGTAATCGGGTACTTATGTTAAAAGATGGTTACAGAAAAAAACTGGTAGGTAGGGAAGTTTACAAATTGAAATTGGAAGTAGAAAAGTAGACAGTGGGGACGAAACTGGACAGAAAAGCAGCAGACTGATATAAAAACAGACCAAAGCGAAGGTATACAAACAGATAAACAGAATGAAAAAAAACCCAGATAAACAGACACCAATAGAGAGGCATTGTTATCCTATTTTTGTTCATTTGTAGTTAGTGAGATTATAGTTCATTCAACAATAGATAATCACACATACAAGCCATTTTTTCGAAAAACTACCTGTTTGATCACAATGATTTTTTTTTTTTTTTTTGCATGCAGCCTTAGAATATCCATGACATTAGGGAAATATTTGTTTAACCAAAGAAAAATATAATGTATAGTTTTTTACCTCTTTACGAAATATATTTTTATTATGAAACTGTCTTGGTAGACTTTTGGAAGGTTTACTTTCATTAGTTTCAGGGAGTAATGCACAGTGTGACTGGTTTAACAGGAGGTCAAGAAAACCTACCCAGTTTCATTAATTTCTCGTGCAAACGCACTTTTAGTGACCAGGAGCCGAAAAAAATATGTCAGTCAAGGTTGTTTAGTCAAAGGCGTTTTCACAAATTAATGTTGAGTTATATTGTCATAAAGCTAGCTTATATATCAACTTCAAAATGAATTTGAGATGCAAATTTATAACTATGCAGAAGTTTACTATTTTAATGTTGTATCAGCACCTTCTAAAGGAATCTAAGAAGGGTCACTCTATAGTGTGAATTTCATAATCCAAAGCAACGAACACGATTGGCTCTTGGTCTGGATAGAACGTCATTTAACTGTTGGATTAATCAGGACAGAGAGTGGGCTCATGTCCAGCAAGGAGGGAAAATAAAAGTTGACGGCTTTGATATAGATGTTATAAAACATGAGATCTTAAAAATGTTAGAGACAAATCAACTTGTTACTCTCCGAAAACTGAAATTAACATTGAAATCACAATGCAGCATTGACATTTCACAAAGTAATCTGTGGAAAATTGTAGGAGCTACAGGGTTCACTTTCAGGAAAACTGTAGGTAGAATGAATATTATTTGTGAAAAGTCACATTTGATTGCTAGTCGAAGAAAATACATGAGGCAGATCCGTGAGCGACGGAAGCAAGGCTTTGAAATTGTATATTTAGATGAATCCTGGGTTAATGCTCGCCATACCTATGCTGAAGAATGACAGTCAATAAAGGGTGAACAGAAAAACATTCCAAGCAGCAAAGGCCAGCGCATCATACTCACTTATGCTAGAAGCAGTGAAAAAAGGCCTTTTCCATGATGCTGGATGTTTTCCAATCAAAAAGTACGGATGTTAGGGACTATCACACCTAAATGAATGGACACATTTTCAGGCACTGGGTAGAGAATGATCGTCCTCCAATTCTGGACAGACCATCATGCCTAGTAATGGATAATGCCGCCTATCATAATGCCGTAACGAGCAAGACAAAGTACCAACGACTTCAAATACAAAAGATCAAATTAGAACATGGCTTGCTAAGTAGAATATTTACTTTTACGACACATATTTGAAAAAAAAAGAGTTGTTGCAGCTTGCGAGGAAAACAAATACGACTAAGGTTTATCACACTGAATACATCAATGAATACGGTCACACTTCTTTGGGACTCCCTGCATTTAATTCACACCTCAACTCCATAGAGCTTGTTTGGTTTAAAGTCAAAAAGACAAGTTGCCGAAAAGAACAGTACATTTAAAATGTGTGATGTTGAAGTAATGACACGTGAATCTCTCTCAAGAAAAGACATTTATTTCTGGGCAAAGTGTTCGAAACATGTATTCCTAGAGAAAGACGAGTACTGGCACCGAGATGGGTTACAATTTGTTCAGCCAGTAACAATTACAACCTTTTGGGATCATCAGGTTCGGAATGATTAAACCATTTTTTTTTGTGTGTGTGTGGGTGACTAGATGCATTTAAAGTTGCAATAAATACATCTCCATATCCAAATGTGTCAACCATGTTAAAATTTGCAGTACAGCTCATATACACATTGGAGTCTAGTGGTGACCGAAGGGGAATGGCTAACACAATAGGGGAGAGAATGATACTCCTGCGTGTGACTAGAGGGCCTGGCCAGCACACTACACTCAAAGCAATGTCAAGATGGGCGTATAATCAGACTGCGTCCGGTACCATTAGTTATGGAACTCTGGCTGCTGAAGATTGGGACGTAGCGCTTATGGGAATGACTTGAGTGCTGTGATGTCTTTCTTGGCTCAGCTCAACTCAGCTCAAGTGAACATAAATGACAACAAATAAATTTACTTTGCCTATCAATGTATTATGAAGATACGTCTCTGAACAAAAACAAAACAAAAATAGAACCGACAATTCAGAGGTCTACTGTAAAATCTAAAAGTAGAATAGGAAACAACTGGACTAGGAAAACAATAGCGTCGAAGTAAAAACCTAAGCCCAACGTTGTTGACAGGACAGGGATGCTGGGCTAGATTCTGTCTCTGATATCCAACAGATTGCCCAGAATATCCTGGAAAATGGAAGTAAGGGTGCTTTATTTATATCCTACCCCAAACAGGGGAAATCAACAGGTCATGGGACAGTCCAATATTTTAGGGAGTGGCAGATAGGCTGCATGCAGTCTTGGGACCCAGGCTACATGCAGACATGGGACCTAGGCTGCACTCTCTCGTGGGACGTAGGTGGGCTGGGTTTTGGGCCAGTTCTAGATGTTTTGGGGTCGTTAAAAATATCAGAAAGCCGGGAAACCCAGTCTTACCACGCTCTAAAATGTTGTACTGTCCTGTGAAGTCATCTGGGAGTAGGATATTAATAAAGAACCGAAAAATGGACTTTAATTCCCTACGTGACGTAAAAACAGCACAACAGCATCACCCTGGTGGTGATGACGATAATGAGGAAGCCTTGTGATTGTCATTGCCGTACTTGTAAAAAAAAAAAATAAGCTATCATTATACTTTATATGTGAAAGAAATTTACATCATCTTCGCTAAGAATAAAGAAAGTTGCACAATTCGTGGTTTAACACCCTCAAGTCCGAACATTTATTTGATTTAATACAGTGCTCCAACTCTCAGTAACCTAAATTGTATCCATTTGTAACAAAGGAAGCCTTAGGTACTAGAGTACAGGCCAAATCCCAAATCCACTAGATTTGCTTTTGTTCTTTGATGTATGGATAAATCGCGGCATCTGTGGCTTAGGCGTTGCGAGTCCGACTCGTAATTTCAACGAACCGCGTTCGAAATCCACTACTGACAGCTTGGATTTTTATCATGGTATGGGGCGTGGCAGGTCAATCCAACCTAAAATGGGTACATGATGTATATCCTGAGGAAGTAAAAACGGCTGGCGTAATGCTGACCACATTACCCGCCTAGTGCTGATTGGTCTGTTAAAAAGATGGGTATTCTTCCCAATTGCCCCTTGCGCCTAAAGGTGTGAAAAGGGATCTTTACTTTTACTTACTTTACTTATGGATGGATGGATAGCAAAGTCAAGATGAAATGCAATATAGAAAAAGCGAATGATAGTAACTATAAAGATTATGTGACGAATATGACGACAGAAAAAGTCTTGAAATGATAAGTAGTTATTTGTTATTTTAATGCTGAGTGAACCAATGCATATCCCACAAAGTTATTTTTAGCAAAACCTCGTCATATGTTCGGCGACCAGGTCGTCCATTGGCTCGCTGGAAGACGACATCGTCGCCTGTCGGGACAGTATTTGGGTCTGTCTCCTTTGACCGCATCAGTACTACAGGAGAGTCCTTTTCAGGGCTCTTGGTGGCGTGCAATTCTAAGCCATTTTATAAGGCGCACATAACTTGGCCACAATTATAGCCTAAAGCTCCCCTTTCAGGGCTACTGGTTCAACTTGACGATTTTTTTTCCCAGCAAAGCAGCCAAGAGACCGATTTCGTGTTTAAAAACTTCGTTCTAACGGGGGCCTGATAATACATCCTTACCAGGAGCAAATTGTGTTCGTGTTAACGAAAGGTTCTACTTAAGCGAGTTAGTATTAACGGAATTTTCTTTTTAAACGAGTTCGTGTAAACGAAATGTTCTTAAGCAAGCTCGTGTTGGCGGAATGTGCGGTCTCGTGTTAACGAGGTTTCAATGTATAACAAAATATGTAGTAAAAACAACAACCGGGCCATCTACAACAACTTAGTCAGGTCGTGCTACTTACTTTCTCTGTGAGACTTATCTGTCGAACTGCTTCGTTCCTCATGTCTATAGCTGGGTCGACTGCTTCACTTTCGCGCGCTTCCGTCTGTTTATTCATCTGAGATATAAACACGTTTGTACCCACATTTACAAACAGGCTGCCTGTTGTAAGGGTCCTTTACTAACGAGTAAACTGTACGGAGGCGTGCTTGCATCTGTTTATTCATCTGAGATATAAACACGTTTGTACCCACATTTACAAACAAGTTGCGTGTTGTAAGGGCCCTTTATGAGCGAGTAAACTGTACGGAGGCACTCTTGCATCTGTTTATTCATCTAAGATATAAATACGTTTGTACCGACAGTTTTTACAGGTAAGTTGGATGTTTTAAGGGCCTTTCAGAAACGAGTAAACAGCGCGGAGTCACAAATGGACCATCCCGGTCTGAGAAAAACGGTGCAACAAGGAGTGACCAGGAGATCTGGCCAGTGCTCAACACTCAGGAAAGGGGCAAGACGGATAAAATGTTAGACTGTTACTGGTACCATCGGGACTGAAATTCTTTGCTTGCTGCTGAAGATGGGTGCGGAGCTCTTATGTGAATGTACCTGGTCTTATGAGGACGATTTTCTACTCATGTCAAAACTCATACAGATAGTAGACTTCGTCCAAATCGCTTCTTCTTCTTCATTATCACCACTACCATTATCGTCATCATCATCAACACCGTATTCTTCCCCCCTCCCCCTTCTTATGCATTCGTCCTTTAAAAAGCGGTTGGCCCGTTGTGTTGTCATTTACAGTTAGGCTGCGATATATGCGATATTGGTAAGGCGTTAGTAATCATATCTGTCTTCAAAACTCTTTCTATCAGTCCATTGTGTCGACTACCAACGTATGAAGTCCCATCGCTACATTGGGCTGTAAGCTACTTAGATTTGTTGAGGTACCCTAACATAGCTGTGTTTATTGTTCATTGTTCATTGTTCATTGAAAGATCATCTTTATAGCACATCGGATATGACCATAAGCGCTCCGATCTCCCAGCTCCCATTCTCTTCTGGTTGATGTAACCATGGGTGGTTCCAGGCTGGTTTTCCAGTCTCGCTGCTTCAATTGGTACATCAAGGGTGTGCACTCTATTCAGTTAAAATTCATTTTTCACGAAAGTGAAAGCCTAGAAGTGTTTGGTCTCTTGTATGACACAGCTGTGTGATACTGTTGCACGCTGTTTCTGTGATTTGCTCCTATTTGATATCATCCTTTAGACTGTAATCCCCCGGGCAGCAATCCTGGAGTAAAACAGTTAATTACCTTTATGTCCATGGTGATATAGTTTTTTAGTAAATCCTCATCTATGCACCTCCTACGTATTTTCTTTCACTTCTCGGCTGACTGTCCATGATTCTTCTTTCTTCCTTTCTCTTCTATTGGAATGCTTTGGGGCGTCAGGGCATGAAGAGATCTCTGAAAGAGATCTCTGAAAGAGATCTTCTGTTCGCTTTGTATCTTCTTGTCAGTGTCTCCGATATTTCTGTGGTCCATTTTCTGTGTGGTCGACCTCAGGAAATGTCATCTATGTATCTGAATAACGCTGCTCTCTGTGGTGCCCTCTCTGATGCCAGTCTGGTTATAAGGTCAAAACATTTGATTTGCTGTCTATCTATAAAGTTCAGTATTGTTTCTGCCCTGACTCTGCTCCAGATATCGTTCCTAAGTCGATCTTTCTTGTTTATACCTAGCTTAGTACATTAACATCATTCTAGTCGATTCCTGAGATCTCTTTAGTTTAAGTAAGTCACTGTCCGTTTGCTGAACCAGTCACCGTGTTTTCAAACTTGCTAGAATGTCACACCTGAACTAGACTGTCATATTCAGACTAGTTTAACACAACTTCCGCTCCAAGATGTCCAAAACTGACATCGGTTAGATGCTGGCCGCCCAATGATCCACATTCCTAAATTAGGACTGGCCTTACGGGGTTTTCAAGAAGTGTTCAGATTAACTCATATAAACTTATTCGCCTTTACTCGAATAAACAAAGGGAGAACATGGAGGCCGTTAAATATTATATATTAATAAAGTAACAGACAAATGTATTGATAGGCACTGATAGAGAGAAGTAGAAAGATATAGAAAGATAGAAGAACACACTAGACAACATACAAATCAAAAGCTATAGTACCGTGGCGGGAATCGAGCCTGTCATATCCAGACGGCATGTGCGCCTTGCTATGGAAACATGTGCACTAAGAACATGGTCAACTAGGCACCTCCGAAAAAGGTGTCTTATTGGCTATGTCTATCTTACAGCTTGAAATCCACAACTATGAAATACAGACATAATTCATTTCAAAACATTGAAATGGCACCACGGGTTACATAAATTTATATTAACGAAGCACAGATCGAATAAAAAGCACAGCAACGATTTACGAACACAATAGACCTTAATGCTTTGTCTAGAATACACAAACATTTAAGAATGGTATTTGACTGGTAGGTTTCACTGTGTATACGTCATTCACATAAATAAGCAAAGGAGGGACCCTTTAGGCCATTAAAAATTATTTATTAATAAAGTAACAGCAATGAATTGATAGGGACTTATAGAAGTAAAACGAAAGAAGAACACACTAGACAACATAAAAATCGAAAGCCTACCCAGAACGCTGTCGCCAGGCAAACATTTCCCAAGTCCATGCAAATAATAGAATGCCTATTCAATACAGTGTCAATATTATTCGTGTATGTATTACCATGTTCTACACACACCTGCACATGTCACCATATTTCAACAAGAAATAAGATACTGTTTAGAGTACTAGATATTCCCCTGTACGCGCACACACACACACCATACACGCCTAGCAGACGCCTATCCATTGAGCTAAATCGGCGACTGGCTGGCCCTCTGGCTCTCCGGTAGACGACTTCGTCACTGGTCGTGACATTTTTAGGCGTCTGTCTTTTTTTTTATCGCATCAACACTGCAGGGCGCCTTTTCATTTCTCTTAGTGCAATGCTAAGCCATTTTATATGGTGCACATAGCCAAGTCACAATTATAACCTAAAGTTTTCCCCCACAGGGATGCTGGTTGAACGTGATGAATTTATTTCCCCGGCAAAGCAACGGAACGTCACTGAGCTACCGCGGTTCCAGTTTGTTGAATGAAAAAGGGTGAGCATTTTCTAGGTGTTGTCTTGTTTTTATCGTTTGAGTTCAAATCCCTTGGCTCCCAGCCCAGGCCGACCAAGCTTAAAATGTGTATCAGGTATTTTCCTTGACGATAGAAAGCAGCCGGCATGATTGGGATCAACTCATCTATCGCGGCTTGAATTGGTCTATTGAAATATGAACCTATTACAAAACGTCGAGCCGAAGAAAACTTTTTTTTTACAAAGGACGTTGATAAGTATTATATGTGGTTTTCCGTTGGCACAAGAACAAAGCAAATTTATTCGTTTCAAGAAGAACACGAAATCGTAACTGAGAAGATGCTGTGGATAATTGTTGAACACCTTACCCAGCCAGCGTATCGATAGGCAGTCATAAAGTCCGACTTGAGCCTCGTCTGTTTTACCACAACATTCCAATCGGCGTCGGCAATTCTCCTGAAGCGATTGACGTTAATAACGAATATAAACATTTTATTTCAATACATCAACATGTAGCAGGTCATTTGCAGAACGTCGCTATTATCACTGTCTGTCTGAAAGCAACTCGGTCTCTCGCCAGGTCTCCCGCCTCATGTACTTTCTTATTCAAGGAGTCAATTATGTCCTGTTCCCATCTTTGTGTTATTAGCCAAACTTCCTTGATGTTCACATTTTTTTTAAATGCCAGTCTTTCTTGTTTTCTTGGTCCATCTTATTCTGAGAATCTTTCTATAACATTTCATATCAAAAGCCCCTATTTTCTTTCTAAGGACCGAGAGATAGTCCATAACTCACACGACTTTTAATAAAAGAAGCTTTTTTTTTTTTCAAAAAAACTACAATAGTAGAGCAAATAAACCGATGTAAATAGTTTATTCTCTTGTCTAATGGACCCAACAGATTTAATACGTCTTCAATTTTATATAACGACTAAATAACGTGTAAGGTGCACATGATAGTAACTGTATTTGTAATTACATAGTATTTGCTAAACAACACAGGAACATGGTAGCTTATAGTAAAACATTGTATAGAGGCGAAGTTTTCCCAAGATAGAGAAAGATATATTTAAAAACAAAAGCAACCTAACAAAGTCTAAATGATGGTTTTCCCTTCCAGTTTGCTACTTGAAGATTTGAAATCCCTTTAAAACGATGAATCGCGTCTTAGATGACAATACAACAGGACTAATTTCAGAATGCCCTGTTCAGCCTCTATTAATTTCCTTATTTATAAATATCGTGCTGTCCCCGCGGTGAAGTTTTGCTGTAGTAGATCCGTGCAGATCTTTAGGTCTTTAGAAGTTCTATGTGGTGAGTTTAAAACGTCTCATACGATGTTAGTTAGTCTTTCATCTTAAGTCCAGGGCAGCGCATAGGGCAGAGGTCATAACTCTGGCGGTTCGTTGACACCTGCTGTAGGCCTTGTATGTTTGTAAGGCACATGGTTAAATCAATTCCTTCTCCAGATAGGGTCATGTTGCTGACGTCATCAGCTTGACGTGAGGTCACCACACCGAGCTAACGATACGTTCCGTTTTCACTCTGACAGTCGGGTTTTTCTTGGTGTGTTCCCAGCAGTTCCCTAAGTACTCTCCAAATAAATTACAGGAATAAGCTGGAGAATAGAACATGTATATTGAGATATACACAAATATATACAGAGATTGCAGCGCTCTGGAAGCAATGTTTACAGTAGAAGTAACCTCACCACAGACACCACCTTTTTTATTTTATTGTTAGAGATTTATTGGCTGTGTATGAAACATGCATTTGCCATTTATGTTAAAATCTGTTGGCAGTGTATGAGAGATGCATTGGCAATTTATGTTAAAATCTGTTGGCAGTGTATGAGAGATGCATTGGCAATTTATGTTAAAATCTGTTGGCAGTGTATGAGAGATGCGTTATCAATTTATGTTAAAATGTGTTGGCTGTATG
>CAJHNH020000274.1:152500-172500 GCA_905116865.2 Candidula unifasciata | reverse complement strand
GTTTTACATATCTAGTTGCCCCTTGTTGGATGCAATTTTTTCGTTTTTTAAAGCCCCACCCTGGTTTTTTGCCGGGGGTCCTGGATATAGCTGGGCCACAAATATGGCTATAACGGCTGAAAGGGGTTTCTGTGACCTCTCCACGGGTGATTATCATCCGCGTGGTGGCACTCTGTGTCACCGGGTGTTTATCGCTTGTGTGATGTTCTGGAGGGGTACAACAAGAAACCTTCCAGGTAATCAGTTTTGCAATGCAGCATGTGTGACCTCGTTCAATAATCACGTAAACGTGGTAAAATTATATAGTTCTAAACAAATCAAGAAATTAACAAGAATAGTTCAATAAACGAAAAATATAGGAACGAGAAATAGCTATTTTCTTCAAACTATATAAAGACTTTAAAATCTGACATAGAAAAAAACTATCACACTCGGAAACAGAGAAGAAGAAGTTACACGGACAAGCGAAAACGAAAATTAAAATCTGCCAACTTACTCAGGTATCCGATGACGTAGGAACACATGATGCTGTTGGCAATGAAGGAAAGAACAATCTGCACCAGCACCAACGTTATTTGCTGTGTTGGAACGGGGAGGTGGGTGGTGGAAAGGTGCGACAAAATTGCAGTATCAGAGAATCTAAACCTATTCTTCATTCAGCTAAGTATATTCAAGGGGATAAAGTGTTGAAAATGGGGACAGTTATGGACCAGAGGTACAAGCTCCAGCGTAAAAAGACCGTTATACAAAACAGTCGGTCATGATCCACGGGTCATTTGCGAGACCTATACCGACCGGATTCAACCAGCGGGCCGTATTCTACCTTAATGTCGCCAGTTGAATCGTTTTTTTTTTTTTTTACTCTTTCGTTTGAAACTGATTTTTAGTAACAGTTTCAACACACCGCTAATTAATCAGTCAATCAGACGCCGCAAAGGCTTTCTGGTTTGAATCTCCAACAAGCTGTTTCTTATCTTGCTAGAACACTCTCTTAGACTTCTGCTCATCCACCTCTAGTGTTGTCCTCCCACTTGTATCGTTACAAACCTCTTGTTCTCTTGTCTTTGATATCCCTCACCCCACCCTCATCCCTGCCACACACACACACATAAACGCAGTATGATTTATTACTTGATTGTTACGTTTTTAAATGGCGCCAAAATATATATTTTTTTAACAACTGTCGTTTCATTCATAAACTCGTCAAAACCTCTGTATTCGATCTGCGTAGCCACATCTACAGAGACTTGATATGACCTAGTTGTTTGCGTGTTCATTGTCTGGGTTTCTACGGCATCATACAGTAGAGCTGAGTATACATAACTTCTGACAACTGTTACGTTTATCTCTCTCTCTCTCTCTGTCTCTCCCTTTCTCTCTCTCTCTCTCACTCACTCCTTCACACACACACACACACACACACACACACACACACACAATTATGGGCTTTTGAAGTGAAATGTTAGAGAAAATGTTTAAGAATATCATCGATCAAGTAAAAGAAAGACAACGACATCCTCCACAACCTGAACGAGATTTAAAAGCAACACCTTGTGCCTAAATTTGAGATACTGTGGTTGTGTTCAACGTCCAGGTGGCCTGGCAAGAACGGTGAAGGAGGGTAAGTTTTAAAGAAAAAGATGCAGAGACCGACTTCCGCTCAGATGGGTACACGATAATGAAGATGCACTGGGTGTTAAAGCATATATAATTGGCTAGAGACAGGGAGATTTCAGTTCCGTTAGTATCTTGCTAGAGTTACATCTACGCACTTCCATTCCATTTGCAGAAAAGGCATTTTGTCGTTTTAGTCGTGGCAAATTTTTGCTTCTGACAATAGTCTGAATTTGCATTTTGAACCAAATTTAGACTAAAAAGATATAGTTTGGTCGCTCAGCTACTCAGCTGGTGTTGGTGAGACACTGTGAGCTGCGGATTTCATTTGGAGTGATTTTATGCTGTGCCAAACGTGGTTTGTGTCAGGAATTGAAGATTATGAAGATGGCGAATGGCCTGTTACCACAGAACTGGTAGTGTCTGATGTGGTTGATCGCGTGTGTAGCTATTGATTTAACGTAACTTGTTTATAATCGTCATCATCATCATCATATACAATATGATCATCGCTATCATTATAATTATCATCATCATCATCATCATCACCCAAGTCACCAATATCATCATCGAATTCGTCCTGATTCTAGTCATCATCTTTATTGTCATTATCATCATCGAATTCACCATCATCATTGTTATCATCAAAATCACCTCAGTCACCATTCTCATCATAATCGTTCATCATCATCATCAAATTCATCATCATCATTATAGTCATCATTATTATAGTCATTATCTTTATCAAATTCATCATTATTATCATCATCGAATTCGTCATCATTTTCATCATCGAACTAATCATCATTATCATCAGATTAATCATCATTATAGTCCTCATCATCATTGATGCCATCATCATGCTCATCATCGTCATCGTCTTCATGATCATCATAGTCATCTTCATCATCAATATAGTCATCACCATCATATATCATCATATCATCATCATCATTATCATTATCATTACCATCATCATAATTATAGTCCTCATCTTCATCGATGAAATCATCATGGTCTTCACTATTATCGTCTTTATGATCATCATCATTAAAGTCATCATAATCATAGTCAGTTTCGTCACCCAGCTTCTGAGTTGAGTGCATGGTGTGACACTGTGAGCTACGAGTGTTTTTCGTTGGCACAGGAGCGGAGCAACAATGGGGTGACCCGTTTGCTATGATGCTGAAACTAGGATTACCAGATTACCAGATAGTCAGCATCATCATTATAGTATCGCGATCATCATCAACTTCCCCTTTTGGCTTTTAAACCTCGTGGGGAAAAACAATTCGCCGTTAACCACTGGGTGGATGGCTTTGAACACTCTCATTTCGTTTAGATGTACACCGTCTTGAGAGAATGTCTTTATTGGGTAGAAAGCAATAAGTGCTGGCTGACCTTTGAAACGATTCCAGCTCGAAAACCGCTGCCGTGCAAACAGAAGGCCATCATCACCGAGTAGGAGCCTCGGATGTTGCACGCCCAGATGGTCACTGTGTTGGTTTTCGTCTGCAAGTGTTTCGCTTTGAAATAAAATCCCAGGAATAGGACGAAAGCTCTGTTGGTTGAACATACAAATGTGTTTGTTAGTCATTTACCTCGGTTCCAAATTCACGGCAAACGATTTACTCCCATAATTGCTCCATTTCTGTGCCTGTAAATGGCAAACAAAAAATTCTTTTTTTGCTGTCTCACTGAAAATTTAGTAAAACAGATAAGCACCTCGAACGGTTAGAACGCGGAGCTCTCAAGCGGAAGACCCAGCTTCGATTCCTCGGTAAAACTGCGGATTTTTTTTTCTGTCGGGGGCTAAATAAAACCCTCACTTGCACAGTCGTGGCGACAGCGCTAGCAACGTGGCCGTAAATTCTTAAGCTCAACCCCACCCCGCCCCCTGCCTACAGCGTAAAAGTGGTAACATAAAGGCAGTAATTGGCAGTTTGGCAGATAAGCACCTGCGATATCCAGAAGCTCGCACACGCAATAAATGAATACAGCAACTGGCAGATACGCTAACATTAGCAATCTGCCATTCGAATTACAGTTCATAGTTAGTAGATTATGTGTAAAATGGGTGCGAATGTAGTTGTCGGCACCTTTCCATCTTTCCAGACGATAGTGTTATACTGTGCTGTGCTGCTGATGGCGACTGTGACTAGCAAGAAAATTCTTACACAATTGTAGCATGGGATTTCAGGATCGTTGTTACCATTTTTTTTAGTGTGTTTCTTCTTAAATGCTCAGCTCTCATCCTTTCTGCTGTCATTTCTTTCCTTAATCTCATACCCTTTCTGATTTTCTCCTTCCATGCAACATAGATGCATGGCATTTTGTTCCTACGAATCCGCCTCAGTACCTGTTTCATTCATGTCCCGCTTGCACACATAATTATATCGTTGTACAGGTCGGCCTTGACACTGTCTTTACATCTGCAATTAGCTATAGAGAATACCTTTAGGGACTCCACATCCTCCATTCTAGAGGTGTTTCCCAGCCACCTACGCCTTCGGAGACAGAGCATTAGGAAATATGTTGTCATACTTGCTCTATCCAATACCTCAGTGTTTCTGATCGTGTCTTGCCACTTAATGTCAGTTTCACTTCTTAGGCATCGCATGTGAAAGCTATTTAGCCGTTAATCCAATTTCCACAACATAAATCATCGTTATTAAGTGCTTTTGCCAGCTGGCGCAGGCGTTCGTGCATCTCCACAGATCATGGTCTTTGTTGTTCTTGATCAATTCCACTGATGATATTTCCCCATACCACTGTCTTAAGCCATCCACCACAATTTCTCTTGATCTGCTTCTGCCTCTTCTATCAGTGATCTTTCCAGTCGTCACAATATTTTCCAGTGCTCCTTTTCTCATTACATGACTTTGTTTGTCTTCTTTTCAATAATATTCTACTTCCATTAGCCATTTCCAGTCAGTCTGTATTAGTTATTCTTGCATTTTAAGGTTTTCGCAACATTCTTCTCAATAATCACTTGTCAGTTGCCTCCAGCCTCTTCCTAAATTGTTTGCCCACATTTCAAGATTCACTGCAATACAAAAGAACATCTGATGTTACAAATGTCCCCAAATACTTTAATTTACTGACAAGGTTAAGCACTTTCCATGGTCAGTCCAACACCTTATTTCTGTCACACGTGGTCCATTCTGATGTCACGAATGTCCCCAAATACTTGAATTTACTGACATGGTTAAGCACTTTCCATGGTCAATTCTGCTCCTAATTTCTGTCATACGTGGTCCATTCTGATGTCACGAATGTCCCCAAATACTTGAATTTACTGACATGGTTAAGCACTTTCCACGTTTTAATATATTTCACAGTGATGACCATGACTTACCTGACCAAGTGCTGAAAAATAAAGATAAAGAGCGTCACCAAGACATCTTTGGGGGTAAGGAGTATAATGACCTTTGTCATCAGATAGATCCCGGCACTCAGGCATGTTATCGACGTCAAGCAGAACACTATCAGTTCCATCACGCTGGAAAGAAACGTGCAAAAACTAACACAATGGTGTTCTTCTTTTCAACGTACAGTTAACAGATTAGTTGCGTATCCTTTACAGGACGTTGCAGAACCAATCCCAGCATTTTTTGGCTTGTGGTTATTCTAGGCACATATTACGTTCAGTAGTTTGCAATTAGTCGGATCTATGGCTAAGTCGATGCGAACACTTCGTAATGCCGGGATGCCGGGTTCGATCCCAGCTGCAGGCTATGCGCCTTGCGTTGGTTTCGATAGTGGTATCAAGAAAGCCGACCGTCCAGGAAGCAATGGCAAACTACTAGACGTAAATTTGCCTAGAAAAACCACACAACAGCCAGGGGCTGGTGGGGTTGGTTCTGCAACGTCCTGTGAAGGATACGCAACTAACCTTAACCTGGATAATGTGATATTGAATCTTTACCCAGATGTACCCATTTAACAAGAGAGAGAGAGAGAGAGAGAGAGAGAGAGAGAGAGAGAGAGAGAGAGAGAGAGAGAGAGAGAGAGAGAGAGAGAGAAAGCATTGCACCAATACAGATAAATGAAGAAAGGGGGCTGTGTGGTCTCGAGGCATGCTGTTCGCCTCGAGTGCTAGAGGTTCCGGGTTCAATCCCCGCAAGGGCTGAAATTTTTTCACGTGGACTTGGACTTCTAGAAATCCCCCTGGTCTCTGGATAATGAGATCGGACGCCCGTGTGCATTGTTGAGCATGCAAAAAATCCCTTGGCAGTTGGAAATCGAAAAGAATAGCCTAACGGCGCTGCTCGGGCAAAAATTTGGAGTTACAAATCTACCAAAAGTATTTCAAGATCCTCGCTGATGCTACAGAGCCTGTACACTGTGCTGAGCTTCTTCGGACTCAGACTTGAGTTAGAAGAAAGAACGGAGCACTTTTGGGTTACTACCCGTGTGCCATGATGTTGATCCGTTGTTAAAAACCTCAAACCTCACATACATGTACAAGATTACCCACAACACTCACTAACTTCCTCACCAGTTGAAGATCAGCACAAACTGTGACGACATGCTGGATCTGCGGTGTGAAATCACCAATCCTGTAATCACTACGCATAGAAACCCGCTGGAGCTTAACAGATAACCTGAATGAAGAAACATAATTATAAAAAGCACTAGCAATGCAACTAAGGTGCTTTATAATTATCCTACCCTAATGAGGGGAAATTCACAGGTCCTAGGACAGTCTAATATTTCAGGGCGGTGGTAGATAGACTGCATGCAGTCGTGGGAAGAAATGAAGATCAGAAAAAAAATAAGATCAAAACTTGACACACAATCCCTGACATTTATCTCAACTTTTCAACTTTAGTAATCAAGGATGGAGGAACCTGAGTGCTCAAGTACCTTAAACATCCTCCTACCCCCCCCCCCCCCTCCCAATCCCCTTCACACGACGCCCTTTTTTCCTCTTTCTAACAACCTTATCTCTCCACCGAGATCTACAAGTTCAGTCAATCGATCAGTGTACCCTCGGGCTGCTATATGAACATTTACCACCCTGAGATTCAACAGGGCAGAACCCAGATACCCAAATGAACCTCCGAATAAGTTCTAATTAAATATCCGTAACTGGTAGTCTGGTAGTCTAGTAGTCTTAGTTTCAGCTTCATAGCAAACGGATCGCCCCATCTTTGCTCCGCTCCTGTGCCAACGAAAAACACACAGAATGTTTATCACAGTATTAGAATTGCAGTTCATGATTAGTGGTAGCAGAAGTCGCCAACAGATCAGCAGTTGCCCACGTGATCAATTTTAATCACATACGGGCACCACAGCACTGCACGACAGGCATCGCGCCATTTTCTGAATCTACAATTCACACCAACACGTTGGTCACAGTCGAAAAAAACTTTCCAAATACAATCCGCAGCTCACAGGGTCACGCCATGCATTCAACTCAGAAGCTGGGCGACGAAACTATATCCAGTCTACAAATGGAGCAAAAATGCATCGGCCACCGTTCGGCAAAAGCAAAAAATTTGCCTCTGTTTCGAACAGCGCCGCTGCCTAACGTCCGTAACGGCTACACCTTATGACACGACATCAGCAGCTTTTAATTTTTAGCCTGAACTCAATATGGAACTCTAAACTGCATAGTTTCAAATCAAGTTTTCAATCCTAACGCTCGCCTCCGGATCGGAATGTCGTGGGTTCAAATCCTGACGGAGCCATACTTTTTTTTAAATGTCACCTTGGCTCCCAAGTCGAATCAGCCTGGAGTGCGTATCAGGTAAAGTCCTGGAAAGTAAAGGCGGCCGGCCTAACACATCAAATGTCGACTGGTCTAAAAAAAAATATAGATCTGTCTATATGTCCAATAAATCTGAGGGCGTCGAAAAGAGTCCTTTACTTACTTTTCCATTACCATTTCTTCTTCCTAATCTTAGCATTCACCGGCTGTAAACTCTGGCGGAAGGTTCTGACTGTTCGTCCATTTCTATACCGCTCTCCTGATCCAGAACCTGAGTGTTGCGTGTGCATCCGTTTTACAGAACTGGCTTATATGTATGCAGACTGCTGATTTTTTGCCTCTCAGGCAGATGCAGTACGACTTCGAAGGAAGCTCCCAGCGACATGCTATTAAGTGGGGAGTGGGTCTATTCTTGTTGTCCCTATAATATGGTCCCTGAACTCACACGGTGACCATTTCCATTTAACACACAATGATGAAACTAATAGTAATAATAAGTTGTTTTTTTTTTTTTAAAATACTGCACACTGAAACAAAGCTTAAGCCGATTCAGAACCCTCCCAGCCCCTAGAAAAAAGTGCTGACACCCTCTTTCCACCCCTCACCCCAAACATAAATGTTTTCTTCGTGTCGACTTCCCTGCCCGTAATGACTTTGGTAATTTCAGAGAAAAACATAAACCAGCTTACTGAGGGCAAATCCGCCATAGCAGAAGGCCAACACAATCGTGATTTGGTTAACATAGTCCTTGAAGATGTTGCTAATCCAGTATATGGTTAGCTTTCCAATGAGGATTCCGACGGTTATCCCCACGAGCAGGTCTAGAAACACGAACACAATTGCTTTCGGGTAGGCCTCATTGCTGCGGGCAATTTTGAAAGCCAAATAGACAATGTAGTTGCCAAACATAGATTCGCCTTCCAGAAGAGTTTTGAGGTCATGTTGAACATCTGTGAATTGATATACAAATAGTCCTTCAGATAAACAAAAAATATCCTTAATTGTTTCCTTATTTACGAAGCATCCCAATATGTAAATTGTTTTATTTTTTCCCCCTATTTTTACAACATGAGCCAGTTTTCTTCTTCTAACCTTTTCGTCACGGGAACACACCCCAAAAAAAAAAAAAAAAGGTAATGACCCCGCTACTATTCACCCTAAATTATTTTTTTAAACAGCTATTTTTTGTTTTCACAGGGCACTAAATATTTCGTTAAAATGTGCATACATACGTTTTAACATTATTGTTTCGACTTATATAAAGATAAGTAGAAGAAGTACTACATAAAAACGAGCGGTTAAAGCATTATATGGAATACATTTGGCCTTCATAGCTTCCCGCCCGTTGGACCGACCGGTCACCCTAGAGAGAGGGGACTGTGTCCAGGGATGGGATGGCTACTTAACGGTTTCAGTACTTCTCAGTAGTTAGTTTCGGTGCGGACTTAGATTACTTAGTCAGTAATTTAACTGTGTGAGCCAGACCTAGGTAGCAGTGTGTGTCCTCACTCGGAGGTAGTTTGTTTGCAGGTCACAATGGGCAATTTACTGATCTGTTGTTACGTTGAAGCTTAACGTTCATGTTATTATGCTTCAATTGTTAGCAATCAGTGATGCAAAATATGGTTCTTTCGTAATATCCTAATTCCCAGATGACGTAAAAGGACAGTCCAACATTTTAGAAGGTGGTAAGACTAGGGTTTCCCGGCTTTCTGATGCTTCTAACGATACCAGCACATCAAGAATAGCCCTTACCCTAACCCACCTACGTCCCGCGAGAGAACGCAGTCCAAGTCCCACGACTGCATGCAGCCTAGGTTCCACAACTGCATGCAGCTTATCTACCAACCCCCCCCCCCACCCCCTGGAATTTTAGACTGTCCCGTGAGCTTTAGATTTCCCCTGTTTGGGGTAGCATATTAATAAAGCACCCAATAATTTTCTGAACGTGTGCGTTCATTTTCATATTTCCTTGTCAGTGCAGTGAGTAGCACAGAATCTGGTCGAGTGCTTGGATGATTGTAAATAAATTGTTATTTGTGAAGCGCTTAGTTTTATGTTAACTAAAATAAACAGATGTTCAATGTGATTATTATAATTCATTTGCTTGATTGTCCCCGTGTAGGTTCCGGGGCCCTGTAACAGGAAAAACAAGAATAGACCCACTGCCTAGCCAAAAGCATGTCGTAGGAGTCGACTAACTGGAAGCTTCCTTAAAATTCAGAGTGCATCGGCCTGAGAGGCAAGGAACCAGCAGTCTGCATACAGGTGAGTCAGATCTGTAAAACTGATGCACATGCAACACTCGGGTTCTGGAACAGGACTGCAGTCCAGAAGTGGATGAACAATCAGAACTTTCCGAAAGAGTTTACAGCCGGTGAACGCAAAGAAAAAGAAGAATTTGCTTGATTTAAGTTAGAATTTGTAGTCTGTGCACGAGGTTCGTCTATGTGCGTGTAGTTATATTTTGTTGTAGTTGTGTAACTCACATATTCATCGCCAGGGCTATCATGAAAAATTTCATGGCCCCTGCACAGAAGAACCCTTGTCTTTTCTTTACTTTTCCTGTTTTTGTTGTTCAGCAAGAAACTGACACATTTTGTCCTAGCCTTATTTCCTTTTTTCTCATCTGACTACTTCTTGTTTTTCTTTTCTTGCTTTACGCTAGCACAGAAAATATGTTTCAACATGCAAGAGAACGTATGTTTGAACATGCAGAAAAGTATGTTTCGACATGCAAAAATCATGTTTCAACATGCAATTACATATGTTTCAACATGCAAGAACATATGTACAAATAACTCGCCACAGCGTAAGTGGTCAGCCGGCTATCCCTCACACTGGACCGGAAGTCAGTCCTTGCACATAGTGACTGACCGGTCTGACGCGCAGTGAGGAGAATATGTACACTGAATGACTATCTATCCTGCTGTAATTGTACACGGGTACTGAAAAGAAAGCTTTTCAACTAAGTCCCGAGTAGACAATAATTTACCACCAAGATTTTCACAACTTTCTTTCCTTTCAATTGGCTCAAACGTCCTGAATGTCAATAAATCGAGTTGGAGTTTTCCAGACCGACAGTGAAATAATTTGAGCAAAACATTCCCACAGAGAAAATATGTACTGCTTATGTGTTTCAGACACCCACAGACACCACAGATACACACACATACACACACACACACACACACACACACACACACACACACACACATGCGTGTGCGCTACCTCATACATCTGGATCCTCGAAGGTGCAACATAATTTGTTTTCTTCTTCTTCTTCTTCTTCTGCTTCTTTTTTCTTCTTCTTCTTCTTCTTCTTCTTCTTCTTCTTCTTCTTCTTCTTCTTCTTCTTCTTCTTCTTCTTCTTCTTCTTCTTCTTCTTCTTCTTCTTCTTCTTCTTCTTCTTCTTCTTCTTCTTCTTTTTCTTCTTCTTCTTCTTCGTGTTCACCAGCTGTAAAATCTGGCGGAAAGTTATGGTTGTTCATACACTTTTGGACTGCAGTCCTTTTCCAGAATCTGAGTTGCGTGTGTATCCATTTCACAGATCTGATTCATTTGTATGCAGATTGCTGCTTCCTTGCCTCTAAGCCAGATGCACTCCGACTTCGAAAGAAGCTCCCAATTATTCGACTCTCACGACTTACTTTTGGATAGGCAGTGGGTCTATTCTTGTGTTCCCAATAAAAGAATGTGTTTTGTTGTATTAGGAATATTCTGGTCTAATCTATGCACTGTAACTAGAGGCCTTCGTGAGTTCAAATCCGCATCGTTACTTTTTAAAAAAAAATAATAAATCAGGTTTAAATGGGTATGAGTCGAAGTTTAGGGAAGCCAACGCAGTCGGCGTAATGTTGACGACATCAAGCATCGAGAGATCTATGGAAAAACGAGTCCCTCCACAGATGCCTGATGTAACCACTGGCGTGTATATGAACATTTACTGTACTTAAACCTCTTATGCGTATTAGAGTGTGCAATGAGATTGTCGTTTACAAACAAAAACGAAATAATCCTCTTAGACATTCAGTCACAAATAACAACAGATTTAACGCCCAGAGTACAGACTCGTAGGTGCCAGGTAAGCTTTCATCATGTGTGGTCCAGGCATCATGATAACGGACATCATGGCGACGTAATCATTGATCTTGATGTCGTCGTAAGAGAAGAAGTAGTAGCCGATGAGGCAGATACTGAGGTACATCAGAACTGGGAACAGAAAGAATAACAGATGGCACTTTTCAAGTTTCAAGTCCACGTACGACGGCAGAACACAACATATGGTATTATGTAACTTTGTTGCGTAGCTTTAACCGTTCTTTGCAGAGCCAACCCAGACATGTTTTGGCTCTTTATGGTTTCACTAGGAAATTTTGGTACTTTCGTTTCAGCTCATCCCAAACACGGGGAGTCCCAGAATCCACTGGAAAGTCGAATATTATAGGAGTGTTACGGTTTGAAATTAACACAGACTAACTCTAACGTTAACCCTACCACTAACCCTAACACCCCTATAATTCTGGACTTTCCCTAGGATTCAGGGTTCGCCATGTTTGCGGTGAGCTAAAATGAAATTACTCATTTTATATTCAGCAGTTTGCCATTCAGGGAAAATAAATTAACAGATTGTGTGTGTGTGTGTAAGTTAGTTGGGTAGCTTTCACATGATGTTGCAGAACTAACCCGATAAATTTTTGGCTCTTTTTCGTTTCACTTGGTAATTTGACTTTCAGTGGTTAGGTTACCATTATGGTACTATTTTAGCTTTAAACAAAAAAAAACGTTTTTCCTTTGTGAGAGTGTTATGGGTTCGGGATACAGTTAGGGATAGGAGTTAGGGTTAGAGTTAGGATTAGGGTTAGGGTTAGAGTTAGGGTTAGAATTAGGATTAGAGTTAGGATCAGGGTTAGAGTTAGGGTTAGAGTTGGGTTTAGAGTTAGGATTAGGGTTAGGGTTAGAGTTATGGTTAAAGTTAGGGATAGAGTTAGCGATAGAGTTAGGATTAAGGTTAGGGCTAGAGTTAGGATTAGGGTTAGGGTTAGAGTTAGGATTAGGGTTAGGGCTAGAATTAGGATTAAAGTTAGGGTTAGAGTTAGGATAAGGGTTAGGGATAGACTAAGGATTAGGGTTAGGGTTAGGATTAGGATTAGGGTTAGGGCTAGAGTTAGGATTAGGGTTAGGGATAGACTAAGGACTAGGGTTAGGGTTAGAGTTAGGATTAGGGTTAGGGCTAGAGTTAGGATTAGGGTTAAGGCTAGAGTTAGGATTAGGGTTAGAGTTAGGATTAGGGTTAGGGCTAGAGTTAGGATTAGGGTTAAGGCTAGAGTTAGGATTAGGGTTAGAGTTAGGATTAGGGTTAGGGCTAGAGTTAGGATTAGGGTTAGGGTTAGAGTTAGGATTAGGGTGAGGATTAGGGTTAGGGTTAGAGTTAGGATTAGGGTGAGGATTAGGGTTAGGATTAGGGTTAGTGCTAGAGTTAGTTGGTGTCTTTGAAGCGGTCGGGGCTGACACAGATCCTAACCCTATCCATAACCCTAGCCCCAGCATATAACACTCCTAGTATATTGAACTTCCCAGGCAACTTCGGTATTTCCTTTGTTCGTGGTAAATTAAAAAACAATGTACCTAAATATGAGTCTTAACATTATATGACCGACTGAGAATCAGACATCGTGATTCCTCTGAAAACTCTTTTTTTTTTTTCTGTAATCCACTTTAGAGTTGTGGAAGCTGTCGTGTTGTAGCGGCTAGATCCTGGTCTGCGGATGGGAAGGTCGTGGGTTCGAGTTCTGGTGGAGCAAGACAGATTCTATTTTTTTTTTTTTTCAATTCATTCTGAATACAGGGAATTCCAGAGATATCCGGAAAGTCCAATCTTTTAGGGGTGTTGGTATAAGTCGAAAGTTCATTTTAAACCGTAACAGTCCTATATATTGGACTTCTCCGAGAACTCGGTGTTCCCTTGTTAAGGGTGAATGAAAAATATGCCCACCGACAGACACACCGATAGACAGAGAGACCGACAGACAGACAGACCGACAGACAGACAGATAGACCGACAGACAGATAGACCGACCAACAGACAGATAGACCGACAGACAGACCGCCCTACCGACAAACAGACAGACCGACAGACAGACAGAAGAACATACACAACTACAGAGACAGACAGATGAACACCTTGCTCCCCTGCAAGGACATCTGAACTCACCAATCATTGGTATGGCAACTACGGCCATATGATAGGCAATGATCTTCAGGTAGTGAACTTCCGTGTTGAAAGCACAATCAAACATGAGGATACACATGTATATGTTGAACGGCGTCTCTGGACTGACATCTTTCAGATGTAGAGGGTCGATGTCAATGCCGACTATTTTTGATGCCATTCCTGGGCCAAAGAATTTTAGAATAATAAAAATGTCTCTAATAATGTTGGGAACAAATGCGTTCTATACATTTTTTAAATATAGACAGACAGACCGATCGGGCGACAGACAGACAGACAGGCCGGCCGACCGACCGACGACGACTGAGATAGATAGATAGATAGATAGATAGATAGATAGATAGATAGATAGATAGATAGATATCGATCGATAGATAATAGATATAGATAGAGAATAGTAGATAGATAGATAGATAGATAGATCGATCGATCGATCGATCGATCGATCGATCGATCGATCGATCGATAGATCGATAGATCGGTAGATCGATAGATCGATAGATCGATAGATCGATAGATAGATAGATAGATAGATAGATAGATAGATAGATAGATAGATAGATAGATAGATAGATAGATAGATAGATAGATAGATAGATAGATAGATAGATAGATAGATAGATAGATAGATAGATAGATAGATAGATAGATAGATAGATAGATAGATAGATAGATAGATAGATAGATAGATAGATAGATTAGATAGATAGATAGATAGATAGATAGATAGATAGACGGACAGACAGACAGACAGACAGACAGATGAACATGCAGACAAATAGATAGATGGACATACAGATAGATAGTAAGTCAGACAGACAGACAGACAGACAGGCCGGCCGACCGACCGAGCGACCGACCGACAGACAGATGGACCTACAGTTAGACAGACAGACAGACAGACAGACAGACAGACAGACAGACAGACAGACAGACAGACAGACAGACAGACAGACAGACAGACAGACAGACAGACAGACAGACAGACAGACAGACAGACAGACAGACAGACAGACAGACAGACAGACAGACAGACAGACAGACAGACAGACAGACAGACAGACAGACAGACAGACAGAGAAGGTTGATTGGTGGATGAACGAAATTATGGATTTCTGACCTGAGGGTTGTCATGCATAATTGGTGCTAATGTTGTACTGTACGTCGGGAGCCGCAAAGCTGTCGCGGCTAGACGCCTGCGGATCGGAAGATCGGGAGTTCGGGTCCTAACGGAGCTAGACTTTTTTTTTTTTTTATGACTTCGGCTCCTACGTCGATCTAGCCTTGAGTGGGTACCGGGTACAGTCCTGAGAAGTAAAGGAGTTGGTGGGTGTGACATTGACCACATCACCCACCGAGTGCAGAGTGATCTACAATATATATCACTAGCTCTGTGTGTACAATACACCTGAAGGCGGGAAAAAGAGCCTTCTCGTACCTTAACGATACCACAGGGCGCAATATTATACAGATTAAACTGTAACCTAGTGAGAGGTCGACTATGCAGAGGATGGACCGGATACATATCGGAGACATTGAAAAGTACTTTATATGAAGCGAACAGAAGGGCCGGTTCCATATATCTTTTTTGAGGCATTTCACGAGTAAAGAAGAAAAACAAGAAGAAGAAAGATACTATGTCAGTTAGACCATTCACTTACCTATCATAAATCCAGCTAGAGTCATGAAGATGTGCACCGGCAGGGACATGCCACGGGCAACCACAAACTGTCTGGCAAGCACTGCACATCAACAAGACTTGTGATAATTTTATGGTGGTCACGTAGTTTAATGATGGTCACGTAGTTTTATGATGGTCAAGTGGTTTTATGACGATCACGTGGTTTTATGATGGTCACGTGGTTTTATGATGGTCACGTGGCTTTATGACGGTCAAGTGGTTTTATGATGGTCACGTTGCTTTATGATGGTCACGTGGCTTTATGATGGTCACGAAGTTTTATGATGGACACGGAGTTTTATGATGGACACGGAGTTTTATGATGGTCACGTGGATTTATTAACAGTACAAGCAATGGGTAACTAATATTTAGAGTTGTGTTATTGTCAACGGCTACTCCTTAACAAGAATACACGGAGGCAAAAGGTGAAGGAAAAAAGTTTGGAGGGCGGTCCGGCGGGAAGGGGGTGTGGTAAGAAGAAAAAAAGTAACAGCAGTAGTGGTGGCACCGATCGAAGTAGCTGTAGCAGCAGCAGCAGCAGCAGTAGTAGTAGTAGTAGTAGTAGTAGTAGTAGTAGTAGTAGTAGTAGTAGTAGTAGTAGTAGTAGTAGTAGTAGTGGTAGTAGTGGTAGTAGTAGTAGTAGTAGTAGTAGTAGTAGTAGTAGTAGTAGTAGTAGTAGTAGTAGTAGTAGTAGTAGTAGTAGTAGTAGTAGTAGTAGTAGTAGTAGTTGTTGTGTAGTAGTAGTAGTAGTAGTAGTAGTAGTAGTAGTAGTAGTAGTAGTAGTAGCAGTAGTAGTAGTTGTTGTTTTTGTTGTTTTTGTTCTAAGAGAAGTAGTAGTGGTGGTGGTGCTGGCGACAATAGTATGAGTAGAGTGGCAGTGGTGATAGTAATGGCGGTGGCAGTAATAGTAGTAGAATCAGCAGCAACAGCAGTTGTAGCAGCAGCAGTAGCGTCAGTAACAGCATTAGTAGCAATAGTAGTTGGTGGTGGAGTAGTCGTGGCGTTGGTGATGCTAGTAGTGGTAGTTATTATGACTAAAAGCTGTTATTGTTATCGTTATTTTTTTTATTTTTTTAAGCAATATTCATAAAGGAGCCGCCGTGGTATAGCGGCTAGACGCTCGCCTACGGAAGGAAGGTCATGGATTCGGTTCCTGATGGGGGCCTGATTTGGCTCTCCTTTAAATTGCGGTCGCTAGCTGGAAATCCGACGGTCGTTTAGTCTGAGTTCCCTCCCTTGGCTGCAGTGCAAATACGGAGTGGTAAAGAGGGAACGAAACAAATAATATAGTTACATGTTTTCAAAAAATGACCTGTTTTCCAGGTCGACCTAGCCTTGAGTGGGTACCAGGTACAGTCCTGGGAAGTAAAGGCAGCCGGCTTGATGCTAAGTGCCGTTTGGTCTATGAGATCTAAGTCTAGCCCTATATACCCGATACGCCTGAAAGGCGTGGAAAAGGTTCTTTTAATATTTACAGGGCATTATTTTGTATGGGAAATAAATCATGGTGAAATGGTTACTGGAAAACTTACCTCCAATAGCCAAGAATGAAAATCCAAAAAGGATTACATTTAATTCTTCTGTATACATTTTGAAGTACCAGCTCTAAAGCATGAAGATAATGACAGGCATATATTTATCTGTGCTTGCACAAGCTTCGTTCAAAAACAACTGCACATTTTTTTTGCACAAGCTGCGCCAGAGTAATTAAAATCTTTATTGTTTTCATTTGTAAATGTTTGCTTTGCGGCTCACGCCATCTTTGTTGGAGATGACGTTATGCTCGCGGCGAGTAACTCTGACAACCGCACATGCGTAGATGAGTTGAGTTGAGCTGAGTTAAGTTTTGACATCACAGCACTCGGGCATTCCTAACTATGCCCCGTCCTTATCTTCAGCAGCCAGCGCAGAGTTCCAATACTGATTTTACCAGTCACAATTTGGTTATGTGTCCGTCTTGCTTTTTCTCTGAGTGTAGTGAGCCGGCCAGACTCTCTGGTTATACCCAGATTCCCTATTCTCTCTAGGCCATAATAATCTTCTATCTCTATTGATTCCGTTACTTGTTCCCAAAGGGGTTTGACCACATCTGCCTTTTGATGTATGCGTAGCTGATAGGTCTATAATGCAAAATAAATCGATTGACACTACTTCTGTTTCTTCTGTCGTCGTCTCATGTCTTTTCTTGGTAATGGTAATTACAAAGAAAACTGACCCTCCAAAATGCAACATCAAAGTAAATGAGACAAACCTCAGACAAGTTGATATGTTTAAGTACTTGGGTACCCTGATAACATCAGATGGAAGATTATTAAGGAAGTTAAATGTCGAATAGCTTAGGCAAAAGCAGCATTTTACAAAATGAAGAATATGTTATGCAGTACTTTTTTATCAATTGAGACGAAAAAGAGAATTCCAACCAATCTGCCTCTCTGTTCGTTTCCTAAAACACAGGTATGCTCTGAAGAAAATATCCAAAGGACGTTAGCGACCAAAAACCTCTGAAATGGTGTTTGCCACTCTGCACGGAGTATACCTGTCTCCACTTTGCTCCACAGGATTCTTGTAAAAAGGTAAAGATCCCCTTTCACGCCTTTAGGCGTATCGGGTATATGGGAGAAGAGCCCATATTTTTACAGACCATCGGCACTATGTGGGTAATGTGGTCAGTATTACGCCCGCTGTCTTTACTCCCCAGAACAGCCATCCTGGTACCCATTCTTTTTTGGCTGGGTCGACACACAGACTTCTGGAGTCAGTGCAAAACCAACATGTATGTGCAACTAGTTTTCAAATCTGCGGAAGCCGAAGTGACCTCTTCCACCTCCATTCTCAAACTAAGTGTTGTTCTATCATCTTTTTCTTCTTCAGCATTTCGAGACCTTGAGGTTCTTTGCTGCAGATATCACCCGCCTCCATTCATCTCTCTGGTTGGCCTTCTCTTCCAGTTGGTGACAACCATTGTTTGCAGGTCTGTCTGGACATTATCTCTCCATCATCTTCTTGGTCTCCCTCGTGGTCTACGACCATTCATCTCCCTGGTGTATACAGTTTTCACTTCTCTGTGATCTGACATTCTCTTAGTATGCCACAACTATTTCAGTCTGTTCGCTCTCTTGATGCCAGCTATCAATGGTGATTTTAAAGAGATTATTAATTGTTGCTTCTCACTCTCCATTCCCCGCTGTTTGCATCTTTAATGGGTACAAAGATTCGTCGAAATCCTGTAATAAGGATTCATCTCTTTTAGTAGTGCTCTAAGTTTCAGAGCCATGTGAAACGACTGGTCTTATCGACGTTTAATATATTTTGATCTTAATGTTGCGAGACAGATACTTTTACTTTAACAGATGTTGAAGGGCATAGTTTATTTTATTTACAGATTGTATTTTAGATTGTATTTCTTCTCTTAGCATGCTGGAGCAGTTGAAGTTTGCACCCAAGTATATGGTTCCCATTTTCTGAGCTGATTCTTTTTGTGCTATAATATGCATTATTTCACGACGAAAGGGGAGAAAAAGATGGATGCACTAGATAATAATAAACAAATATATTTTTTTTAAAAAAATTTAAATCAAGAAAACCTCACCTGCCTACTGGAAAATAATTACAGCCCGTGGAGTTGGTAGTCATCCATGTACACGACCTTCTCTTGCCTGCTGTCGATCATTACTAACACAAGTATGTTTGTGTTTGTGTGTGTGTGGCACGGGAGGAGTGAGGGTGGTCTCCGGGTTCAGTGGCAAAGCCACTTGCTTCGCGTTCTGAAAGTTGTGTGCTCGTTTTAAGAACTTTGTTGTTATGTTCATAAGAGCAGTTTTTACTGAAATATATGTAGATAATCGCTGATCATACAGAGCGGGTTTCATACAATGCATTTTATGCTGGAGACAATCTGCCTCGATGTGCATTTTAGTCCATGATAAGCCGACCAGAAGGCAAATGTACACCTAATGAGCCACCGAGGCTTTTTTTTATTTCTACGTGAAATGTTGAATGAAGAATCGACATCATAACACCCCTAAAGCGCTCTGCCACCGTCTTCAGCAGCAAGCTGAAGGTTCTAGCTCCGGTGACATCAGCAACTGTCTGATTCTATATCCGTCTAACCTTTTCCTTGAGAGTTGAGTATCGGCCAGATCCCCTGGTAAGTCTTCACAGCGCCATTCTCATCGGACCGCTGTGATCTATTTGTGCCTCCGCATTGTTGACTCGTTCCTAAAGGGTCCTAACAACAGTTAGCTTGTCATGCATCAATTCACCACCAAATGGTGTAGAACTGACCAGTTTACCTGCCTGCTCGTTTCCTAGAACACCGGCATCACGTGGAGAAAATATCAAAAGGAGGCTAACTACCCGGGACCTCTGTAGCGATGCTTGCCATTCTGCACGCCTGTCTCCACATTTCTCAACATGCTCTGTGAGTCAGTTACAATTACGACAGGTAAATAAATTGATTCTCAAGTCAGCAGAAGGCAGCAATGAATGCCTCTACCTCAGTTCTCAAACTAGATGGTGTGATATCATATGCCCGGCTTTGTTGCACTAAGTGATGCCCTCTTATTTCTATGTGAAATTAAATAATATTTTAAATTTTATTATCCTGTTTGTCGGGGGGGGGGGGGGGGGAGGTAGTTCTTGTTATTCCGTGTGGATCTTCTTCCTCTTTTTTTTTCGCTTAAAACAGATTACATGTATCTGTAATATTGTCTCAAGTATGAATTTCACTTCTATTTTTATTTACTGGCCACCCGTA
>CAJHNH020000274.1:50000-150000 GCA_905116865.2 Candidula unifasciata | reverse complement strand
AAATCCAAACGTTAAGTGCACGCAGACAGTTAGTGCTGTAATATTGACCTGTGTTTCAATATTGGCAGAAAATTATTAATTAATTATTGATCAATACTTATATTATCAATGCCTACATTGCATATGTTAATAGAGTCTTAGTCTTTAGCTCTCTTTAACTCTTTCGTAAGTATTTGTTATGGGTATATTATTAACAAAGAGGCAAACACTGTTCTTTAGCCACATAATGAGAAGAGAGTCATAGGAGAACTGGAAAGATCAGTGGGAAAAGGGGTAGCGGCAGACCAAGAGAGTCGACGCTGGATGGGCTGAAACGATGTCACGGAGGAATATCATCAAGAGAGCTGATCCAGGCGACCAGGGTTCGCGATCTTCAGAGACGCGTGAGCGCTTACGCCAGTTGGCAGGGCACATGATGATGATAATATTGTTAAAATCATGCGATATGCTGATGATATCATTTTGGCGGCTGACAGTGAAACACAATTGCAAGACATGATGGACGTAAATATTACAGAATGTCAAAACAGCTCTTATTTTGAACAGCAGCAAAACATAAATAATGGTTATTACAAAGAAAATTAAACCTCAAAAATACAACATCAAAGTAAATTGAACAAACCTCAAACAAGCGGATACGTTTAACTACTTGGGTACCCTAATAACATCATGGAAGATGTATTAAGGAAGTTAAATATAGAATGGCTTCAGCAAAGTTAGCATTTTACAAAGCAAAAAAATGTTCTTTGCCATCTTTTGATGTCAAGGTTAAAGAACTGTTAAAGCTATACAAATCCTATCCTGATATACGAAAGTGAGTCACAGAAAGTTGACCAATTAGCGAAACATTATTTGAAAGCTGTGTAGATGTGGTTTTACAGACAAACACTGAGACTAAACTGGACAGATAACAATAGTAATGAAGACGTCTTGAAAGAAACTGACTTACGAAGAGAACTGACTGCCCACATCAGAAAGAGACAATCTGCATTCATTGTTTATGTCATGAGAAGGAGAAAACTTGAGTACATCGTGACAGTGGGAAAGCTGCCTGGGAAGAGAAGCAGATGGAGACAGAGAGAGAGAAGATGCTGGACAGTCTGACATTATGACATGGAAGATCATCTGTGTCAGATTTGATTGAAAGTACACGTAACACATGGATGTGGATAGACATGACTACCAACGCTATGCGGCATGGACTATAAGTAGAAGAACTCTTTCAGTCGCAAACCGTTTCTTTAATGACTTTATATTCCAAGGATAACCATCATGTAGCAGGTCCTTTGCAGAACGTCGCTCTCATCACAGTCTGCCTGAAAGACCCTCGGTCTCTTGCCAGATCTTCTGCCTCGTGTACATTCATATTCAATGAGTCATATCTTGTACCCATCTACGTGTTGGTCGGCTCCTGTGTCCCCCCACCCCCCCTTCCCCACCGCTTTCTTGGTACCATGCCTTCTGCTACTATTGTGTTTTTTGCTTTTTCAACCCGCTATGGCGCTTGATATGACCAAAATATTTGAGCTTCCGAGACAAGATGCTCTTTATTAGCCAGATCTTTTAAAATGACATTATTTCTTCTCTTCTTTGTCCTTGGTATTATGAGATCATTTTGCAGCGATTCACATCAGAAGCCATATATATTTCAGGGCGTTGGACTGTTGTGATAGCATATGCCCGGCTTTGGTGTGAAGTTTTTCAGAGACACTATGGGATACGATTAACTAAATAAATTATTGATTAAGATGCAATGGGGTTTAATAGAATAATCTATAAACTCATGCTGAATTGTGTTTTGTACTGAAAGAGTTCAAACAAGCTACTGGGCGTTACTGATTACTATTAGGCCATTTTTATTTTTTATTTTTTCAACCAAGGAGAATTCATGCAACATGTTATATTGACTAGTTAGTATTCAAAGACCGGTTTAATTTCTCGACAGCTGGCGATAACAATAGTATAATCAGGTCACTACCTGAAAGCCGCAGTAGCGCAGCGGCTGGACGCTCGCCTATTGGTTTGAAAGTGTTGGGCTCAAATCCGAATCCAGCCGGATTTTCTTATGAACATGAGATCCAGATTCCCAGATCAGATCAACCTAAAATGGAAATCTGGTAAAGGCTGGTGAAAAAAAAAATGGCGGCCGGCGTAATGCTAACCTCGCCACCCAGCGAGTTCCTGTTGGTTAATAAAAAAAAATATGAGCATATTATCAGATCCCAGTACCCCACAGGACAGGTCACTCTTTGATTTGGTATTTAGTTAATCTACCTAACAAGTGGTGGACAGAATAAGAAAAAAAAAAGAAGGGAGGAAAGCCAAGGACAAAAGAAAGATGGAGGGAGAAAAAAAGAAATAAAGAAAGAAAGAGAGATAGAAAAAAAAAGAAAGAAAGAAAGAAAGAAAGAAAGAAAGAAAGAAAGAAAGAAAGAAAGAAAAGAAAGAAAGAAAGAAAGAAAGAAAGAAAGAAAGAAAGAAAGAAAGAAAGAAAGAAAGAAAGAAAGAAATCGAAAGAAAGAAAAAGAAAGAAAGAAATGAAAGAGAAAACAGAAAGAAAGAAAAAGAAAAAGAAAGAAAGAAAGAAAGAAAGAAAGAAAGAAAGAAAGAAGGAAAGAAGAAAAGAACAAAAGAAAGAAAGAAAAAAAGAAAGAAAAAAATTAAAGAAAAGAAAGAAAGAAAGAAAGAAAGAAAGAAAGAAAGAAAGAAAAAGAAAGAAAGAAAGAAAGAAAGAAAGAAAGAAAGAAAGAAAGAAAGAAAGAAAGAAAGAAAGAAAGAAAGAAAGAAAGAAAGAAAGAAAGAATAAAAGGAAAAAAAGAAAGAAAGGAATAAAGCAGAAAGAAAGAAAGAAAGAAAGAAAGAAAGAAAGAAAGAAAGAAAGAAAGAAAGAAAGAAAGAAAGAAAGAAAGAAAGAAAGAAAGAAAGAAAGAAAGAAAGAAAGAAAGAAAGAAAGAAAGAAAGAAAGAAAGAAAGAAAGAAAGAAAGAAAGAAAGAAGAGGAAGATGACGATGAGTTTGATGGTGACATTGATGAGGACAAAATGATCTCCTTTTATAGCTGATGGGATTAGTTTAGCCTCTAAATATTTTGGGTTTGGCTACACTTGCAAAATAAAACTGGCAGTTTTGAAGATCGGTAGTCTCGGGAAGTGGACAGTGAACCGAACAGTTTATATAAAAAGATTTGGGAAACACTGGTCTATCCGAAAAGATGCAATCACTGCAAAGCAACCACACACACACACACACACAAAGGCGTAACTGAACAGCTAAGACAGGCTTGAAAGACCAGCATAACAAGCCCTTTACCCATAGACACTACTATTACCTGCCCTCATTGTCCTAGATCAGTGTCTGTAAACCTTCCAAATTCCGCGACCCTTTAATACAGTTCCCTTATGTTGTGCGCGGCCCCAAACTATTATTTTCTTTCAAAACTTCAATGAATATTTGTTTTCCGATGGTAGTAGGCGGCCCGTGTGAAAGGATCGTTCGATCCAGAAAAGGTTAAGAACCACTGTCCTAGATCCTTTCGGGCCGGTATTAGGCTCACCGGGCTCACTGGCAATCAACTACAGTTTTATGCTGGATACAAGAGAGTCGTCCTTATCACTTGTGATTGACGAACAGAAACAATAATTTTTTTTTAATTGTGACAAGTAAGTTAGTAAATTTTACCCCACCAGGACATCACACAGAGAGATAAACACCGCGTGACACAAAGTGCCAACATGCGGATGAGGATCACCCATGGAGAGGTTCCGGAAACCGCGTTTAACCGTCAAGCTATTTTGCAGCCCCTGTCAATAGCCAGAGTGGGGTTTCAAAATAACAAAAAAAAAATTGCCTACCACAAGGAGGATGACGAAAATATTGAGACTGACTTGCGACAAGTAAGTAAATTTTACCCCACCAGGACATCTCAAAGAGCGATAAACACCTGGTGACACAAGGTGCCACCATGCGGATGAGGATCCCCCGTGGAGAGGTCCCTGAAACCGCGCTCAATCGTCAAGCTATATTGCGGCCACCCTCGCGAGGCTTCAAAATAACGAATAATTGCGTCCCCGCATGCGGACAATCTTGGTTATGGAACTGCGACAAAAAAAATGATCTTTTTTTTTTTATAGCGAAACAATAAATATGTATGTGTGAAAACCTAATATTCTGCAATTCCTCTTCTTTATATTTGGCCCCGGGAGTTGTGTGCTGCAGATATAATGCACTTTTTTTTCATCTCTATGATTAGTTTTCTCTGCTATCCTCCTACTAACGGTCTGTAAAGATGGCGGCGGCAAAATATCCAGCCAAGCCTCGGTCACGGGTCATGTGTTGTAAACAGTTAAAAAGTGAAGTGGAAACTAATAAGGAACGAAAACTAATGAGAAACGAAAAATGTCATATGAAATCGACTACTTACCGATAATTGTATACCTTTATATCTAGAAATTGTGGCACAGAAGTTGTGAATACTGCCCGAAAATCTGCTGTTTGTGGCTATTTCGCCATTTAAACTCGGCTATGTACGATCGGAACAAGGCGCGGCTCGTACCGCATTGCTATCGCACCTATTTTTTTTAGTAGCATCCACAGACCGGCTATCCTCCGAATAATGGGTACAAAAGATGTCGACCAAAAACAGGGCCTCACTAACGTGTCAATTTCAAACTTCCAGCGACTTAATTTGCTGTTTTCCGGCTCACGCGGCGTGGATTGGGACTAATCTAGATAGCTAGGACTCACGAGCAAAGCTGCAGGAGATGCGGAAGCTGCTGCTCGTGGATCTTAGCCATCTTGTTTAGTCCCATCAGCGGCGTGAGGGAGACTCTCGGCGGCGATCTTAACTCGGCGGTTTGTTCCGTTTCTCGAAATTGTCAACAGACACTAATCCTAGTTTTGCCGCGATGTGCTCGTGACCGCAAGTGCGCAATGACCAGTGACCGCTGCTCGGCTGGATATTTGGCCGCCGCCATCTTTGCCGACCGTTTGTCGGAGAATAGCCGTTTTCTCTTTTATAGTTGATGACCACGTGACTATGCTTTATAGCTTATTACCTCTCCAGCGTCTTCTTGGTCTGCTTTGTGGTCTACGAACATTTAACTCCCCTTTTGCCCACAGTCCCCCCGCCCCCCCCCCCCCTTTTGTCATTCTCTCCATATGCCCCAGCCATTAAGTCTGTTCGTAATCGGGATGCTTGCTATCAATGGTTTCTCAGATGTTTTTTAATGTTGCAGGGTCATTGTCCGTCTGAGTGTGTCAGGTCCGCACGATAAGCGATAAAATACCAGGTGACATGAAGTGCCACTATTGGGATTAGAATCACCTGGGCAAAAGTCACATAAACCCCGTGCACACGTTAGGTTATATTAGGGCCCCCAACGACAGCTCAGGGAGGGGAGATTTAAACCTCGACCAGTTACCAACTGACGAGCCATGCTGCTGACGTCACTATGTTAGGCTAACGATGCGTTAACGCAGTGGTTCTAAAAAAAGAAGTAAACTATTTTAGACAGTGGCGAGAGAAGACAACTTAAATTTTAACTTTAAAGTATCTAAATGCCTTCTTTAATATTTTCACAATTTTTAGCCGACTTTTCTTGATTTTTGCCGCGGCACCCCTGGCATACGCTCACAGCACACCGGGGTGTCCTGGCACCCAGTTTGAGAACTGCTGCGATAACAGATAGTTTGCCGAACCCGGTGACGTCAGCAGCATGTCCCTTCAGCTGAAATCGGTCGTGTTTAAATTAACAGAAATTTTCGTCCCATATTGGTGCGAACTGCTTTCAACTTTTGTAACAGCTAATGCGTAAGTGACATTCAACCCCAACAGGACCGTACAACGAGCGACCAACACCCGGTGACAGAACGTGCCACCATTCGGATAAGGATCACCCGAACACAAGTCTTAGAAACCAAGTACAGCCATTAATTATGTTAAAGCCTTTGTTACAGCCTGGGTGGGGAATTATGATAACGAATAATTGAGACCCAGAGTGGGACAGCTTGACGGTATGTGAATCGGCTTAAGTATGTATGTATGTATGTATGTATGTATGTATGTATGTATGTATGTATGTATGTATGTATGTATGTATGTATGTATGTATGTATGTATGTATGTATGTATGTATGTATGTATGTATGTATGTATGTATGTATGTATGTATGTATGTATGTATGTATGTATGTATGTATGTATGTATGTATGTATGTATGTATGTATGTATGTATGTATGTATGTATGTATGTATGTATGTATGTATGTATGTATGTATTGTATGTATGTATGTATGTATGTATGTATGTATGTATGTATGTATGTATGTATGTATGTATGTATGTATGTATGTATGTATGTATGTATGTATGTATGTATGTATGTATGTATGTATGTATGTATGTATGTATGTATGTATGTATGTATGTATGTATGTATGTATGTATGTATGTATGTATGTATGTATGTATGTATGTATGTATGTATGTATGTATGTATGTATGTATGTATGTATGTATGTATGTATGTATGTATGTATGTATGTATGTATGTATGTATGTATGTATGTATGTATGTATGTATGTATGTATGTATGTATGTGTATGTATGTATGTATGTATGTATGTATGTATGTATGTATGTATGTATGTATGTATGTATGTATGTATGTATGTATGTATGTATGTATGTATGTATGTATGTATGTATGTATGTATGTATGTATGTATGTATGTATGTATGTATGTATGTATGTATGTATGTATGTATGTATGTATGTATGTATGTATGTATGTATGTGTATGTATGTATGTATGTATGTATGTATGTATGTATGTATGTATGTATGTATGTATGTATGTATGTATGTATGTATGTATGTATGTATGTATGTATGTATGTATGTATGTATGTATGTATGTATGTATGTATGTATGTATGTAATGTATGTATGTATGTATGTATGTATGTATGTATGTATGTATGTATGTATGTATGTATGTATGTATGTATGTATGTATGTATGTATGTATGTATGTATGTATGTATGTATGTATGTATGTATGTATGTATGTATGTATGTATGTATGTATGTATGTATGTATCTATGTATGTATGTAGGTATGTATGTATGTATGTAAGTTGTATCCGACAAGGACATCACACAAAGCGATAAACACCTAGTGACACAAAGTGCCCAGGTCCCCAAAAAAACGTTCAGACGATAGGTCATATTTATGGCTCGGCTATATTTAGGGCCCCCGACAAAAGACAGGGTGGGGCTTTAGATAACGAAGAATTGCATCCCACATGGGGACGGCATAGATAACTAAAATGGCTTAAGCAATCAAGTATAATCTTTACTGTCTGGTGATCTCAAAATACGATCTGAAGTTGTAAAATAGGATTACGTCTAAGCAAATACACAAATAAAAACAATATCCGAACATATAAATGTATCATACTGGTGCAGTAGTTCAAACACAAACGTAATCAATAAATTTATCCTGCAGCAATCAAACTCTGTAAATAGACAACTGGAACGCCGTCTTTTAAAAAAATATTAAAAACCCCATTGCAGTTAATTGTCCGTCTATTGTCCGTCTACCACGTGAATAGTCACTGTGACTAAGACGGTCTAACTAGTTTAGTATACAATATTATGTACAAGGTGTTATCAAATGAAACCATCTCCAGGCAGGTAGGTAACTGTACCCAACCAGGACATCACACAAGCGATGAACACCCGGCGATACAAAGTACTACCAGGCGAATGGTGATCATCAGTGGAGAGGTCCCAGAAACCCCTTTCGGTCGCTAGGCCATATCTATGGCTAGGCCATATCTATGCCCGGCTACATTCAGGGCCCCCGTGGTAGGGCTTCACATTTTTGAAAAAATGGCATCCCACATGGAAACGACCACTGGCTTGGTTAAATATATACCAAATGTGTGGACATCCATTATCAAGTCTGTGTTATCGTTAAGTACTCACCGCCCAGGGTATCTTATCTGTTTCGTTTTGCAGCTTTTGTACCTATTTGTCATGTTCTGTTACAGTCATTCGCGAACTCCCACCCCCACCACGTAACGGCGGCCGGCTTGTCTATTAAATCTAGGTCTAGCACTGTATGTTCGATATGCCTAAGGACCTGGAAAAAAAAAAACCTTGACCTTTCCTAATATGTGTTCAATGAATTCATTTTGCTACCATCTCAACTGCTGTCATCCCATTTTGCATCATATTTACATCACACACGCCAAAATGTGCTGGGAGGAAAAAAGAAAAAAGAAATCTGTGATGTGCTTATATATATATATAGATTTGTGGATTAATGAAGACTTATTTGGAAGCTCCTTAGATGTTTTATGGGAATTAGATTAAAACTTATTTGGAAGCTCCGAAAATGTTTTATAGACGAATGATGAGAACTGATTACCCACAACAGAAAGAGCCAATCTACATGGTCATGTGATGAAAAGAAGAAAACTGGAGTACATCGTGAAAGCAGGAAAGTTGGAGAGGCAGAGGGAAACCGAAAAGAAAAGTTACTGGACAGTCTGACATCATGACATGGAGGATCGTCTGTATCAGAGTTGAATAAAAGCACACGAGATAGAAGTTTGTGATTAGATATAACTACGAACGCCATAAGGCATGGACTTTAAGAATACACACACACACACACACACACACACACACATATATATATATATATATATATATATATATATATATATATATATATATATATATATATATATATATATATACAAACACACACCTGACAATACGAAAACATGCAAAGAGTTCACTGCATATCTAGTATGTATGCCTATTTTTGAGATTCACCGGTAAGCTTAGAAGACTGGGATAATTTATAGTCTATTGGTTGGTTCAATTAATCCAAGATCGTGCCTCAACGTGCATCGATTGAATGGCGTGCTTGTGTGTATTCTTATCTAGACGAAAGTAAGGTAAGCTTATTGAGCCAGTCTATTATAATATAGTCTTTCGTGGGGCTGCATTTCTTTACGCCCTCGTCACCTGGTCCAGATGCTAAACCGGTAAGCGTGGTCGCCACGTTGTTGATTTGTTTTTCCAGTATCAGAGAGGCAACTGTCTAGGGACATTCTTTAAGGGTAAGTGTATAGCTGCATGCATAGTCTTCTTTGCAGTTTTTAGTTTACTGTAGCATTATGGTTTGTACACTACGGCTGTTATACGGTGTTTCCCGCACACACACAAAAGTGTATATCTGAAGGTGAGTAATTTTGGCATCTCGAGCTACGAAGAGTGAGGGAATTGTGCCACTCTCAAGGAATCAAATTGGATAAACACGACATCATGAAGTCTCTCACATAAACACCCTTTTTACACACAATGTGTAACTGCTACTCCTATCATATGAAATGTATTTAAAGTGACGGACTGTTTGTGTTGGCACTTCTGACGGCTGCCATATATATTTAATGCGTGTGTATGCAATTTAATTTGCTGATACTGCAGTCTACGCCCACTTTTTTTTTAAAGTCCCATTGATGGACATGCTGTGTTGTTTTTGTTAGCACATGGTATTCTGTGTAGTTTTCTTTGGCACGGGAATCGATAAACTATGATAAGCTAAAATTGCGATAAACTGATAACATACAATTACACCTATGTATGCTTACAGTGCAATTTTACTAACGGGGCTGAGGACGTTGTGGGCAACGAAAGAGCAGATACTCGGCCGGTTTTAAATCAGAAAGGCATTGTCTTTAATGTTGTCGATCCATTATTCCGCGGCCGTCCTCTTGCTCTTGTAGCTGCACTTCTGAGATGAACTGCTTGTGATGGTATTTGATCTTGTTGCATTCTAACGAGATGGTCAAACCACTTGATCTTCTGTTTCTCGTTCCCACAGATTGCCTAATAGTTTCAGAATTAACGCGTTCTCTGATAGTTAGGTTTGCTGCTTTTCTCAGGCGCCGATTAAATCTGAATTTAAATATTTTAAAGTAATTGATAGAATACCACGGATTCTTTTACTTTGTATTACAGTCCACGCTGTGTGGCTTTGTTACTCTTTTCTATCCTTTTGTCTCGTGTATTATCGATGATTTATAAAGAGATTATTTTCTACAACATGATCGCCCAGCATCTTCTCTGCCATTCTCCATCTTTTTCTTCTTTTGTACAAGGTTGTAGTCCAGTGTAGTTGTGTTCTGAATTTGTCTTGTGATTTTCATGTGGCTTCGGTGCTGGATTTGTGCATGTTTTTTTTTTTTTTTTTTTTTTTTGCTAAACAATGTATCCATATCTTTCGTAGTCTTCCTCTGGCCTTCCTCGCAGATGCTCTGCTGTAGAAAGTCTCATATGCAGTTTATTCTGGCTGCATTCTTACTAGAGGGCTGAACCATTTCATTGTTTGTATTATTCCAACTTTCTAATACTATTATTTGCAACTCTCATCTTGTGTTGTCTGTGACTTCGCGGAGACAGCACATTTCACATGTGGTTATTTTCTTTTCTAGTGCCCTTTGCATTGTCCTTGTTTGGCGTTGATAGCATAAAGTAGGGATAAAGATACTATTAATCATTTGTTGTTTTGCTGGAAGGGAAACATTTGAGTATCTAAGCAGTGAGGCTAACTGGCAAGTGACAGTATTTGTCTTCTGTACTATGGCTTCTATATCTCTATCGAGTCTGCCATCCTTTGTAAACATGCTTCCTAGATATTTGAAGTCTTGCACTAGTTTGATTGTAGTACCTACCGTTAACATGAGCGTTCGTGATATTATGTCTCCTGCCTATCCTCATTATCTCAGTTTTCGCAGTGTTTATTATCATATCATACTTTGTGCATTCTCCCTCTAACTGTATCATACTTTGTGCATTCTCTCTCTAACTGTATCATACTTTGTGCATTCTCTCTCTAACTGTATCATACTTTGTGTATTCTTCCTCTACCTGTATCATACTTTGTGCATTCTCCCTCTAACTGTATCATACTTTGTGTATTCTCCCTCTAACTGTATCATACTTTGTGCATTCTCTCTCTAACTGTATCATACTTTGTGCATTCTCTCTCTAACTGTATCATACTTTGTGTATTCTTCCTCTAACTGTATCATACTTTGTGTATTCTCCCTCTAACTGTATCATATTTTGTGCATTCTCTCTCTAACTGCATCATACTTTGTGCATTCTCCATCTAACTGTATCATACTTTGTGCATTCTCTCTCTAACTGTATCATACTTTGTGCATTCTCTCTCTAACTGTATCATACTTTGTGTATTCTCACTCTAACTGCGTACCTAAGTTTTATCTTTTTCATGACTTGACCAAACAATATTGACTGCCTTATATGGATAATTAGTTTTCTTCGTTGACGTAAAGCGCGAGCAATTAGGGATGTTTCAAAATCGCAATACATCCTGCATGAGAGACAACGAACCAACAGTCTGCACAAAGCTAGACCGGATTTGTAAAGAAAACAGGATGTGCACACAAAACACATGTTTCAGAATGATACCAAAGTCCGAAGTGGGCAAAGAGCCAAAACTTTCGCAAGCAGTTTACAGTCAGTGAACGTTAAGAAGAATCAGGAAAGGTTTTTTTCCTGAGTGAATTTCTTTCAGGATATCGTCTTTACTATTTATATCCGTCAAATGTGTTCTGATCACTTCTGATAAAGCCGCATATTTGCTGTTTCCATTAAAAGATCGGCGACCAGGTCGCCCATTGGCTCGCCGGTAGACGACTTTGCGCCGGTAAGGACAGTATTTGGGCCTGACTCCTTTGATCGCATCAAAACTGCAGGCGTTGTTTTCAGGGCTTTTCGTAGCAAGCAATTCTAAGCTATTTTAATGGCGCGCACAGTCTAGTCACAATTATAACTTAAAACTTCACCTTCGGGGATGCTGGTTGAACGAAACGATTTTTTTAAATTAAAAAAAAAACAATGATGATGATTTCCACATGTTTCACTTGTCCCCAAAGAAAAAAAAATGAATTGTTGCGAATTCTTTACAGGACTCACCCCCCCCCCCCCCCCCGGGCCATGTCTTTTTTTCGCTGTTGTGGTTTTTCTAGGCAAATTTTACGTTCAGTAGTTTGCCATTGCTTTGTTAACGATCACCTCTCCGTACCACTGTCGAAACCAACGCAAGACAAACTGTCCGCAGCTGGGATCGAGCCAGGCAACTCGCCATTACGAAGCGCGTTCGAGGGACTGAAATTATGCATCTCTTAAGAACCTCGATTCCAGGTACGGTCCTTGAGCCTTGCCATGGTTTTGACAGTGGTATCAAGAAGCCGACCGTCCAGGAATCAGTGACAAAATACTGGACGTAAATTTGCCAATAAAAACCACAACAACCACAAACGCTGGGGTTGGCTCTGTAACGTCCTGTAAAGGATACGCAACTAACTTTTTTGTTTTGGGAATCTACTAAGAGTGCAGGATCTGAACACCAGAGTAAATTATCCCACAAACAGCGTCATAGACCCTAACCGCCGCCTAACCTAACCTCACTGTGGCGATGATCATGTTTCAGTTATATGATAGACGGTAAGTGTGATGTTACACACACTACCACCAAGTGTAGACTGGCCTAATACAAATATGGAACTAGCACAGTATAAGAAAGCGCCGCTTTAACTACATCGGTCATAAACCCAGAATGGATAAGACCAGACTTCCCCGCCCGTCAAGCTCTCGTATGGACACGGGGAGGGAACAGAAAACGGGAAAAACCAAGAGAGGCCCTGTGTAGAAACATCATCATGGAAGACTCAACCATGGGCCTAAAAAAATCCAAGACCTAAAACAGGTGGCAACAGACCGGCAGACATGGAAAGCTATGGTCTTTGCTCTTTGCGCCGCCCGAGACTCAAAAAGAAAGAATAACTAACATTATGCCTCCTGGGATGTAAAGGTTGCCGGCGTAATTTTGCCCGATCACACAATAACGGGTCTGAATTGGCCTATGAAATAAGAGTCTAGAATCAAATGCCCGATGCACCACTGGCGTGAAAAGAATCCTTTAGCGTTTGTTTTTTTTTTTTTTTCTTAAGATTATGTCCGTTTTTTAACATTATATCACATTTTTAACATTATGTCCGTTTTTTACCATTATATCCCATTTTTAACATTATGTCCGGTTTTTTTAAACATCATATCCCATTTTAACATTATATCCCATTTTTAACACTGTGTCCGTTTTTTAACTGTATATCCCAATTTTAACATTATGTCCGTTTTTTTACCTTTATATCCAATTTTTAACATTATGTCCGTTTTTTAACATTATCTCCTATTTGTAACATTATGTCCGCTTTTTGACATTATATTCCATTTTTAACATTATATCCAATTTTTAACATTATGTCCGTTTTCTAACATTATATCCTATTTGTAACATTATGTCCGCTTTTTGACATTGTATTCCATTTTTAAAACTATGTCCCATTTTTAAACGTTATGTCTGACTCTTTTTCAAACATTATGTCCGATATAACTCATTCAGTGTTAAGTGGGCACGCTGACGCAAAGAAATTATTGGGGCGGGAGTGGTGGAGAGGGGAGGAGCTGGTCCCCTTACACATTTTTTTATAAGGGTCTCAAGAAGTTTAAGCCTTGCTTTAGTAGTTTAATAATACTAATGATGATGATGATGATGATGATGATGATGATGATGATGATGATGATGATGATGATGATGATGATGATGATGATGATGATAATAATAATAATAATAATAATAATAATAATAAGGGCTTTCTCTAGGGGGAAAGTGGCCGTTACTCACCACAAAGTTTCGAAATGCAAAAGGGCGGTATTCACTACAAAGTGACTGCGACAGTAGTGCTGAAAAGATGTTGTTTGAAAAGAATGATGATGATGATGGCGATGATGGTGGTGAATATGGTGATAAATATGTGCTGTATTGGAAATAGATAAGAGTGATATATTTGGAGGGAAAAAAAACATGATTTAAAAAAAAAAAAGTAAACATCTATAAAGTAAACTTCTTTACATGGTTGCGAGAAAGGGGTAGGGAACCTTAATTTTTATACAGATCTGGGGGGGGGGGGGGATTCCCTTTCCCCTCCCCATACATATATTCGATTTTTTTTTTGGGGGGGGGGGGGGGGGGCTCATTATACCTAGGCCTCAAAGCTCTGGAGCCCCTGACTCAAGCAACACATTCCACGCATTTACATGTTACCCCCTATACACGCCTTTCAATCGTGTATGTCTTACGTTACCCATTCTCTCCCATGTGTTTATGTTAGCCCATTTTGTCCTATAGTGTTTTTGAACCCTTTAAGGTTTAGAAACGTTGTAGTTTAAGGAAGAAGCTGTTAGGTTACAACGAGTTTAAGCACCTATTGATTTGTACCGATAACGACTAGAGGTTACTTTGTAATCGTCGTGTGCGCCTATATAACTTAATTACATAAAGTAAAAAGTAAATATCCCTTTTTATGCCTTTAGGCGCGTCGGTTATTTGCGAAGAGCACGCATATTTTTACAAACCATCGGCATTAGGTGGGTAATGTGGTCAGCATTACGCCAGCCGTCTTTACCTCCTTGGGACATCTATCCTGGTACCCATTTTAGGCTGGGTCGACCCGCGACGAACCATACCATGATAAAAATATACGCAGCTAGCAGTGGCTTCCGATCGCTGTACGTTGGAATTACGAGTCGGACTCGCAACGCCTAAGCCACGGACGCCGCAACTTAATTATTTGGCTTATATAAATTTATGAAACCTAAGGTGCTATTTCAATGGTTGGAGATGGATCTGTCCGTATTCCATAGTTGTGGATTTCAGGCTCTATATAGACACGGCCAATAAATACCACCCCACCCCCCCCCCCCCCATTTTATGTTTAGAAGTGCTTAGTTCTTTGTACACTTGTTACCATAGAGCCGTTTTGGTTAGGGGGGGGGGGGTGGTGCGTGGTCTCCAGGCATGTGTCTGCCTCGAGTGCTGGAGCTTCCGGGTTCAATCCACAGTAAGGGCTGGGATTTTTTTCATGTGGACTTGGACTTCTAGTAATTCCCCCCCCCCCCCCTGGTCTCTGGGTAGTGAGATCGGACGCCCGTGTGCATTTTTGCGGGTGTAAAAAAATCCTTTGACAGTTGGAATTTGAAAAAAGTAGCCTAACGGCGCTGCCCAGGCGAAATTCAGAGTTAAAAATCTACCTAAAGTATTTTAGGACCCTCGCCGGTGCTACAGAGCCTGTACACTGTACTCAAACCATAGCGCCGTTTGGAGGTGACAGGTACGATTTCCGCCACGGTAACAACGGTTTTCTAGCGTGTCCTTCTATCTTTCTACTTCTTTCCACGAGTGCCGATCAATACATTGTGTGTTTGATTATTTTATCTTTATATATATTATATGGCTGGACGGCAACTGATCAGCGACTGGGTCGCCCATTGGCTGGCCGACAGACGACGTCGTCGCTGGTCGGGACAATATTTGGGTCCGTCTCCTTTGATCGCATCAACACTGCAAGAATCGTTTTCATGGCTGCTTGTTTCAAAGAGCAGTGGTAAACAATCCAAAATTGGCTAGAAAAATCACAAACAGTTAAAACATATAATGAAGCTAGTTGTGCAACGTTCTGTGAAGGAAGCGCAGTTAGTCCGTAGAGAGTTTATACCAACTCTGTGTATGCCTCTTTCCGCTGTGCCTTACTTGCCAGTTTGTCCTCTCGTTCATTACCTTTTACTTTTTACACTTGCACTTTCCTGTGTTTGGATTCAGGCGTGAAAGGTGAAGTGAAACTTCTGAACTCCGTCTACCTCGCTCAGAACCCGTAAGGCACGGATGCCAACAATTCTCACTTAGGCATCAAAATATAATCGTTACGTATTATTCATGCTTTGGTTTTCAGTTCTCCATGTTTCTCCAGTGGATCCCGGCTCGCTGCGGCATACCAGGAAATGAGTTAGCAGACAGACTTGCAAAAAATGGAACAAAGGAGAAACAACCAGCCCATTCATTGTCATTACCAGAAATCATAATATTTATCAAAGGAAAATACAAGGGATTGTGGAGAGAACAAACTAACAGCAAACATCCACAAGACCCCATCAGCAGACTCAACAGAAAGCAACATACAACAATTTTCCATCTACGAACAGGACACTGCAGGCTCAACCACCACATGCATAAAATAAAGATTGTACAGTCCCCCCAGTGTGCCTGTCAAACAGAACCCATACACCTCAGAACATTCTGCAGACCTGCCCACTCTGCCTGCAACTTCGAAAAAACACCTGGCCTCAAGAGCAAAGTGTGCAGAGCAAGCTATGGGGAACCATGCAGGACCTGCAGCTGACATAGAGGCAACCCACCTGATGGTCTGATCTGAGCATACGAAACTGAACGAAAAAAAAAAAAAAAAAAGAAGAAGAAGAAGAATTCTCCATGTAATGAAGAGATAGCTGGAAAATAAAAGTTAGCATGGCAGGCTAGCTGTGGATTATCTGAAAGACTCTGAGCTTAAATCCTAAGCCTGACGCATTTGTATTCAGGTCGTCTGAGCTTTAAAAATAACATTTGTCTGCTTCGTAGTTTTCTTCCCGAACGGATTCAAAGTTTTTTTTTTGTTGCTTTTCCCCACTACACACGCTCCTTCAAACACGCACGCTCGGGGGCGCGCACGCACACATACATGATACATATATACATCACATACATATGACACACAAACAGGCACCCACACCAAGATGATAAATCAGCTGGCCATGACTGGTACTGGTACATGACATTTGCAGAGGGTGTACAATAGTAAGTAGGACACTTATTAGTATTTATTTGTGAACTGAGATTTGAGGTTGGCCATAAATGGCAAATCTTCATCTACAAAGTCTACATATCTGATTGCCGACAGACCAAAAATCCCCATACCCAGAGGGTATATAGGAAAGTTTGCTGGCACACGTGCGTTACTGGACACCCGCGGGAAGCAAAGAATTATAACACCGCACCCTACCAAACATGTCAAAAGAGACTAAGGGTAAGGTTGAGCTTGTTTTTGGCTGTCTCATCCTAAAGAATAGAATAGCATAAGAACGTCAAATGTGCAGAGTCATCAATCCTAACTACATAACGTAACAAGAAAGGAGTTATTTTATGCATAAATGCAAAGACCAGACCATTTACCTTGTTTGTCAGTTGGTTTATAGTCCGTTTCACAAGTCGTGCCAGACTTTAAACATATGTAACTCATTAATCGTTCTGTGTAAGTTGCTGACGTTTGTCATGCAGCCATAAAAAAAAATCCTTGTAAGAAATTGTCTTTGAATATAAACAGACATCTAGTTCTATTTTGCCTTATTTGAGGTACATGAAAAAAAAACTGACACCGAATCAAAGCATACAGTTAGCATGTTTTCTGTAATAGAGCAACGTAAACTTTCCAAAACATCAACCTGTCCGTGTTTCATTCTCATTGACCGACTAATTATTTACCCCACTAGGACATCACACTGAGCGATTAACACCAGGTGACACAAATTGCCACCACAAGGATGAAAGTCGCCCGCGGGGAGGTCCATGAAACCCTGTTCAATCGTCATTTTAGGGCCCCCGGCAACAACCATGGTGGGGCTTCAAAATAACGAAAAATTCGTCCCACGTGGTGACGGGTATTGATACCATTTTCGTTTCACTTTCAGGTGATGATCTTCAGCATTAGCCTCCTGTGATTTACATGAACAATTGTTTAATGTATGCGGGATATGCTATCAAAGAAATTACTTAGCGTCGCTGCACATGTGAACTGATTTCTTAACAATTTCCATGTGTATGTAAATTACTGTACATTCTATTTGTAAAGGGTACACAAATTTTATTAGTCATACCAACATATAAAAAATTCGCCACACTAAGAAAACAGCCACACAAGAACCAGATCTGTAAAATGGATGTCCAGACAAAACTAAAGTTCTCAGACAAGATTAAATCCAGAAGTGCACGAACAAGTGAAATTTTCCGACGGGGTTTACAGCCATTGAACATAAAGAAGAAGCTCTATTAATGAATTGCTTGATCTTTTCCCGCCAGTCGCCATAGCCATCCATTCGTAACATTTTTTTCAACTGCCATATGCAGATTACAGTGTTTCAGTTATTGGTTTTCTTTTAGGTTTATGTATCATTATTTCCTCCCCCTTTTTTCTCTTCATTGTTGTTGCCTGAAGGTTTGACCTCTCATAAAATATCCGTCTCCTTGCAAGCCAATATGGCGACATCCAGATGGCCCGTTCAACCTTCTAAGAAGTTATAACTGGAGCACCCATAACACCTGATGTAACATGTTGTACTATGGGGAAAAGAATATATATTCCTCACTCCAGCTTTATAGTTTACTCTTAAATTATTGTCTTATTCGCCGAGTTTCATCATCGCTGGTCATGTTGTGTTTTTTACTCCGTTTATAAAGACTCTGGTCGATTCGATTGTAACTGTGCGCGTCTTTCCAATGCCCTCGTTTGAACTTTATAGTCACAGATTGTATTGTAAACATTTTTTCATTGCGTTTGTGTTGCTTGTCCACGTAGACATCACTTAAATCAGACCAGTCTCCGCCTGTGCAACTGTTTAAAATGATTTCCAAGTCTGACACGAAGCAAGATCGCCTGCCCCATTCGACGAAGGTAATGATTATAATGATTAACGAAAAGCTGTCTCGGTTGGCTCTTTGTTGGTTGCATTGTTGCAGCTTGTTGGCCAGTGGTTCCCATTTGGTAGTTCGCCCACCTCGGTGGCTCTGCGGAACAAATTTAAGTGTCATGTTGTCATTGTTGTTGTTGTTGTTTTTATTTTTTTTATTTTTTTAATAATCAACATCAGAATTCAATTATCTTATAATTCGTAAATTTATAAGTGACTATTCTTCAAAACTACTTTTCTTCAGAATGACTATTCTCCATTAATGACTATTCTTCTACTTCTAAGCATTCACCGGCTTTAAACTCCCGGGGAAAGTTATGTCTGTTTGGCCACTTGTGGTCTTTAGTCTTGTTCCAGAACTTGAGTTGGATGTGCACGTCCATTTTACAAATTTGCCTTATTTGTATGCAAACTGTGGCTTCCTCGCCTCTCAGGCAGATGCACTCGATTTAGAAGGAAACATCCCTACTTAGTCAACTTTTATGACAAACTTGTTAAGATTACAAAGTATGGGTTCCTAAGCAGGCCTTCGAAAATAATAGGGGTCCATACGGCTTTAGCTATTTTGAGAACCACTTCAAAAGATCAAGATTCAATGGAAAAGCAACTCTGGCAATCTTAACCCACCGGAGTTAACAAACCTTGTAATGTCTGCCGGCGTGTAACTAGAAGCCGGACGAGCATTTTACCAAGATGTTCATTTGAATTAATTTGCTTCCGATTTTCATTAATCATCACCATCGGTATTTGTAATTTAATATTGTTATTTATGTTGATAACACGTGAAATAAACTAAACGAAAATGGGACTTGATGATGGTCCATTGTTAACACTTAATTTTTGTCTTTTTCTTTCTTTTTCTGCCTTTCTATCCCCCAATAGAGCAGGCCCTCAACCAACTCACGCCGTCGTTCTATCCTTCGCCATTGTATGGAGCTCTCCCCATGTCCTCCCCATCTTTCTAACCTCATTCTCCAGCTTTCTTTTTCATGTGTTTTTTGCCCTTCCTTTATTCCTATGCTCCTGTGGGTTCCAATGCGAAGACATTCTAGTTATGCTGTTACTGTTCTCCTGTTTTCTCAGTGTGTGTCCTATCCAACGCCAGCGTCTCAATTTTTGTAATTCATTAAAATGTAATTTATAATCATAATAATACATTACAAAGAGTGGAACACCATAAGTTAAGAGAGAAAAGTGTGGACCTTCTTATAAAGTTGTATATGTGGATATAATAAAAGTAAATTAACCCAGAGTGCTTGTTATTAATTAAAACCGTTAATGCACTCGATATGAAATCAGTGCCATGTATAGAATTTTCATTGACTGAGTAGTCTAGTAGTAGTACTTAAGAATTTTTCACATTTCACCTCACCTCTCAGTCGTCTGCTATAAGCTCCCGACTTTTGAGCTAAAATGCTATTGAAAGATTCTCAAAATATCATGGACAAAGAAGAGAAGAAACACTAACATTCTAACAGATCTAAACATCAAGGAAGATTGCCTAATAAACAGCATCCAATCTCGGAAACTGAAATATTTTGGTCATATCAAGCACAACAATGGATTGTAAAAAAATAGAAGCAGTTTTTTTCAGACAGACCATGATGAGAGCGATGTTCTGCAAGGGACCTGCTAGATGATGATAATGAAGCGCCGTCTATAGCACTTAAACCTCCCTAAGACAGATGACAAACTTACTGGTGTTATAAATAATGTATTGTGCCCTGAACTGATAAAAGATATGGCTATGGAATACATAAAACATCTAATAAAGGGTCAGCTTCCAGTTTTAAAAAGAAAAGATAACAAGCTACGAATAGGATTATACATTTCACAATGGAAACTAAAGAGAAACTAAACATATCTGAAAATCTACCAACTTTACTGCAGAAATGATTGCTGTACTGAAAGGTCTTGAAATGGTACATGGCAACCCTCCCAAACATATCACAGTTTTAACGGACTCACTATAAACTTTTCAGGCTTTCAAACAAATTGTCAAAAATATGTAGCAGACCAGAATTGATAGAAGAGATGTCACTGGCTACTACATATCTAAACACAAGAGGATGCTGAGCTCTAGTAGTATGGATAACTGCTCATGTGGGAATACATGGTCATTAAATTGCAGATAGAGACGGAAAAAATGGTAGATCCAAATAGAAATATACTGTTAATGTAAGTATGAGCAGAGGGGACATGAAATCACTAATTAAAAATGTATATCAGATAAATGTTCCTAAACTGGGACTAAAGCCTGAAGGGTATACAGTGGAGTCTGGATAAGTAGAAGTTCTAGGGACTTAGAGAAATTGTTCTACTTATCCAAAATTCTACCTATCCAGATAGCCGACATAGTGCAGAGAGTGTAAACAAATAACATGGCCGGGACTAAGCTGACCTTGTCGACTTAAGCGAAATTCGACTTATCAGAGTTTGACTTAAGAAGACTCGACTGTAATTTGTTAAATGCTCCTAAAAGACAAATTCAGATAACAAATGAACTTAAAATACCATGCAATCTAGACTACAACTTGCATAGGGCTGCTCTACCATAAGGAAGAGACCTGTTGTCAGTGCGAGAAATACATTAATATAGAGCACTATTTACTGGAGTGTAGGAAATATGAAAGCCAAAGAAAACCATTAACTGGCTTCATGAATCTCGGTAAATTAGCTATGATGATTGAAAACTTGTTGCAGATACACAGCCCCAGACACCTGCGAGGCAAGGTCAAGAAATGTATTACTAAAACTAAAATCCATATATAGAAGGATGAAGAATTCCCTTGCCATCTTTGAAGAAGTTTTCCCTGAAGATAAAATCGAGGAGAATAATCAACTATTTCACTAAGAGAATAATAAATCCAACACATTAATGACACAATGTTAGTAAGATGGTCTAATTATTCATGGTATAGTTTCTATCATAATCATAACTCAAATCAAAGTATGTGAAATAATACAAATTACTTATCGGTCATTTAAATAATTATGGGAAATATAAATATAAAATAACAAATATGTACTCCTCTGAAAACTTAACACTGTATATCAAAATTATAACCCTGAGGGTTGAACAGAATATTTTTGAAAAAATATTACTACTACTACTCTACTACTAATCAATGACCACACACAAAAGTGACACATGTCTCTTTCTGATGTTTGTATTTTAACCCCTTGCCCTTGTAATGCTAAAACAGTTTGACAATTCCAGAACAATATATTCCGCATGGCCTAAAAGTATATATATTAAGTGGCTCATGCTGTCACCCCTTGGGTTCTGTTACTGAAGCTTATAGAAAAGGGTTAACGGAACTTAGTTATTTAAAAAAACTAATTTGTTTTAAGGAACTTCCACCCCAAATGCTATTTTTAGTTAATTTATTCACATTCTGCCCTCAAATATATTTGCGCAGGCATAAACAAAGCCAATAGCATTAATTTTATGTCTCGTAAACAGGTCACTATAGACAAGTAGGAAAAGTTACATTTACAGGGGATTGGTCCCAACTGGAGGTGTCTGTTTCTCCCATCTGGGTTCCAGGACCCCAGTCTTGGAAAAAACACTTCCTTCCGAACAAGCATATCATAAGAGTAGACTAATTGGGGGCTTCCTTCGAAGTCAGTGCATTTATCTGAGAGGCAAGTAACAAGTACTCTGCACACATATAAATCAGATCTGTAAAACTTATTTGCATGCAGTACTCAGCGTCTGGAACAAGACTAAAGTCTAGAGGTGGACAAACAACCAGAACTTGTGCCAGAGTTTACATCCGATGAGCTCAAAGAAGAAGTGTCAGTTTTTTCCTTCTCATTTCGATAGGGTTATAAGTTGAATCACAATGATATGATGTAGAAAATTTACAGGATGCTTACCTTAAACAGTAGTTCAGGATAGAACTTCAAGAAGTAGAAATGATAATTGATACATTTTATAAAACTGTCAGATTAGCAGGGGAGCAAATATTAAGATACAGGTTATCAAAGAAAGAGCAGTCAATTTCTTAATTAGTGTTATAGAAAATTGCACATTTGAAAGAGCTTCAAAGATAAATGTTAAATTCAAAGTCACCCAGATTGAATTAAACATTTTCTGCAGAATATGCATAAAAGAATGTTGAGGTTAAAAAGTTAGATGCGTATCCTTTACAGGAAGTTGCAGAACCAACCCCAGCATTTTTTATATGTTGTGGTTTTTCTATGCACATTTACATCCAGTAGTTTGCCATTGTTTTCTGGGCGGTCGCCTTCTTGATACCACTGTCAAAACCAACGCAAGGCCTGCAGCTGGGATCCAACCCAGCACCTCGGCATTACGAATGCACATGTAACGCCTAAGCAACAGACGCCGACAAGGTTAAAACAGGTGCAAATACAGATAAAGGTTCCTGAAGGAAAAGCTAGTAAAAGAAGCAGCAGATAAACAAACCAGGGGACCATTTTATAATATACACAAGAAACTTAAAGTAAATGTGGTATCATTTCAAAAGTTACCTCTGAAACAAAGAACTGAAAGATTAAAAATAGGAAAGGTGAACACTTCCAGGAGTTACTAAACTGTCCAGGACCATTTTATAATATACACAAGAAACTTAAAGTAAATGTGGTATCATTTCAAAAGTTACCTCTGAAACAAAGAACTGAAAGATTAAAAATAGGAAAGGTGAACACTTCCAGGAGTTACTAAACTGTCCAGACCCACATGTACTTGCTGATATATCAGAGGCTGGGGTGATCTTCGAATGAGCACACATCAATTTGCAGAGGCGGAGTTAAGGAGGCTATTAAAAAAATACATTTAAATTAAAGCTCAAAAAGCTAACAAAACACATGAGAACGATGAACTTTGCTGAAAGTAGAGGAGATAGAAACACCAAATCTGCTGTGGAAGAACGTTCAAGAAATCTGGAATTAGCAAGAAACTCTTTTAGAATGAGAAAACTACCATTGTCGAACTACCAAAGAAAGAAGACTTGGGACACTAGTAACTGGAGAGAAATCACACTTCTATAATAAATAATAATAATAAATGCAGTCAAAGCGGTTTACCTAATTTCAGTATAAGGTAGTTTGCGATAATCTTATAGCAGAAAGTTTCATTGTCAACACTCAGGTTAGGCAAGCATATACACTATAACTTTTGGGGGTGGGGTGAATGTTAAACCTAGCTGATGAAAGAAGTTAACAAGAGATAGAAACAGAGGTATCAGATAGTCACTTACCTCAGTTATAGAGGATAAAGTCTGTGCAAATGATATCAGTCTTATATCAGTCCATCTGCTATGCGGATGCTCCGGCTTTGAAGGAAACACCTCAGATTAGTCCACTTTCACCACATGTTAGGGAGTGTAGTGGGGCCACTGCAGTTCATCATTGTTGGAAACAGTGATTACAACAGATGTGCAGTTCCACACACAATACTGTCTGTACAAGGCTGTATCAGTTCTACGACAGCAGGCCACTTAGCACCATTATCTGTATATGCAGTTTACAAGACGAACCCCTATGGGCGCAGCCCAAAAAATGGCATTCAGAATGAAATCTGCAATTGTCACACCATGCACTCAGCTATGTGGCTGTGCAATGGAACTGTATGCTTTCCATCCACGTAACAGCCAGCAATAGCTAGAAACACATAACATGACAAAATTAAAACTGTCTGCCTGCTTATCCGCCATATTGGACTGGAACAAGTGGTAAATACAGCCCATAAAGACATTTCAGATTTTATAAAACTAATCATATTCATAATGGAGAGAATGCCTTCTGATTCTATACCATTCAAGGCAATAACCAAAACAGGAGAGAAACATAGAGCAAGAGGTAGACTAAGAACAACATGGAAAGATAACATTAGAGAAACTCTACAGTACCACGATGTGTCTATGGTCAAAGCAGCCAGTAGAGTACGAAGCAGGAACATATCTCATTTGACACCCGAAGCGTTAAAAGAGAATGTAAAGAAGAATCATATTTATAGTAGCGGACACGAAACGCAAATTATAAACATCATGTACATTTTGTTTCATTACAGTAAATCAGTATCACGGACAAGGTACATACAAATCACCAGAAGCAGTGTTTATCAAGAGACTTCATCTTTTTGTTTTCAACTTGAAGAGGTCAAGTCAGCTGTTCACACAGAGCAATGTCCATTGTTTCACACAGTTTGCGCAGGCTGGTCTCACTGTCAGCTCCCATTGTGCAGTCAGCCAATGTATGTATTTTTTAAGGTTTAGTTTGGGCACCTTTAATGCAGTAAGCTAATTAATGCGCACCTTGTCATTTTAGTAACTTTAACCTTGTCACCTCACAAATGCTTAAAAAAAATATGTAAATTTATCTGGATTTGAAATTTTTTTGGAATATATGAAGGGGTTGTCAAAAAACATGAACAGGATGAAGCGTTAAATGGAATAAATTTCCCACGACTAAAAACAAATATGTATCGGGGAAACTCATGCCGTGACCTATATCACTGATGCATACGGGCAAATTTGACATCAGCTTGAGTTTCAGAAAGCAGTTGGGGTCATAAGTAACCCCTCACACCCGCTCCCAAATGCTATTTTTAGTTGTACATATACTGGCCTATTTAATGCTCCACAGACACACTCATGACCAACAGAATTTAACTACGTTTCTTGAGAACAGGTCACTGAAGACATTGGCATCTCCAGGACTGAGTTATAACCAGAAGTGACTATATTTAGTCTTCTGGGCGCAGAAGGGTTATACTACCAGCCAGCCATGTACCTTTTTTTAAAATGACTTTTGTAACCTTTAAGCAGTCAGCCAGTTAAATACTTACTGTCATTTTCTGTTAAATACTTACTGTCATTTTCTCTTAGATGCTTATTGTCGTTTAATTGTCATTTTCTGTTAAATACTTACTGTCATTTTCTTTTAAATACTTATTGTCAATGTTTGTTAAATACTTACTGTCATTTTCTCTTAAATACTTATTGTCCTTTTCTATAACCTGAAAACAATGAGCCAGTTGGGGGGCTGCGTGGTCTGGAGGTATGATGTCCGCCTCAAGTGCTAGAGGTTCTGGGTTCAGTACCCCAAGGACTGGAATTTTTTTTCACCAGGACTTGGACGTAAAAAATTCCTTGGCAGTTAGAAATAAAAAAGAGTAGCATAACTGCACTGCCCGGGCAAAATTTTGAGTTTAAAATCTACCCAAAGTATTTCAGGATCCTCGCCGGTGCTACAGAGCCTGTGCACTGTGCTGAGCTTCTTCTGACTGAGACTTGAGTTAAAAGAAGAATGGAGCACTTAGAGTTACTACCCATGTGCCATGATGTTGATCCGTTGTTCAAAAACCAAAACAATCAGCCAGTTGCAAATTCTTTTAAGGCAGTTACAACAAACTTATAGAATATATAGTGTATTGAAGGTTGTCCTTTAAAGCTGTGTCATAAATTATTCTTTCGTATTGATTGCTGTTACATTTTAATTAAATTTTTTTTTTTTTTTACAAATTTGCGGAGTTTGGCAAGGGCACATGCTCTCTCACCCTCTCAGTCTCCCCTCCCCCTATACACCTCCATGTTCATGCACACAGTCTGCCTTAAATTACCAATCACACACCATCAGTAGTTGCGTACAATTTAATTTATACAGTGTAACAAATAAAGTATGATTCCCGGTGCTATTTCCTAATTTCTTGGTTTTAAACTTACTTACTTACTTACTTACTTAGTCGCTCCTCTTCTACCTTGGGGTGTAGAGGTTTGCCAGAGAGATCACCTGACGTCTCTATCAGCAGTTTTCTTTCTTGCTTTATTCCACTCCACTCCTCTGTCAGTTAGGGACTGTCAGATGTTGTCTTCCCGGTGCACCCTGGGCGGCCCTGGAGGTCTGGTTCCCTGTTGGTTTTAAACATGAATAATTATTTAGCTTGTAAAAGTAAGTAAATATTCTTGTTAAAATCTATGTTTTTTGTGTGTGAAAGCTAAGCACCCATGAAAAGCTTATAAGAGGAAGTATCAGATAAAAACAGAATATTGAAATTGAATATTAAGTTCCCAAGTAAAGGACCCCTTTCCTGCCGTTTAAACTTTGAGCATGTGATGCAAAGACTCATAATTTATATAATAAACTGCCACTTGAGGGAGGGTGTATCAGCATCATGCCAGCCACCTTTACTTCCAAAGACATTTCCTGGTGTCCTATATTAGGCTGAGGTGACTAAGTTCAATTTTTTGGTGGGTTGGTTTTTTAAGATTTTTGTGTGGATTTTAATCTATGATTTTTGGTTGGGTAGTCAAGCAGCTTGTCACTGCTCTGTCACAGCTGCTTTTTAGGACAAGTAGGCTTGGTCAATACATGTAGGCAAGATATTTGAGGTAGGGTCAATTTGGTATCCTCACTGGAGTTGTGATGTTCATGCTTAGTGCACCGCTTTCGGCATATGGTTAGCTGTTTTGCGGGGAGAGACCTAGCCATTTGGGATAAAACCCAGTGCAATACAATGGTCAATCTTCTCAACTTGAGCCTTTAAACTAGAATCCTTTGCAGCAGTTGAGTATGCATTTTTTTTTCTGGTTGAATATGGTTCCTCTGCATTTATCTGTAAAAGGATGAGTAGCACATTGTGTTGTGGTTTGCAGCTAGACTGTGAGATCTGCTTCTTTCAGCCCAACGTATCTTACTTGAGCAAACTCTCACTTAAAAGCCTTGTGCAATATACTTCTTAAGGGGTAAGGTAAATGTGGAATCAAACCTAAGACTTTCGTGTCAGCTGATGAGCATCTAGCTACTACACTAACACGGCTCCCTAAGAGGGTAATGGGTCTGTTCAACCCCTCCCCCCACCTCCCCAAATGGAACACTAGGACACATAGGCAATGAATATAGTTATGAAGTAGATGTAATTCAAAAAGGTCAGATCTGATGGTAGTACACACTCTTGCCTGCCAGCCAGGGCTAAAATCCACATTAGGGATGACCAGTTAAATCTGAAAATCAGTGTGTTGGGCCAGTAGGTCTACATATTGTAGTCTAGCTGTAAATGAGAACACAGCATGCCAAGCACCCTCTTAGCGGCAAGCGCACAGAAGAAAAGGTAAATACTGAGATTATATTTATTTTTTTAAGCTGACTGGTTTTTTCCTGTCCTCCTCAGGTCCACTTTGATGACTATTATCTTCAGAATCAGCACAGGAGCTTCTCATTATCATCATCATCACCTAGGTTATCATCTGCCAGCAAGCAGTTACACCCTGGCGTCTTTTACAATGCAGTCAGAGATTCCAACATTAACTTCTTCTGTGGGGTTCCAGACTCCCTGCTAAAAGGTTGTTTATCTTTTATCTTACCCTTTTTAGTGGTGCAGTAAAAGATAACTCGTAGTATGGAAGTTATTGAAAACCCTTACCTAGGGAATGATGGGGGGGGGGGGGGTGTCTGCAGGCTCTGGGCGCCACTCGATACTAGAGGGAAAAGCCAGGAGGGGTGTTTAACCAGATGATAGTGAGTACCATTAGATTGCAGACTCTTCGCTGGCTGTTGAGGAGGTAGATGGTGCTGATATGTTCTTGTTCTAAAAGGAAAAGTCGGGAGATGTGAACCAGCATCATTGCACATAGTTATAAACCATAAGTGCTCTGCCACCAGTACGGACACTGAAAAAAAAATCTGTTACCCTATGTCACTGTCCGCTCGAAACTCCGTTTCTCCATTTATCCCAGAGTGCCAACTCTGGGACCCGTTACCTAGAGAAGAGGCTGGGAGAACCCCAGGAACCGCCCGGTTTCGAACACCGACCGTGGGCTGCAGCGAGTCGCAGCTGGTTCTGAAAGTGAGTTTCCTATCGACTGCACTAACGTGGCTCCTCTGTGGTCTTGTTATGAATGCTGTGATGTTGAATCAAAACCCATATGGACCCAGTAGTGCAATGATTGCCATGGTTGTGGTTGTGCCCTCATCAAGGCCCCCCTCCCCCCCCCCCAAAAAAAAAAGGAATTTGATCTTGACTACCAGGTCAACCTTTGTTGTTGATTATTCTACATACATATGCAGTGCACACACATATATATGATTTGCACCATGTACCCAGAAGGGATTAAGGCATTGAATAGGGTCTTTCACTGCTTGTTTGTCCTTTATCAGACTTTGAGGGAACCCTTGGAGACTTGCTGATGACATGATGTCTCATGGAGAGCTGTTAACCTGAGCGTATGAAACTGATCACAGAGAAGAAGAAGAATTTCACACCAAATACCCAAAATAAACTTTACTCTAAAAGGCATAAGTATCACATTCAATGATACAATATATACTGCTTTTATGTTGAAATATCCAGCCAGATTTCTTGAGTGTGTTTGGGCCACATGTGAAAGTTGTAACAATACACAGATTAATGTACACTGATAACAGCTGAATACACGTGGTGTATTTGCTTGCGATAGAATGAATTATAAACCCTGGGAGGAATCATGAAATGACTGATTATGTTGTTGCTTATGTAACTAATATTCCAGCACCTTGTACCATTACAGCTGTGTGCCTGGAGGTTTGAGGAAAAACAGTTCTGGTTTCTTTATATAAACTACTTCACTGCCAATATTTAACAGATAGAAATTTGTCCTGGTGGAGGGGGCGGGGGTGTTGACTAACAAGTGAAGCACTAAAAAAATACATGTAGCCTTTAAGCTGTATATAATGGTTGTGCAGGAAACATATATTAGAAGTATCAGTTTCATTCAAAAGAAAAAGCTGAAAGAATTGAAAAGTTGATTTGTCAATGTCAACAAATAAAGGTCTAAAGTAAAGGACCCTTTTCCACGCCTTTAGACGTATAGAGCATATAGGGCTAGACCTATATTTTTATAGACCAATCTGCACAAGATGGGTGATGTGGTCACACCGGCCGCCTTTACTTCCCGGTACTGTAACCGGTACTCACTCAAAGCTCGGTCGACCTGAGGGCAAAAGTCGTTTTTTTAAAAAGTCTGACTTCACCACGGAGCGAAGCCACGACCTTCTGATCCACTCACAAGCATCTAGTCGCTAGGCCATGGTGACTCCCACATAAAGGCGTAAAATAATATTTTGTGTGTACTGGCTTATTTGTTTATTTTAATATGGAAAAAAAATCCTTCTACAGATTTCTGTGCTTACGTCACTAAAAACTCCACCAGCCAGGAGCATATAATAACAGCCAATGAAGGGGCAGCAGTGGCATTAGCAGCTGGGTATCACCTGGCTTCTGACAGAACAGCCATGGTTTACTTGCAGGTAAGTTAGGATCTCATATGGGTATTTAGATTTTTCTGTAACTAATGTCTATACAGGGAGCTGCCGTGGTGTAGCCCCTAGACGCTCGCCTGGGAATCAGAAGGTTGTGAGTTCAGGTCGCAATGGAGCCGGAATATTGTAAAAACTGACTTTTTCTGGGGCCGCATTTAAAGGGGGGAAGAGAATAGACCAGCTGCCCCCTGACAAGCATGTCATGAAAGGCAGCTAATTGCAGGTTTGCCAAAACTAGATGTGAAATTGGGCTGAGCAGTGCACATATTGCAGCCAACCTATAATTTACAACGCAGTATATCCCCACCATCCTTTACAAGATTAAAGCTTTAGACAAGAAGAAGAAATCCCTGTGTTTGTCCTGGGGTCCTAGTATAGGGTAAACAAGAAGAGATCCACTGCCTACCTAAAAGCCTGACTTCAGAGTCGACTAATTGGAGCTTCCTTCGAAGTTGCAGTGCATCTGCCTGAGAAGCGAGGAACCAGCAGTCTGCATACAAATGAATCAGATCTGTAAAACGGATGCACACATACACACGGATGCACACATACACTCAGGTTCTGGTACAGGACTGCAGTGCAGAAGTGGATGAACAACCAGAACTTTCCACCAAAGTTTGCAGCTGGTGAACATAAGGAAGAAGAAGAAGATTTATTATGTGTGGACAAATTTTTAGACATGACTAAATTACCTATGTTTAATACTTGTAAGGGCTACACAGATTTAATAGACAGAAATTTGCTAACACCAGCAGACACTTTTGTAACTTTCTTTCTGATCTACCATTACCAGCAGACACTTTTCTGTAAGTAACTTTGTGTTTTAATCTTCTCTATGCGTGATCGAATTTAGTATAGCTAAAGGTATTTTATTTGTTTGAAGTTGACTGAATTTCCTTTAATATCGGCTTACTGTTTAATCTCATTTTAATATATATGTCTGCTGTCTTCCTCTCTCACTCTCTTTCCTTCCCTCCCTCCCTGATTTTCAAGATACCCTGCATACAAAATGAGTGGTCTGGGTCTGCTGGGATTATCAGCAGCATTCCTAAATCGCAGCAGGAATAGAGAATATACCTGTGCATACATACTTTTGAAGCAACACATGTGTATAGTAGATTAAACAGTATTAAATGCAACTGTCCTTTGTTTTCTTGCCCTATAGAATTCAGGTCTGGGTAACATGGTGAATCCTCTCATGTCATTGGCCAATCCTTCTGTATACAGCTTACCCATACTGCTTTTGATTGGTTGGCGAGGCGAGCCAGGGATCAAGGATGAGCCACAGCATGTAGCACAGGGACGAATCACAGAGAGTATGCTAGGTAAGCTTTTGTGTGTCAGAGGAGGAAATTGTTCACTGGTTCAGGACTAAATTTGAGGTTGAGATTGTTCACTGGTTCCGGACTAAATTTGAGGTTAAGATTGTTCACTGGTTCAGGACTAAATTTGAGGTTGAGATTGTTCACTGGTTCCGGACTAAATTTGTGGTTGAGATTGTTCACTTGTTCAGGGCTAAATTTGTGGTTGAGATTGTTCACTGGTTCAGGACTAAATTTGTGGTTGAGATTGTTCGCTGATTTAAAACTACTTTTTCAATAAAAGCTGTTAATCAATGCATTTAATTCTTATCTTGAGGTGTTCTGGTTTAAAGCAGCCACAGTTTCTTCTTTTTCTTCAGGAGTCTCAGGTGATGCACTAAGTCCATTGGGATGTCAGCTCAAGGTCTTTTTGGTTTCCTCATACTAAATCTGTCATTGATGTGGGATACAGTTACAGTTTTATGTGACCATTACCAAAGGTGGTAGAACCCTTAGTTGTATAGGTGTCTTCGACGTATGTATCCAATTCTCTCACGATCGGTCACATAGGAGTATAACAGAGCAGGGCACTCACTAGGCCTGGCAATCTGAAAGGTTGTCAAAGGCTGAGGGCATAGTCTAAAGCCATGTGGGTGTGGAAAGCAAGGAGAAACTACCTCATTATTATGACTAGAAACTTTTAGAAGCGAAGTATTTTTTAAATTTTTTATTACAGTTTTTAATACTGCTGTATATGTTGCTTGTAAACATTGAAAATGTCACAAACTTTGAATATCTAGGCTTCATAATAAGCAGCATAGGTCAAGAGGAGGATGGTGATAGCAATAACAGGTTAAACAGCATTAAAAGTATGGTTACAAACCAGTAAAGAACTGAAAATTTTGAGAGCATGCATCTGTCCTGTAGCAGTACATGGATGTGAGACATGGACTACCTCAAAGTCCTTATGGAAGAAAATAGGAGCTTTTGAGCTGAAATGCTATAGAAAGATTCTCAGAATAAGATGGACAAAGAAGAAAACAAATACTGATAACCTAAAAGATACGAATATCAGGGAAGATTGGCTAATTAACAGATTCTTGTCTTGGAAGCTGAAATATTTTGGCCGTATCAAGCGCCACAGCAGATTAGGGGGTAACAATGATAGCAGAAGGCATGGCGCTAGGAAGGAAAGGCATCAACTGACCAGCTTAAGGATGGGTACAGGATATAAGTGATGCCTTGAATATGAATGATCACAAGGTTGGAGAGCTGGCAAGAGAGTGGTGTTCTGCACAGGACCTGCTACATGATGATGCTGTTCTGTGACACCGACTTTCTTTTGAGACAAAAACTATGTGTTTCATTGTCCTTCTCTCTGTGACAGGATCATCAGCATCATCTTTCTTTATAAGATAGCCGTCTGTCTCATTGTTCCTCTGTATGATAAAACCATCTGCCTCCTTGCTTTTTCATAAAAATTCATGCCGACGTTGTGCCGACTTGCGTCTTGATGATGTCACCATTAACATTAAAGCTTATATGAGAATGCTGGTTAATTAAAACATTTTATCATTACCAGAATGCATGGAAATACCTTATGAAATTCTGTCAAAGAGTGAAACGGAAATGAGATCTGTAAGTTCTCTTTGTTGTTTTTATTTAAAAATAAATGCTAGTTTTTGTAGTAGTTTGCTTTCTCTAGCTGTGAATGTTGTATTTTTATTTTGACAATTCGTTTTGAGAAGAATAGAACTTAAAAACTTGATGATAACTGTCAAAATTGATAGAAACAGCAGGGGAAGGCAAAAGATAAATACCAAGATAGCTTGGCCACATGGGTGGGTAAAACAAAAGATTACTGTCCTGATCTGTGATTCATGTGGCATGTCAAAACATGACAACTAACACTTATTAGGAGGGCACGTGATAATGATAGAAAAAAAAGGGGGGGGGGGGGTGGAGCTGGTCAGATATGGGCTGATATAAATGGATTGTAATATCTTCTCATTACTTTTTAACAACACTTATAGCAAAGAATTAAGCCGAAGTTTAGATGACTGTTGGGCCAGTATGGCAAATAGGCAAAAGAGCTTTTGATACCTTATGCCATTGATTACGTGAGCACATACTGATCTGTTGTAACTGCTGCTTCCATTGACAGTGAACTGCATTTAGACTGTGTTTTAACATCTAATAGTTGCCTCATGTGCATGCCTGTGTATGGCACTGGCTTTGCTGAGACTTGTAGTCTGTGTCAGTCTTTTTTACAAGGGACAGTGATGGACATGCTGTGTTGTTTTGATTGGTGTCAGAATGATTACCTGATGTACAGTTACCAGTTTTTCCTCTGTTTAACTGTTCCTGTTTATTAAATGTACTGAAATAGTGCTGGTGACCATTTCAAAAATTCCTTTTTGTATCAAAAGACACTGAAAAGGGCTGAAGAACACTTTGAAGAGAAGAAGTCTCCATATGCCATTCTTGTCAAAAGTAAAACATTTTCCAGCTACAGCTTGCCACTGATAGATAATCCACAGTAAGTAACCTGCCAGTTTGTAATTTTAAAGTCTTAAATTGGTTTTGATTATATATAAAGGATTGCTTTAACCCTTTCACTTCCAAGCAGTTGCTTTAACTCCTTATATCCTAAGCTTTTTCTGCCTTCTATCCCCCACTATCAACCAGCTGAAGCCACATAATTCTGTCATTTACTACTGTATGCAGTTCACCCCGTGTCCTCAGTCTTTATCACCTCTTGGTGTATCTAAGCAGTTGAGCTTAAAAGCAAGAAATACTAAAGCCTGAAGATGTTCAGTAGACACTATGGGGACATAAGTACTGCTAGAGTTACGTACGAGTTTAAGAACTACATTCTGGCACTTGGGACATTCCCCAAAAATGCTCAATTCCCATCTTCAGCAGGAAGCGCAGAGTTTTAGTTCCAATGGTAACAGTCTGATTATATGTTGATCTCGCCTTTCCCCTGAGTGTTGAGCCTTAGCCAGATCTGCTGATCACACCTCGCTGCACCGTTCTCTTCAGACAACTGATCTTTTTGTGCCTCCGCCCTATTTACTTGCTCCCAAAGATCTTTACAGCATCTAGTTATCGTGCAGTACCAGTCAATCTAGCTGCCTGTTCATTTCTCAACTCACACCAGCATTTCCTGGAGAAAATATATATTCAGAGGTTACTAACTACCCGGGACCTCTTAAGCGATGCTTGCCACTCTGCACGGAGCATACCTATCTCTGCCTTTCACAGCATGCAACAGAATTGAAGTAAATTCTATTAAAGATGCAAAAAGTATGCACAGGCAAATCAGCGATTTGACAAGAAGAAAAAGGAAGTAGAAGTACTTAGAGAATTTGGAGTTGACATATAAACTAAACTGTTGAAATATTTACAACAGTGGAGATATACCTAATGATATGTTGAAGTCTGTGTTTGTAGCACTACTTAAAAGACCTGGCGCAGTTGAATGTGATGAATTTCGTACAGTCAACCTCATAAACAATGTCACCAAACTGTTACAGAATGGCGACTGTACTTATGGAATGTACCCTCAAAGAACAACATGCTATTGTGCGTTTGGGGGGGGGGGGGGGGGGGAGAGGGCTGCTTGCAAAGGACATTCATAAGGAAATGCTTCCTGTTTATATTGACCAGTATTTATCCCATAAAGTTGTGCATAGCTGGGGGAAATAGTTTTCTCAAGGAGGCTGTAAAATTGTTGATGAAGTTTGATGTGGTCGTCCTGTTGAGATTGCAACAGGTGCATCCTTGCAGCGTGTGCTAGAGATGATTAGAGGTGACAGGCGAGTAATGGTTGACTTGTAGCAGCTGGAATAGGGTGCTCACATGGTTCGCCATAAAACATAATTTATGATCGATTTTAAATTTTTTGGATGACGCAGAAGTTGAAAATGGAGTAAAAATGTGGTTTAGAAAACAGAGCACACAGTTCTATGCAGCAGGTTTGGGAGGGCTGATAAAATGATGGGACAAGAGCATCAGTGTTGGTGGAAATAATATTGAAAAAAAAAAAGGGACAGTGTATGTGTAAAAATAAATGGTTTTCCATTTTGTTATCATCTTTAGTTTTTTTTTTTTTTTTAAAACAGCCATTTGTGACTTGTTGACTTCCCCTCATATTTACCAACCTCATATTTTGATGCATTAATCAGCACTCCATGTGTGATATTGTCAAGATCACACCAGATGCCTTTATTTCTTTAAAAAAAAATTCTAATGTGCTTTTTTTTAATGACTGGGCCAGCTTTGGAGCCATGGTCAGTTTGTGAAGAAAAATTCCCTGCAGTTTTAACACATGATTACAAGCTGGCAGGCAAGATTGCTAAATGCTGCACTAAACAGGGATTGATTTGTGTGTGTGTGGCTATATAATTTTTGTATTATGATTTGTCTCAGGTTTCCTTTGACCAGAGAAGAGGCTCTATTCAAAGTTGTGGAATGCTTGAAGGAGGAGGATGCGATAGTTGGAACTACTGGGATGTTGTCTAGAGAACTCTTTGAGTACAGGTAGGATGAATGCTTTAATGTGCAGGTTGTTGCCAGAGTTTGTTCTTTTTTTTAAATATTTTTTATTTTTTTAAAAATAAATTGAAAGCAGTAGTCTGTTAGAATTTAAATAATGAGGACACAATAAACTGCACATGTGTTGCTTTGTGTGCGTGCGTGTGTATGTGAAAATATCATCAGCATCATCAAATAGTTTGCCAGCTGGCGTAGGCGTTCAAGCATCTCCACAGATCTCGGTCTTTGGTGTTCTGGATCTATTTCACTGATGATATTCATCCATGCCACTGTCTTAGGCTGTTCACTATCATTTCTCTTGGTCTGCCTCTGCTTGTTCTCCCTGTGATCTTTCCAGTCATCCCGATATATTTTTTTTTTCTCCTTACATGACTAAAGAACTAGGTCTCCTTCTCATTGTTGTAAAAATGTTCTACTTTCATTAGCCATTTCCAGGCAATTATTACTAGTTATTCTGGCAGTCCAAGGTATTCGCAACATTCTTCTCAAGAACCTCATCTCATTTGCCTCCGAAGTCTTCTTAATTTGTAAATTAAATGGATTCCTTAAATGTATTCGGTGGACCACCTGACGTGGAAAACTGGCTTAGCTTAGCTTTGCTGTGCCTCAGTCGCTGCATACTACAGAAATATGCACGGTAAGAAATCACATTGTAATGCCATTTTAGGGATTACCCTTAGAGGTCAGAGGCAACCCCAGTTAACCTAACTAATGGGTAGGAGGCCAGTCTTAGATGACCATTGCCTGAGACAGGAAACCCCCCGAAAGAATGTGGGACATGGCTGCATGAAGATGAGGCAATTTCCGCTGGTTGATTGCAGGTCTGAGAGTAACAATGCAAGAATTAGGTGAGAAAATGACAGATATTCAGGAGAGAGATTGAAGATCAATCTGTTTGTGGCGCTTGGATGGAGGCCTGAGTGGTGGTTCTCTACCTATGTCTCGACCTGTTCAGCAAGGGATTTAGTTAATTAAAGTTAGTGATTTCGGCAGAGTGAACCTGGCTATGTATATTGGCTTGTTTATGCCAGCAGCTGCAATGTGGGAGCTGGGTTGGTTTGAGAAAATGTGTTTCCATGACGGTTTATTTTGTACATAGAGTGCATTGTACATGGTTACTGTGTTGAGACATTGATGCCTGAAAGTCAGCCTTAGACAGCTGTTAGCAATGGCTGACTGACAGACAGTGCACGGCGTGTAGCAACTAATTTACCAGATTAACAGAAAGCAAGGCTCACCTGGGAATCCAGAGTTTGTGGGTTCAGATGTCTTTACCAAATCTACAACTGTTTTTGCCAGCTTTGGCATAGCCAGATAGAAACAGCAAGTCCTGTTCCAATGTAGTGTAGGTAGGCTGGTCAACCTAGGGAGCAACATCACACACATTAACCTATGCAGAGCAGTAGCAAGACGCATCAGTCTCATGTTATGTAAATAAAAGAGCATGCTAGTTAGCATAAGTTAGAAGGTAGGACTTCCATTAAAAAGATGGGCACTGCATTTGAATGTATTTCATTTGTTTTATGTAATTACATTCACCTGTTATTATACTGTCCTGTGTTGTAATAAGATTTTTTGTGACCTAAGGTGAGAAAAGATGTTTCTAGCAAAGTGGTCAGTCTGTTTGCTTCTTGCAGTTAAGGTCATATGTTTACTTTCGGACTGTTTCTTTCTATTTACAAGTGCCCCCCGCCCCACCCACTAAAGATCCCTTGAGATTATTACTGGAGTACAGAGCTTGAGTTTTGTGGGTTGTAGGGTAGCAATCGTCTTTCAAAAGAGATCCAAGCTGTGTGGGATTAAACTTGATGCCCTGAGGTCTATAATTATGTTATTTAAACTGTATGTTTGTCGTGACTGCAGTAAACATATGCTATAACATATATTGCAGGGTCTCCATGCAGATGGGCCATGCGCGTGATTTCCTGACTGTTGGATCTATGGGTCATGCCTCTTCCATTGCACTGGGAATAGCTTTGCAGAAGCCAAAACGACAAGTAAGTGACAATGTCTTAGGTAACAAAGTTTGAAAGATTGACTGACTGCAGAGACCATTACACAGGGCCATTATTGTTCTGCTTTAGATCACACCAGGAAAAATCTTATCAAGAAGTTTGTCTTGGTTAATCACTTTTGTAACACTTAAGGTTGCTTGTCTTTGTCATAGTTTATTCTCAGCTTTGAAGCACTTAAAAGTGCTTTTTTTTAATGTATTATCAATGTTCATATGTTGTGTTTTGATGCAGGCTTTGTAGTCACGGAACTTATTTTTTGTTTCGGATTTTACTCTTGATAAGCAGACCAGTTCTGCTTTCTGGTTTGTTCATTGGTCCACAAATTTTCTGTCTTGATAGCAACTTTTTGCTTCATTTATCAGCAGTTTGAGTGATTTAATGATGTTGTATTTAAATAATGCGTACACAAACAATTTATTGCCAGGCATATTTCACTGTATCTCGTCAGGTGCGTTACATCAACATAAAATGAAGCACACAAAAACTGAATAAATCCAACTAAAATGCGATTAGTTTTTTCGACACATTGTGGTGTGTTTTGGCCACCGTAAGTTCACCATAGTCAAGTGACTTACCAGGGTAACTTCAGATTTACTATAAATTCTGTCTGCTTACAAGGGAGGGGGTTGTTGGTTTTAATTGTTAAAGCTTCGGCCATTCTTAACAGTTGCCTGTTCTGTGTGTGATAAACCACACAGAAAGCACTGTTGATGTCATTTACATGTCCGGAATTAAGTAGATGATGTCCTATGCAAGAAATGGGTTCTCTTCTCTTGACTGGTCTTGACACCCTTGAAAAATCACTGAGCTGTGTGTGTAGCCATTTGGGTATGCATTTGCAAGCTGTTTCTCCGTTCGACCGATGTAAGTCAACTGGCACTTACATGTAAATTGGTAAATAAATTTGGGCTTGGTGTATGGAGAAACGAGCTGTTTAATAGGTGGGGTTGGAATAGGAGTGGTCTTGTACCTTATTACTGGAACAACTGCAAAGAATGTTTGGCCAACTGCTGTTTTTAGTCAATCCTGCATGACGTCATCACCTCGATAAGTCAGTTGGATGAATACTCATAGTTTGGATACTGCCCTTTCATTCAGGGTAGGGATGTTGTATTTGTATTTCTATTTCATTAATCTATAGATGCTGTATCTAAAGGGTGTTTTACTTTATATGCCATTATCCTAATATTCAGTCTTTATGATGGCTGAATTTCTACTTTATTAGTCAACATTTAATGATGGCTGACTTTCTGCTTAATTATTATATAGTTAATGATGGCTGACTTTCTGCGTTATTATTCTACAGTTGATGGTGGCTGACTTTCTGCTTAATTATTATATAGTTAACAATGGCTGATTTTCTGCATTATTCTACAGTTGATGATGGCTGACTTTCTGCTTTTTTACTCAACAGTTGATTATTGTTGACTTTCTAATTTATTATTCTCCAGTTGATGACTTAGTGGTTTTTTTACTCTACAGTTGATGATGGCTGACTGTTTACCGGTTGATAGCTGACTTTCTACTTTATTTGCTCTACAGATTTTTTGTCTTGATGGTGATGGGGCAGTCCTGATGCACATGGGCTCTCTTGCAACAATTGGACAGCAGGGACCAGAAAATTTCAAACATATAGTGTTCAACAACGGTGCCCATGATTCTGTTGGTGGCCAACCAACCGATGCAGCAAACCATGAAGAATTTGATTTGGGGCAAATTGCTAAAGGCTGTGGATATAGGGAGGTAAGATAAATACATCAGAGTGTTAATTTAATTAACTGTAAATTAATTTTTCTGCTTTTTCCTCGCTGTTGTTGTTCTTCTTCCTACTACTCCGTTTTCTGTGTCTTATACTACTCCTTGAACTTCTTCTTTTTCTCCAACCTTTTTTGTTTTAATCTTCTGTTCCTCCTCCTGGAAGTCACCGTGGCATTGGCAGCTAGACGCCCACCTGCAGATCGGAAGGGCGTTGGTTCGCGTCCTGATAAAGTTGGACTTTTTAAAAAAAAATTACCTTGACTCCCAGGACGACCCAGCTTTGTGTGGGTACAACGTGCAGTCCTTGGGATGGGATGCTGACCACATCACCCACAAAGTGCCGGGGGGGAAAAACCTTCATTCTGCTTAGTCTTTATTTTTATACTCTGCTTTTTCGTCTTTCTCCGTTAACGCCATTGCTGCTTCACTATTATCATATTCTTCAGCTTTCTGTATTTTCATTTTTTTAAAAATTCCGTACAGCTTGATTTTTATGTTAATGGCGTCTTTTGTGACATCACTTTTGCAGTAGCATATTTTGACATGTACCACTTTTGACATTTTACCTGTGTAAATTGTTCTGCGATAAAAGTGAAAAAAAAATTTCAGTTGAGGACCCTTTTTATGCCATTGGTGTGTCAGGAACATAGTGCTAGACTGTACTTTTATAGACCAGTCGGCCATCTATGGGTGACGTGGTCAGCATTCTTTAGGCCATCTTTACTTCACAGGACATAGTTGGTACCCATTGTAGGCTGGGTCGACTTGGGAGCCAAGGTCAGTTAAAAAAAAAAAAAATCTGCCTCAGTATGGAATTGAACCCTAGAGCTTCATGCTACTATATGAGCATCTAGCCACTACACTACCACAATTTCCTAGTTCTATGGTAATCAAGTATTATTATTTATTTATTTGTCTGTTTTATTTTCTTTAGGCACTAGTGGCTTACACAACAGAGGATATAGAAGAAAAAGTGAAATACCTACACAAAGCCAAGGGTCCCATCTTTCTGGAGCTGAAAGTAAAACTAGGATCCAGATCCAACCTCGGAAGACCCACCCGCACAACTCACGAAAACAAAGAAGATTTTATGGAGTTTTTAAACCGATAAGATGTAGTCTTATATGAAAGCATCTGCTGGGATGGTATGAATGTTAGAGGAAGTATTTAAGGATCAGTTGAGGATTTTGTGAAAGTAATACAATTGAATATCAGATATATCAGTCTGATTTTATTTCTTTAATTTATATACATGATTTTGAGGGATGATTTTGGGAGTATATAAAGTTATTTTGGGAATACATAATTTTATTTATTACTTATGCAAAGTATATGCATTCTTACACAGTCTTAAGATGTGCCATTTTTTTCATCTTTGCTTCTGATACATATATCGAAGTTACTTTTATTCATTTCTGTTTCTATGTGAACAGCATTGTCTGTACAGTTAATGTTTCATTTTGGTTTCCACACAACTTCAGGTTTAGAAAGCAATTCTCTTGCCCCTATTGTATTCAGTACTGATTAGTGTTTAGTGTCTTCATGTATGAGTATGGGTATATGCATGCATGTGTGTATCTTCATATATGAATATATTCATGGACAGACAAACATCAGTGATTTAGGGATGGAAAAGTCAGAGGAAAATTGATTACCTGTTTTTGCACTTCTAGGTTGAATAGGAAATATCTCTAATTTAGTATCTTTTTAACAGGTTTTTTTCTTCTTTGTTTACAGACGAGTTCAGCAGTGTTTTTGGCTCATTAATTTCTTTCTTGTTCATTTGTTGTATTGGAAACTGAGGAGTTTAGTTTACCAGCTTACCAAGACAGTAACCCGTGGTTGAATAACCACTAGTGGTTAAAATATTGTGGTGATTTATTTGGCTGATTTGTACATTTATAAAAAATGTATAAACCTCGTGGCAATTAGGTAGAGATAATATATTGTGATGAAATTATTTTACATAAAAATAGAGACCTTGAAATTATTAGGTAAATTAAATATAATGTAATGAATTATTTTGCTGATTTTTACATAAAAATATAGACCTGGAAATAATTAGGTAGTTTTAATATAATGTGATGCATTTTTTGGCTGATTTTTACATAAAAATATAGACCTGGAAATTTTTAGGTAATTAAATATAATGTGATGCATTTTTTGCTGATTTTTACATAAAAATATAGACCTAGAAATTTTTAGGTAGTTTAATATAATGTGATAAATTATTTGGCTGATTTTTACATAAAAATATAGACCTGGAAATTATTAGGTAGTTTTAATATAATGTGTTGGGACTGAGCCTCGAGAGACAGGGGGTAAGAAGTGTTGGTGTTGTGGGTAGTGGGTTCCCCCCCCCCCCCCCCCCCCTTACTTCACCCTAGGTCTAGTGAATATCTGTTCACGAAAGGAGCGTCCATCGTGGTGTCAGCCTCTTGACCTAGCAAAACCTCTCTTACTTCAAGACCTTTGTGCGTGGCGAAGAGTCACAGCCTCCCCGAGGTAGTCCTGGTAACTGGGGGTGCGAATCCCCAGGCAAAACACAATGGATCTAGAGGAGCAAACCTCGATAATAAACCCGGTGCACCACACCGTACTGCCCCCTGTGGGAGGGAAGGAGCCAGAGGTGTGCTGAACAGTCTTAGGAATGGAAACAAGTATGCTAACCACCCTGAATACCGGAAACTATCGTGAAGGCACAGGGACTCAGGACGTGATGATCCAGTTGCCCCAACTATTCATGCTTAGAGCCATGAAGAGCTCAGCTAAACCTGCAGGCAATCTGGTGGCGGGGAATGAGCACACTGTGAGCCCCACCTTAGCTACGTGTTAAAGGGGAAGGCAGAAACACAACCCATATTTCCTTTAGAACTGGTACAGGGCATTTCTAGCTGCTGCCCGGGGAGGTAGGTAATCCACAGACATCCCAGCACCACAATCCATGAATATGTCAATATAATGTGTTAAATTATTTGGCTGATTTTTACATAAAAATATAGACCTGGAAATTATTAGGCAGTTTTAGTAAAATGTGATGCATTTTTTGCTGATTTTTACATAAAAATATAATCCTGGAGACAATTAGGTAGAGATATTAATATAATGTGATGAATTGTTTTGGCTGATGTTGACATAAAAATCTGATGCACTTCCTTTTCTTGGGGCAAAAGTTAATGGATAAGGGGAAGTATTGGATAAGGAGAAGTATTGAAATGCCTGTAGTTACCTTGATTTCAGTATTATCTGTTCATGTTGAAAAAAGTATTCAAGTGAAGATGTCTTCTCGCTGGTTGATGGTGTTCACATGATCCAGAACTTCGGGTGATTGACATCACATAAATAAGTTCAGCTGTGGCATTCCAGATTTTGTTTATGTGACATCATGACCTGTCTGGTGTCATTGTCATTACATTTATGTTCTGTGTTGTTATGTTTAGTGTCATCATCACTATAGATGTATAATGTCTTTTACTACATATGTATCTAATCTTCTTCTTTTGTTCGCTTGAAATAAATTATCTATATTTGCAATGTTGTCTCTAGTATGAACTTCACAGTTTTTTTGTAATAAACTCAGCGACCCGTAAAGTTTGACTTGCACCGATGTTTCTCTTGACCAAAAGTTTTGCATTGATGTGTTGTATTTGGGACAGTCTTGGAGGACATGATCTGTTGTCTCAGGTGCCAGTCTACATGTGCACATGGCTGATTTGCCTATTTTAAATTGTGTGTGCATGTGGCTGCGAAGTCGATTATGTCTTGATCTAAGGCGTAGCATTGTGTCTAATCTAATTATCCTGACAATTATGTTTTCTGCTACATATCTGATGTCATCCTTATGTAAAAATAAAGTAAAAAAGGACCCTTTTCCACACCTTCAGTCATAATGGGCATATAGGGCTAGGCCTATATTTTATAAACTAATGAGCACCTGCTGTACGATGGGGGTAACATCAAAATGACTGCCTTTACTTCCCATGACTATACCTGGTACCCACTCAAAGCTGTGTGGACCTGGGAGCCAAGGCGTTTTGAACAAGAAGTCTGTCAGGACCCAAATCCACAACTTCCTCAGGCGAGCGTCTGGCCGCTGCACCACAGTGGCTCCTGTCTTCCTCATGTCATCGTTTTCTGCTACATTTCTGATACCATCATGACATTTATTTTATGCGAGTTTATTTGTGCCCTTAAAATTATGTTGCTGTTTTAAATAGTAATTTTTTTATTATTTCATGTTTACACTGTACTTTTGCAGTGGAATTGTTTAATGATTGATATTTTTGACTTTTAAATGATAGTCAATTGTATGCTTGTGATGTGAAAGGCACTAAGAGAGCAGACGCCCTGGCTGACAGTGTGACTATAAGGAATGAGCCATCTACGGACAGGAGAGTGACATAATCAATGCTAAACAAGAGATTAAAACGCTGTGAAGCTTTCAGTTTCGTGAAAAATTATTTTTCACTGAATAGACTGCATACCGTGGGTGTACCAGTTGGAGCTGCGAGACAGGAAAACCATGCGTGAGCCACCCATGGTTACATCCGCCAGAACAGAATGGGTAGCCTAAGAATACTTGGAGACGTACTCAGGAGGAGATCGGAGCACTTGAGGTCATGTCTCATGTGAAGATGATCTTTAAATAAATAAGGACATGGTCTGGGTATGTCAATCAGATCAGCATGACCATGCTTAGGAGAAGATGGGAACACTTGTAGGCTTTCATGAAATGCAATGAAAATGATCCTGAAACGAACAGTACTTGTGCATGCTAGGCAAACATTGGTTTCTTATTTCAGTGCCTTTCATCCATGAGAGAGATAAAAGATCGTGTGTTGAGAGATTCCTGTGGATATTCTGAAAGAAGACTTTACTGGGTTGCGATAATGAACTCCAAGATTGATATTGTGGTCACCTTTATTTCCCAAGACATTACTTGGTGCTCATTTATGGCTAGGTCAAACTAGGAGACAATGTTTTTTTTGGGGGGGTGGGGATCTGCTTTAGTGTGAATTTGAACCACAGATCTTCAGGCCTGCAAGCAAGAATCCTGCAGGTAGAAGTAAAATCAAACTATTTTATAACTCTTTCAGTCAGTTGCAAAAAATTTGTGTTGTGTGTCTTTTACGTGACGTTGCAAACCAACCCCAGCATTTTTTTGGCTCTTTGGTTTTACTAGGCAGTTTTACATTCAATTAGTTTGACATGGGTAATTTTACATTCAGTAGCTTGCCATTGCTTTCTGAATTGTCGCTTTCAATGGTCAAAATCAACACAAGGCGGTCACATGGAAATGTTATTTTAACTAGTTTTAGCCTAAGAAATTCTGCATGGCCCTAAATACTCAAAAAGACACCACAACAATGGTAATAACTGGCATATAATAGAGGCAGATGGATTTAAAATAACAATACAACAGAATGGGGTAGTGTACCAACTTTAATGAGGCACAAGAAGTTAAGGTGAGTATATGTCTTTTCAGGAAAACTAATAAAAGGTGTGTACTACAGGATCAATTAAAATAAAGCTAATAAATGTATTAGGTTTAGGTTTAAGCAACGGATCAACATCCTGGCAGTAACCTATAAGTGCTCTCTTCTACTTCTAACTCAAGTCTGAGTCCGTAGGATCTCAGCTCAGTGCACACATTCTTAGCACCGGCGAGGATCCTGAAATACTTTGGGTAGATTTTTAACTCCAGATTTTGCCAAGGCAGAGCCGTAAGGCTACTCTTTTCGATGTCCAACTGCCAAGGGAGTTAAGTGAAACACAAAATCAAAAGCAACAGCCTATTCTATGTAAATTATATAACTGCAAGTTTTACCAGGGCAAGTGCAGGTTCACAGCCATGACTCTTTGTTATTATATAATGCAGTCATACTTATAGTCGTCCCCATGTGGGATACATTTTTTTGTTGTTTGAAGCCCTACCCTGGCTTTTGCCGGGGGCCCTGAAAATAGGCGGGCCACAAATATGGCCTCATGTCTGAAAGGGGTTTCTGGGAACTCTGCACAGGTGCTCCTCATCCACATGGTGGTACTTTGTGTCACCGGGTGTTTATCGCTTGTGTGATGTCCTGTTGGGGTACAACTACCTACCTACCTTATTATATAAATTGTTGTTTTAATATTGTAGTATGTGTTTGTTTTTCATGTTTATTCAACGGATCAACATCTTGGCACATGAGTGTAACTCATAAGTGCTCCGTTCTACTTCTAACTCAAGCCTGAGTCTAAAGAATCTCAGTGCAGTGCAGGAACCCCGCTGCACCAGCAAGGATCCTGAAATACTTTACTGTAGTATGTGTAGCCTGTGCATGGGAGCTCAATGCTGGGAAAGAACCAAAAGACTTCAGAGTGCAACAGAACATTTCAGTACGAGTCTTTATCAGAGGAGAAAATAACAGAGTAATTGAACAACCAACAAGGTCAGCATGGAATGGGAAATGGCTGATAAGAGAAAAGAAGGATTCTGGGTGGTGAACTAGATTATAAGGCAGACATGACTGAGGGCTCTCTGAGAGCCGGTAGATGATGCAGCAAGAGACAGGGCATTCACACCTAATATGTTTGCTGCTGAGGGAGGGGATAGAGCGCTTATGGGAATCTTCCAGGTGCAGTGATTTTCGGTTCTTGATTCATTCGTTTATGTATATTTATACATATGGTTGACATTTGTAACATTTATTGTGTGTTCACTTGATCAGTAGGGGATTTTTGACTTTGGAATCTTGATTTACACTGATTTAAATTGATGTATGATCTAATTTATCAATTTTTACGCGATTATTTGTTGCCATTTTTATTCATTAACAGAAATAATTGTATTATTATTTCAAGTTAGATGTGATATTCATCAATAGTTTTTCCTAGAAGCGTTCGTTATCAACATTTTGATTAGACACTCCTGCAATCAGTTAAAGGTAGTGTTTTTTTATTTTATTTGTAATCTTGTGTGAGAAAGAGAGACATGGAGAGAGTCATTTTAACAGAGTATTTCAAAGGATATTCTTTGATATATTAAAGGACATACTGTTACGTTTGCATTTTCTGTAACAACCAAAAAATTAATGGGGTGGGGTGCTTGTTACTGGGGCCTAAAACTAAAGTGAGGCTCAGGTTGAAGTGTTTGTCTCGCTCTGTGGCTTTCAACTTTTTTTTTTTTTTTTTTTAGTTGCTGCACACCCTTTTTTGAATATATGGCAAGACCTCCCACCGTCCCAACTTTCAAAAAAAAAAAAAAAAGGAGACAAGAGTTTACACTGCTCACAAAAACAAAAACACATCCTTGGTTTTTGTTTAGTTTTATAGTGTTGAAAATATTTTTTTTTCCCGGGCAAATTCATTTTAAACATGAAGAGATGATGAAAATGCTGGAAGACATCATTGTAGACGGCAAAGATCTCAAAATTTTTAAAAACATTTACTAGAACCAAGTGTCAGCAATTAAAGTGGGAAACAGAGTGGGTACTTTTGAACAAATAAAGCAAGAAGTAAGACAAGGATGTATCTGATCCTGACCTTTTCTCTCTATATAGTGAAATAATTTTGAGGGAAATTAAATAGAATGCAGGAGTAAGACAAGGATGTGTCTTGTACCCAGAGGAAAATTAAATAGAATGCAGAAGTAAGACAAGGATGTATCTGATCCTGACCTTTTCTCTCTATATAGTGAAATAATTTTGAGGGAAATTAAATAGAATGCAGGAGTAAGACAAGGATGTGTCTGATCCTGACCTTTTCTCTCTATATAGTGAAATAATTTTGAGGGAAATTAAATAGAATGCAGGAGTAAGACAAGGATGTGTCTTGTACCCAGAGGAAAATTAAATAGAATGCAGGAGTAAGACAAGGATGTATCTGATCCTGACCTTTTCTCTCTATATAGTGAAATAATTTTGAGGGAAATTAAATAGAATGCAGGAGTAAGACAAGGATGTGTCTGATCCTGACCTTTTCTCTCTATATAGTGAAATAATTTTGAGGGAAATTAAATAGAATGCAGGAGTAAGACAAGGATGTATCTGATCCTGACCTTTTCTCTCTATATAGTGAAATAATTTTGAGGGAAATTAAATAGAATGCAGGAGTAAGACAAGGATGTGTCTTGTACCCAGAGGAAAATTAAATAGAATGCAGGAGTAAGACAAGGATGTGTCTGATCCTGACCTTTTCTCTCTATATAGTGAAATAATTTTGAGGGAAATTAAATAGAATGCAGGAGTAAGACAAGGATGTGTCTTGTACCCAGAGGAAAATTAAATAGAATGCAGAAGTAAGACAAGGATGTGTCTGATCCTGACCTTTTCTCTCTATATAGTGAAATAATTTTGAGGGAAATTAAATAGAATGCAGGAGTAAGACAAGGATGTGTCTGATCCTGACCTTTTCTCTCTATATAGTGAAATAATTTTGAGGGAAATTAAATAGAATGCAGGAGTAAGACACGGATGTGTCTTGTACCCAGAGGAAAATTAAATAGAATGCAGGAGTAAGACAAGGATGTGTCTGATCCTGACCTTTTCTCTCTATATAGTGAAATAATTTTGAGGGAAATTAAATAGAATGCAGGAGTAAGACAAGGATGTGTCTTGTACCCAGAGGGAAATTAAATAGAATGCAGGAGTAAGAGTTGGAGGATACAATATAAACAATTTGGGTTATGCAGACGATACAGTTTTGATAGCTGATAACGCAACTAATTTACAACTGCTGGATATTGTGAGGATGGAGTGCTAAGTAAGGACCCTCATTGAATATTAAGAAAACAGAAGTAATGGTTATATCAAAGAAGAAGATAATTCCACGTTGTGATATCTCAATTGAAGGAAAAAGACTTGACCAAGTCAATAAATTTAAATTTCTGGGAACAATCATAGCATCAGATGGAAAATGTGTGACAGAGATTAAAAGCAGAATAGGTCAAGCAAAAGCTGTATTTCAGAAAATGAAAAATATGCAATAAATTGCTCTCATTTAATGTCAGAAAGAGAAAATGTTACATAGAATCTGTTGTTGTTTGGCAACGAATCTTGGAATGTCACTGAACAAATTAAGAAGAATTTAGAAGCAACAGAGTTGTGGTTTCTCAGTCGAATGTTACAAATAACTTGGACGGCCAGAGTAACTAACAACGATTGCTTGAAAGAGGCTAATGAAAGTAGATCTCTTTATACAACAATAAGAAAGAGACAATGTTCTTTAGTCACATAATGAGAAAAGAGACATTGGAGAACATCGTGACAACTAGAAAGATCAGTGAAAAAAGGGGTAGAGGCAGACCAAGAGAGATTATGCTGGATGGGCTAAAACGATGGCATGGAGGGATATCAAGAGAGCTAGCTGTTCCAGGCAACCAGGGATCGTGATCTGTGGAGACGCATGAGCGCCTACGCCAGTTGGCAGGGCACATGATGATGAGGATAAAGTGGTGATTATGCGTAAATGGACTTTAGTTAATGTCAGTGTTTAGCACTGGTAGCTCAGTGTTGTTATGAATGTGCTTTTATAATGTATCTTTGCACTCATAGTTATGTTTGGATAGCTCAGTAATGGTGACAGTTAGTTAACATTAACCATGCATCACCTTAAAGGTCACTATAGACATGCTGGAAGAGTGACATTCATGGGGAACTGGACCCAACCGGGAGTGTCGGTTTTACAGCTTCTGGGGGAGAAAGGGTTAAACTGAAAGGACAATCATCTAGAGATATCCAATATTTATTTTTCATGCCAACTATTTACTTAATGTTTTTTATAATTTGATGGCATTACTGCAAGAAAAGAGGAGCTGCTGGCCGAATGGTTACAATGCTGGGCACACGTGTGAAATACACAGGTTCAGTCTTCTGTAAGGTGTTGGGGGTTTTTCCTTTCAGGGCTTGTACGGTCTGTGATGAACACACTTGCTTGCAGCCTTTTATCCTCAGGTTCAAGGACTCCCCTCTCTCCTACACCACCCTAAAACTTGGCACATACAGGCAGTAACTACAAGAATATGTTACATTTATTTGTGTTTTTTCCATGGGATTTTGCTTTGTATGTATAGATGGTGATAAATGGTTTATTGCTATGTATGTGCAGGCAATGATAAATGGTTAATTGTTCTGTATGTGCAGATAGTGATAAATGGTTTATTGCTCTGTATATGTGGACAGTGGTAAATTATTTACTGCTGTGTACCCTTGAGTAACTGATGTCTGTCAGAAAATAAAGTGTAACCAACTGGCTCCTGTTGTTAGTTGTGTATCCTTTACAGGATGTTGCAGAACCAACCCCAACAGTCTCTGGCTGTTGTGTGGGTTTTCTAGGCAAATTTACATCTAGTTGTTAACTGGCTCCTAGTGTGAAAATAAGTGTCTGGCCCCATAGGACATACTTTCTCTCTCCTGCTACCTAAGAGTTCAAAATCTCTGCCTCTCCAATAGGACATTTTCTCTCTCTCCCCTGCTACCTATTAGATTAAAATCTCTGCCTCTCCCGTAGGACATTCTCTTTCTCCCTTGCTACCTAAAAGAATCCTTGCCTCTGTACTCTCTCTTTCCAGTAGGACATTCTCTCTCCCCTGCTACCTAACAGATGAGAATCTCTGCCTCCCCTCTCTATAGTAGGACATTCTTTCTCTTCCCTGCTATCTGACTGATTGCGATCTCTGCCTCCTCTTTCTCTCCCTTTAAGTAGTTGGGCGTTCTTTTTCTCCATTGCTACCTAACAGATAAGAATCTCTGCCTCTCCTCTCTCTAGTAGGACATTCTTTCTCTCCCCTTCTATCTGACTGATCAGACTCTCTGCCTCCTCTTTCTCTTCCTTGGGCAAATGCAGCCACTTTTGTTTTTGACGTCTATGAAGGGTTCCAGAACAGACAGGAAACTATGGCGGTAGGACTAGATCTCGAAGATGCTTATAACAGAGTGAGATAGGACATCTTAATGACTGCACTGAGGGAGGAGGTCAATCCATGGCTCGTGAATTGGGTTGCAGCTGTCCTGTATTCACGTCGAGTTGCTCTCCGACTGGGCTCATGGACCTCTGAACCATGCACTTTGGCCCCAGGACTGCCACAGGGATCCGCCATCTCGCCTGTGCTCTTCAACGTGTATATGAGCAAGATTGCAAGCCTAGAAGCACCAGGAGTTGGAAGGATACTGACTTTTGCAGATGATATACTTGCATATAGGCAGGGGGAAGAGAGGGAACAAACAAGACAAAGTGACTGAGTGGTGTACAGAAATGAAGGCTATTGTCCACCTGGAAAAGGCGTCTGTTTTGTGGTGTTCTCTGGACAACAGAATTGTTAAAACTAATGTCCCAAGTCTCACGATAGATGGTAGAGACGTCAACAGAGAGAGCAAACTGAAGTATCTGGGAATTACATTTGACAGGGGCCTGTAATTTAAGGACCATGTGGAGAGAGTTGTGACGAGATGCCAAAAGGACTTAGTGCACTTAAGACTGTGGCTGCAATTGACATAGAGCAGAGAATGCTTTTCACACTATATCAGCACCTGATCCTGTCAGTGGTGGATTATGGCCTGGGACTGCTTACCGTCTCAAAGAGTCAGATGGACAAACTAGAGCGCCTACAGAATTCGGCTGTGCCGGTCATTCTGGGTTGCACCAGAGACACCCCAGTGCTGTTTATGCGATACATCCTTGGTTTGCCGACGGTTGCAGGTAGGCACAAGGTGATGCAGGCGAAGTCATATCTCAGGGTAGCTGCAGACACAGACCACCCTCTGCATGAAGCTCTGGGTGCAGTTAAGGGTCAGCGGCTGATAAGAGGGAGGTCATGGATGGTTCAGGCAGAAGATACAATCAGACAGGTTTGCACCCTTGAGAACATTAGGCGAGGAGAGGAGTGGGTCAAAGTGCCACCTGAGCAGTGAGACGTGTAGTCATAATCACGCTGAGCTGTGAATGCAGAGACTGGCCAGCAGGTGCCAAAGAGGTGGAAATTCAGCAATTAATTCAAGATAATGCTCGCTCAGAGGATTTGATCATTTACACAGACGGTTCAGTGTCAAGAGGCAAAAGAAGTGCTTGGGGCTTTTTAGCTAAAGTTAATGGTCGACGTATGGTGCAGGAGAGCCTAGCATATGATACCACAACATCCAGCTTAAGAATGGAGGTGGAGGCGGTCACTGCAGCTTTCCGCTGGCTAGAGAACACAACACACATTGTAATTGTAACTGATTCAGAAAGCATGCTGAGGAAGATCAGAACAGGTATGCTTCGTGCAGAGTGGCATGCTTCACTGCGGAGGACACGAGTGAGGAGCATTGTCACACAGGTGTGTTGGGAAATGAACAGGCGGACAGACTGGCTGGCTCTGCACAACTTGGTAGAATACTGCTCCATGATAGGGCAGACGTGGTTAGTGCCTTGTGGGAGAGGGTGTACAATGCGGAGTAGCAGATGGATCACCAGTCTGGTGAGATTGATGCAGATGGGGGTGACGAGAAGTTCTGGCAGAAGCTCAAGGCTTAGAGGAAAGGCAAGATGGACGTTTAATTAGAAAGCTACTGGCACCATTAGTATCGGAACTCTTCGCTGGCTGCTGAAGATGGGGACGGAGCGCTTATGGGAATACCCCGAGTGCTGTGATGTCGGTTCTTGAATCAAATCAAACCCCTTAAAGTAGTTGGACATTCTTTCTATTCATTGCTACCTAACAGTTGAGAATCTCTGCCTCTCCTCTCTCTCTAGTCGGACATTCTTTCTTTCCCCTGCTACCTAACTGATTGGAATCTCTGCCTCCTCTTTCTCTCCCTCTCTCTAAGGAGTAGGATTTTCTTTCTCCCCTGCTACCTAACAGATCAGAATCTATGCCTCTCTGCTTTCTCTGTGTATGTCAGAGAGAGTGCATACAAATGGGTGTGGCCTTGTAAACAGCGGATGAAGATCAACAAAGAAAGATTCAATTAAAAAAAAAGTTTTGTTTTAATATTATGAAACAAAAAAGTGTAAACACGTAAATTGCCACACATTTATACATAACCACATATCCATAAACATGTATCCACATAACACAGGATTTGTATATTTCCTTACTCATGCAAACAAAGAGAACCTCGAGTCCTAGGGCTGTTCTGTTAACAGTTAAAAACACTGCATGGATACTTCAGCAGATCTTAGCCACGAGTGAGAGTCAGAGGAGCTGGTGGCACATTATATATGTCTACAGATGTTGCCTGCCAGGGCATTGATGTGGGTTTAATCTTCAGGAGAGGCAGGATTGGTTTTCTCTTCTTCATTCACTGACTGTAAACTCTGGCAAAATGTTCTGGTTGTTCATCCAAGTCTAGGGTTTTGTCTCATGTTAGAACATGTGTTTTACAAGTCTGGTTCATTTGTATGCAGACTGTTCAGTTCTCACCACTCAGGTGGGTGTACTCTGACTTCAAAGGCAGTACCACTATTTAGTCACATTTTTCGACATACTTGTTGCAGACAGTTGTTCTATTCTCCCTCTTCCCGAATGGGGCCTTAGAACCCACATGGAAGGATTTTTTTTTGCAATCTGTGTGGTTATTGGGTAAATCCAGCTTCATAAACATGTGTGCAAGAAAATTTGCAGGCAACTGTCAGGGAGGGAAAAATTATGGGGAAAAGAACTGGAAAGGACCAGTATTCGTCAATTACAATAACAGCGCCAGAATGACTATTAAAAAAAATGTGTCTGTGGCAGACCTTTCAAAATAAGAGGAGTTGCAGGTCTGGGCTAAATGGGAACCACTGACCAATATCAGTATAACAGAAATGATAAGAAAGGTTGTTCAGTTGTATCTGTTAAATCCTGTAACCATAAAATTGTTGAATTTTACGTGAATTAGTATAATCTTTATCCTGTACCTTCAACTCCCCCAGTGACATACAGGCCCTCAGCCAGCTGATGCCATGTCTTTCTATCCTTTATCATCTTGTGAGTTCCCTCCACATCCTCTGATTATTATTCATCTGTCTCTCTTCCATGTAAAGGATACTTCTCCACACTATGGGCGTATTGGGCCTGTAAGGCTGGACCTATATTTTATAGATGACGGTACTCTGTGGGTGATGCAGTCCACATCAAAGCATCCAGCTTTACTTACATTTACTGTGTATGCGATGCCAAAATCCTGGAGCAAGACCAAAGTCCAGAAGTGGACGAACCACCAGAACTTTCAGCTGGAGTTAACAGCCTGTAGACTCCAAAGAAAGAACTTTCTAGTTACACTAATAGAAGTCTGTTCACTGTGTCTGCCAGCATTGGTTCTGCATATGGCAACAAATAATCGCCCAGTTTGATATTTTGTATGATAGCAACTAATGATTACTCAATTATTATTACTATCTAAGCTGACTTACATTTTACTGAACCATCTTATATCACAATGCAAATGACAAATTTGTTTCTATCCGTGCAGTTTTATTTATTGCGCTGTTTTAAAACAACATATTCTCTCAAACAAGTAATACTAAGGTGTAACAAAAGAGTAAGGAGTGTAACAAATTATAAGAAAACACATTATGAGTTTATTTAGACTCTATATTTACCACCATCAACAACTGCCATTTGATTGTAGTGCACAATAACATGCATCTCTTTCTCTTGCCAACATTTATCAGTTTGTGATACTTACCCTAGCCATTAAAATGACTGTCAAGAAAAATTTCTTGTGCATCCTCTGTCATTCGTTTTGTTAATATGAAGTTGTCACATATTTTTTCTAAAAAATTAACAAACAATTCTCTTTGCACTCTGGCTTCTTTTACCAAATTTAGATTATGTATTTTGTCCAAGTTATTTTCTGCACTCTTGTATAAAAAAAAACTACATCACTGAGGCCTTGAGGGATTTGCCAGATGATTTTTCAGGAGTTTTATTCATCATTATTATCCCTGTTGTGCCATTTTACACAGGGCTCGCGGTCTATACCTCCATTCTGTTCTATCCTGTGCCGTCCCTTTGATATCATGGATGGGAAGGAATGCAGTCCAGCACCTTTGGCCTCTCTCCCTAACATTCATTTTAGGGTTTCTTATGAATTCCTCACTTCTATAATCCATTCATTTCCCATTGTAGTGCCTGTGATTCTCTGTTCATTTCCTCTCAGGATGTGCCAAATATAGCGCCATGTTTGTCTTTTAACTGTTGTTGTCATTGGCTGCCCAGATATTTCTCGTATTTCTTCACCCCTCCTGAATTCATCCCATTTTTATGTCCAACATTTTGCTCAGGCATTTGTTTTCAAATGCATTTAATTTTTATTCCATTTCTTTGAATTTGTATTAACCATAATAAAAAGAAATAAACAAAGACAACAGACTAAGCAACACAAAGAAGACAAAACAAAAGCATTCACTGCTATCTTCTCAACTTAAAAAGTTATTGAAAACTTTCAACTTTAAAACTGTCAACTTTATGTAATATTCAGATGACATATGCATTATTACTACAAGATGTAACAATTCAATAAGGTTTTACCTACGCTCTATAACATAATAATTTAAGAAAGATTTGTTTAGAAAAAGCAAAAAATATTACCTACACACAGCAAGATGTATGAATGTGCTTCAATAAATAAATCAGGCACCGACTCCACAATGAAGATTGGCCGGATTGGATCTCCAACATCTGACTTTCACCCTGGATATACACTCTCAGAAATGCTGTATGTCATCCTCCCACTTGTAAAACTATCTTGCTCACTTGCCTTAAACTTTTCCCTCCAGCATGGTTTCTTTTATTAGAGTGGTATGTTTTTAATATGGCCAAAATATTTTCTCTCTTTTTTTTTTTATATTTCATATCATTTGCTTATAATCTGTTAAAACATTCTAACTTGCCACAAACAGGTCGGAAATGTTCATGAAATGAAATGTGAACGATAAATAATGCAAACTTTTCAAAGATGACTGTTTAAGATTCTGCGCTGTAGTCTGGGTTCTTGCGGAGGATGACAAAACTTTCCATAATTGGAGTCAGGGGTATATCTAGGCAAAGACTTAAGGAAAACATCTTTATTCTCAAACACATCAAGCGGGCAAAATATATTAGTTAAGTCAAGAACTGACATCACAGCACTCTGGGGATTCCCATAAGTGCTCTGTCCCATTCTTCAACAGCTTGCACAGAGTTATAACACCAATGGTGCCAGTAGCACTCTGATTATACGTCTACCTTTCCTCTGAACATCGACCAGATCCCCCTCGTCACTTCCCACTGCATCACTCTAACCAGACCGTGGTGATCTATCCGCTTCTCCGAATTGTACACGCTCTTCCACAAGGCCCTAACTGCATCTGCCTTTTCATGCATCAGTATTACACCAAGTTGTGCACAGCCAGCCGGTCCGACTGTTCATTTCCCAACTCACCGGCATACCCCAGAGAAAATATCCAGACAATCCTCATCCGTGACATCAAAAGTGAAGCATGCTACTCTGCAATATATACATACACACAATCTGGCAGTATGCAGTACCAGCCTCTTTTGTTCCCCTTTTTGTTTTGGCATTATTTTTTTAGCAGACCTACTGCCAGACACTTTCTGGGGAGCACCAGCAGACTATGTACCGGTACCTTCCTCTCAACCCCTAGAAGAGTCATTTCTTTTATTAAATTTTTTTTTTTTTTTTTACAGAATAAAAAAAGCCCCAGACACAAGTTTATTAATTGTTTAATGTAAAGATATACCAGAGTAGGCTAAAGGAAATATTTTCTCAGTGCACTGCTACAGTGGCATTAAAGGCTAAGCATTTGGTAAATACTAGGATGGAGTGAGGCGACCCGTTGTATTTCTCATTCTCCTGCCACCACAGAGCAGTTCTGTATGTGGTGGCAACCCCAAACCATACAATAACCTTTGTCGCTACTTCAAAACTGAGAATATGTGTTTTGCGATGATTTTTGGCCACCCCTGTGAAAGGGTCATTTGACCCACAAAAGGGCCAGGTCGGGATTCACGTTGAGAACTGCATCTATTTCATAACTTAGTATTAATTTGTAAATAGATTTACCACAGGAACTTGCACAAAAGGGAGGGAAAAAAAACAGGAATTTTTCTTCTTCTTCGTGCTCACAGCCTGTACAGTTTTGGTTGTTCACCTGCTTCTGGACTTTGGTTCCAACTTGAGTTTTGCATGCACATCCATTTTTACAGTGCTGAATTATTTGTATGCAGATTATTGGTCTTCACCTCTCAAGCAGATGTACTCCGACTTTGAAGAATACACACACCCCTACCCAGTCAAATTTTACTACATATTTTGGAGAAAAAAAAAGGGGGGGGGGGAGGGGGGCCTTGGCTTTGCATCCTTTCCTTTTTCCTGAAAATGGGGTCCCAGAATCCATAGGGGGAAAGTGAAGAACTAATTGTCAATGTGGCACATGAATGACACAACAGTAATATTGCGTATATAGCGTGTAAGTAAACAGAAGAAAAAAGGAGAAAAGTGAAAAGGAGAGAGCAGAATAGGATAGACAAGCAACACCCGAAGCATCTGATGGTATATGTACACATATAAAACCAGATTTTTCACAACCAGTCAACAGCATATATAGGCAATTAAGCCTATGTGTTTGTTATGTGTACACTGTCCTTATCACAGCCTATATTTACCACTTTTGCGGTGTAAAGGTGGGGGGGGGGGGGGGGGCGGGCGTCTTTAAGCCCAGGGATTTAGGACTGCAAGGCTATGCTTTCAATGTCACAGGTGGACAGTCTTCAGAAGACAAGGAAAATAGTCAAGACAGAAATGACATGTTTATGTTCTATACTAGGTGTAACGAGGAAAGATTGACTTAGGAATGATATCACGAGGAGAGTCGACACACAAACAATACTGAACTTTACAGGGAGACAACAAATCAAATGGTCTGGCCATGTAACAAGATTGGCAGCAGACAAGGCACCACAGAGAGCAATGCTTTACAAATACAGTGGTAACAGATCCAGAAGTTGACCGCAGAAATATCATAGACACTGAAAAGTAGTTTACATAAAGCAAACAGAAAGGGCCTGTTCAAGAGATCTCTTCCTGCCCTGATGCAGCGAGGCATTCCAGGAGTAGAGGGGAAAAAAAGAGGCTAGTGCAGTTGCCACAGACTGCAGGTCACGGTTAAATTTTTGTCCTAAACAGAAGAAGCCCGTAATATTACCGAGGATTCAAACCTGGGTCCCTCACATAAAAGTCTAGCAGTCCTAACCACTCAGCCAGCTGCTTTTTCGTATAAAACTGAAACCAAACTGAACAACAGTGTAAAAGGATACATTCTTCAGTTGCCAGCTCTGCCCTCTCTCCATAAGCCAACAGCACGGGGGTGGTATGTGTCTGGAAGCCTGTAATGGTCTTAGGCTTGCCTGCTTGGCCAACAACATCCACTGCCTGGGGAATGAAGACAAAAAGGGAAGTGAAAATGTGTGATCAACTTTCTTTTTAATAAAGAGATGGAAAATGCTAGCTTCTGTGCCTTCCAATGCTAGTTCTGTGCTACTGTGTTTGTTAATGTTAATCTCTATAATATGTCTTCCTATATGAGTTTTCATGACACTATGACTTCTAATATACCTAATGCGAGATCACAGCAGCTAGGTCTAAAAATCCATTAAGGAAAGACAAAGATAATGAGAATAAATCAGGCCAATAGTAATGTGGTTTCTCTTAATAGCAGCACCCCACTCCAAGATGTGGAGTCTTACACCTATTTGGGCAGCAATGTAGATAAAGATGGGGCGATAGAGATATTAAAATAAAAATACAAAAGGCAAGAGGAGCTTTCATAGCACTAGGGATTTTGTGGAGGTAAAAATAAATTAAAAGAAATACTAAACATAAAATGTTTAATTCTAATGTCAAATCAGTACTTCTGTATGGATCGGAAACATAAGAGAACAACTAAGGCAATTACTAATAAAATATAGACATTCATTAACCGGTGCCTGCGTAGAAAACAGGGAATTAAATGTAATTTAACTACATGGCACACTAAAACAAAAACAAACAATGTTACTATTTCAATTAAAATTGAACTTCTTCTTTTCTACTTTATTCACCGGCTGTAAGCTCTGGCGGAAATTCCTGGTTGTTCATCCATTCAGACTCTGGCTTTGTGTCATGTACATCCGCTTTACTGGTTTATTTGTGTGCAGTCGGTTGTTCCTTGCTGCTCAGGGAGATGCACTCTGACTTTGAACGAAGTCCCCCTCCCCCCATTAGTTGACTCCTACAACATGCTTGTTGGAGAGGCAGTGGGTCTATTCTTGTCTTCCTCACAATGGGACCCCAGAACCCCCAAGTGAAATGAAAAAAAAACCAAAAACATATACTGTAACTATACTGTTGTTTGTTTGCATTCACAGGCTGTAAACTCTGGTGGAAAGACCTGGTTGTAGTTCATTCTATTTATACTTTGGCTTTGTTCCAGGACCTAAGTTTTGTGTGTGCATCTGTTTTACATACAGAGCTTGCTTATTTGTATGCAGACTGTTGGTTCCTTGCCTCTCAGGTAGTTGCATTTTGACTTTGATTAGTCAACTCTTTTCTTACGACATGCTCTTTGGGGAGGCAGTGGGTCTATTCTTGCTTCCCCCCAATGGGTCCCCGGAACCCACACTGGGACTAACTATATGATTCACACAAAAAAGATCTAAATATCGAATATCATTTGAGGAGTACAAATGTCATGGAAAACACTGAACATCAATGATCTGAGACATGTGTTCCTCACCTGACCAACCCTGACAGTTGTGGGCAGGGGTCGTAGCTGCTCATCAAAAGTCACCAGCATTCTGGGCTGCATGGCAGATACCAAAGTGTACAGCATGTAGTGTGACTTGCCTAGGATAACTGTAGAGATGGGTGACAGTGAAAATTTAACATTTGGAGTTATCAGTATTTTTTTTTAAATGTTATTAAAAAATGACCCCATCAAATAATAAAATTTACACAAGGTCATCAAAACAGAACATGTTGGATGAGACGTATAAGAAATGGGGAAGGAAAACCAAGAAGAGAAGCACAGAACCAGTAAAAGATTTCCTAGAATGCTTTACAGCATAAACAGTAGGACAACATAAGAAATAAAAAATGGATAAATGAGTGAATTAAATGATGTATCACAAATTGAGATCACTGCATTCAGGGCATACTCTAAAATATACTCAAAATTTGGAGTTAAAAATCTACCCGAAGTATTTCAGGAGCCCCGTCGGTGCTACAGAGTTTTTGCACTGTGCTGAGATTCTTCGGACTCAGGTTTGAAGTAGAATGGAGCACTTATGGGTTACTACCCTTATGCCATGATGTTGATCCGTTGTTTAAATCTAAACCTAAACCATATATACTCTGTCCACGTCCTCAGCAGCCAAAGAAAGAGTTCCTAAACTGATGTTACCAGTTGCAACCTGATTAAAATCTGCCTGCCCTTTTATCAGTGTGTTGAAAACCATCCAACCCCTCTGCTCGCTCCGCACCAGTCTCCCGAAAACAGATGGGATGCTAGAGACAAACCATTATATTCTTTTTCGCATTCACTGGCTATAACTCCAGCAGAAAGTACTGGTTGTTCATCCACTCCTGGATTTCTGTCTTGACCCAGAACTTGAGTTTTGCGTGCATGTCCTTTTAACAGAGCTGACTTATTTTCACTCAGACTGCTGGCTCCTCGCCTCTTATGCAGATGCACTCTGACTTCAAAGGAAACACCCTTAATCAGTCAGCTTTCACAACATGCTAGTTAAGGGGTTAGTAGATCCAATTTGATGTAAGTGTGTGCTCTAAGTTCACAGTGTCCCGTACTGAGTCTGGAAACACATGTCAATTAAATGCATTTCACACATGCACAAACATGTAAATATGCACACAAACACACAGTATCTTACTATTTTTAACATCCAGACATGAAACCAGCATTGCTAACAAGCCGGCCACGGCTACAGGGGACATAAGTGTGCGGTCACTATGGTACGGGCTGAGCGTCAGTGTTCCCTTGCCAAGATGGGTTAGACCTTGAGCCAGGCGGACCACAAACAGGTTGTTGGGATCTTTAGCATGATAAACAGCCAACTGTCTCAACATGGCAGCCAAACGAGCATTATTGGTACCTGTAATATATATTTTTAAAAAATAATTTCACAAATAATTTTTTTTCCAACAACACACACACACACAAAAACACACACAAACGTGGATCATTTAGATATTTTTATAATAAAGCTCTACTGTCTTCTCCATCCCCCTTAAAACAAGGCACTTAGTATGTTGTGTTGTGGCTTATAGCTAGGGTATATTAGATTTTTTGGTTTAAAACATCCAATTTCAACAAACCCCTAACTGACATGCTTGTGTGTGTGTATGTGTATGTGTGTGTGTGTGGGGGGGGAGGGGGTTATTTAAGTAGTTTTCTTAATGCAAATGCTGAATTAAGAGTCGACATCATAGAACTTATGACACCTCCGTAAGCACTCTATCCTAATCTTAAGCAGCAAGCAAAGTGTTTAATTCTGATGGTACCAGTATCCGTTCGATTGTATATCCATCTCGCCTTTCCCTTGAGTTTCAAGCATCAGCCAGATCCCCAGGTGACCCCCCCGCAGCACCATTCTCCCCAGACCGTAATGATCTATCTGTGCCTCCACACTATCCACTCGCATCCTAACTAGATGCTATGATATTCTATGCCAGGCTTTGTTGTGCTAAGCGATATCCATTCGCTTTTGCTATGAACCCCCCGTGCAGTTCGTTGCCCCTCAACAGAGCCATCTGTATAGATATTAATCACTTAGGCGGGAACTGTCATGAATTATTAGATATCTAAATGCAGACCACACTCAAAACTAATTTTAAACAAGAGCGAATATAGCCATCTTTTTTGTAGACCAGTGGTTCCCAATTACTAACTTATGGAGTCCTTTACAGAATTAGTTTTGTGGCAGTCCGTTAGGCCTACCGTACACTATGTCTTACAAGATATTGGGTGTTTAAAGTAATGTTAAGAAGCATAGGAAGAAGAGGCAGATAATAAGAGAAATTAACATAAAGACTTATCTAAATAATTGCTCAATGTCCATGCAATGAAAATATACTTTAAAAACTTTGAAATTTGCCATAAAAGTCAATTTTTCTCAAATTAAAATGGATGATAAAGCCCAAGAGCAATAATGCCTGCCATAAGATATCACACCATCTTGTTTGAGAATACATGTAGAAGCAGTCACAGCAGCCTTCTGTCGGCTTGAGAATCAGCTGCACGCACATGCTGTGATTGCAAATGAATTTCAACGCATGCTAAGAAAGGTGGCGACAGGTATGCTCCGCCGAGTGGCATGCATGCGAATGTGTTGGAAAACAGACAGACAAACAGACTGGCTGGTTCTGCACTACTCAGTGATAAATTGATGGATGACAAGTTAGATGTCAAAGCGCTTTGGAAGCAATTGAACAGAAAAGAGGCACAATTAAATTATCATGGTCTGAAGAAAATGATGCAACATGGAGTAACTATGGGATCTGGCTGACACTCCCTACTCAGAGTAAAGGGAAGAAGCACATACAATCAGACTGGCACAAGTGGAATTCGAACTATTCACTGGCTGCTGAGGACGAAGACAGAGTGCTTATGGGAATGTCCTGAGTGCTGGGAAAAACTAAAATTTCTCAAATTATTACCAATACACATAACATTGTCAAAACATAGCTTATTTTTCTGAATCAGTCATAGAAGAGTACCTAGGAGGCACACAGGGGATCTAAACGCCCCCCCCCCCCCCCCCCTGGTACACATGAAAGCTTCTTGCCTCTCAGGCAGATGTACTCCTTTTTCAAAAGAAAATTTTATTAATTGAAAAAAAAAACTGTATTGGTTTGGCCATATGAGAATGAATCCAATGATGCCAGCAATGAGAGCGTACCACATGAAAGTAGAAACACTAAGAGGTAGGGACGATCAATAAAAAAGATGGAGTGAAGGGGTCACTGATATCTTGAGACTCCACAACATGCCGAACGCGCCCGAGCTGGGAAACCGATCATATGTTAACCCATGATGCCTAGTGACACAAAGCAGAAAATGGACATACACAAAAGATAAAGTAAAGAACCCACTTCCACTTTCTGGTAGGCTATTCTGTTACCATTCCTAAAGAAAGAAAAAAAGAATATTTACAGACACACTGACAGTCCAAGACTGCCCAAAATCACAGCATATCAAACAACTGTGCGTGCCTGGCTCGGATACCTATCACCTTTTAAATGCTACAGCTAATAGCAAAAAGCACATGCTGACAAAAGAGAAGGAAAAAAGAAGACATGAAGCCAAAACACTCACCTGCCCCCACAATGCCCATGGCCAGAATAGCATTGTGTGCCACCTCAGGATCACTGTCATGAGAGAACTTGCTGAGGGTGTCAAGAATGTTCAGTTTGGGGTTGGACACAGAAATGAGAGCCAGGGCCAGAGGTACAGCCCGCCTGATGGGAAGTTCACCGTAACGCAGCAGGTGGCCAAAGGCTCGGAACGACATCTCGCAGCCAACTTCTTCTCCCATGGCAATCAAACCAATACCCAAGACTGCAACACCTATGAAGTAAATAAGAGTGGATTTTAGTGAGAAAGAGTTGCATACCTTGTCGACTCACTTTCTCGCTGTATTCATCTAAGTACAGAGCCGTTTTGAGCGCAGGTGCAATTTGATGACAGAGGTGTGTTTGTGAGTAAATGTGCCTTTCTAAGCTAAAAATTCTATACAAAGTGTGCTGGTAGATGCCTTTTCATCCGTTAAACCATAGGCGGTTTCATCTACACAATCGAATGAACCAAGTCACTGCTAACCGTAGGAGGTTCCATACACACAAACCGCTAAATCCAGTCATTACATGCATGATAGGCAAATATATAACATACATTAAAAGCACAAGATAAAATAAACACTTATTTTTATATCAGGTGCCATGTCTGGAGCAGTGATCACATCTTATATGTTGCAAAACTAAAAGATAAATTCAAACAGCTGCAAAAAAAAAACTTCAAAATGTAAAAGTAAGCGAATTGTTCCAATTTCATCTTACAAACAGATTTGAAACATGTGAGGTGGAGGAAGATCAGAGCATGAGGACAAATGGAATGATATAAAGACCATAATTTTAGAATCAGCAACAATTACAGCAGCACAGACATTTGCAAACATGACTCTACAATTCTCTGTTTATCACCAAATATTCTGATGATGTTGCTGCTGAAATTGTTGTGTGTTATTCCTAGTTCTGTATTCCTCAGCCTCTCCCCCCCCCTCCCCCGCTGAAATTGTTATGTATTATCCCTAGTTTTGACTTTCCCAGCTATTTCTTTAAATTGTCCTAAATGCTCCAGTTTTTGGTAGCAGTACTGGAAACAGAACATCCATCAGTATGAACATCTGCAATATACTTTTTCAACACTTTCCTTCCTAATGGCCTCACAAAACATGTAGAGAAAGTTCAAAACCCTCTGCTTCATGTAAGAGTAGCATGCACTACTTTCAGAGGCAGCAGGCAGTATGCATCCTTTAGCTCTTCTTCTTCAGAGCACTTAGTATGTTGGGAAATGAACACGCAGAAGGACCGACAGGTTCTGCACCATTTGATGGTGAACTGATGCATAAGTATGATGATCAGATGTAGCCAAGCACTTTGAGAACCTGTGAACAGTGTGGAAGTGAGAATAGTAGTCATGGCTGCAAGAAAAGAGCGATGCAAATAGGAAAAGTCAGAGGATCTTGCCGACATTTAAAAGAAAGGTAAGATGGGCATATAATAAGACTCAAGAGACACTATTAGTACTGGAACGCTGAACTGACTGATAAAGATGGGAGAAGAGCTCTTATAGGAATGCTCCAAGGTCTGTAGTGTAAGTTTTAAACTCAAAATGTGTCTCCTTAACCTGGATTAAAAACTGTATATGTTAATAAAGATGTATTTATTATGAAAAAAAGCATATATTTTAGATACCCTGTGAATTTTAAATGCCATTAATTAATTGATTAATTCATTATACATAAATGATAAAATCTAATAACCTTGCTGAGTAGACAGATCAGGCCCACTTGGCTTCTCTTCCTCCTTCTTCTTATCTTCTTTATCTTTTTCCTTCTTTTTGTTCTTATCTTCCTTTTTCTCATTGTTGTCTGCGTCCTTGGACTCGTCATGTTCTGAGCAAACATGCAGGAGGTGCTGAATCTTCAAGACATTGCCAGTCCCTGCATAGGCTACCACATCAACCAGCATTGTCGCCATGGACCTCAGCGGCTCGGCCACCACTTCTAGGGCCATCAAGGTGGCATCTACAGAATCCTGTTTTCCTGTAAATGAGAGACGTACAGGATCAGTAGCATGTTTTACTGTGAAAAAAAATGTGTATTAGGTATGCAACTTTCTTTCCCCCAAGTATAAAGCACTTTTTTCCCCCAAAATAAAGGATCTAAAAAAAACAATGTGCGTCTTATACAATGACAGTAGATTTCTACCAAATGACTCTACAGGGTCTCATTTGTGACTGCCTGTTCAAAGGACACATAAAATTGGTATAAAATATTATAAAATTAAAAGTTTCTTCCCGCTGTAAAAGTTTTGGTGTCTGTCTTTGCTCTAAATCTGTCACACTTGTTACACTAGGTTAAGTTTTGCCATTGTCTCAGAAAAGACTTTCGTACAGTGCTGCATTCAAGTTAAAAGTAGGGCTGTACTGAATATTTGATTCGTATTCCCATCGGGGCCGAATAGTGGACCTATTGACTATGCGGTATTTGGCCGAATAGTTGCGGTCGGGCTGAATACGAATAGTAGTTACCTTACGCACGCTTCTGCATACACAGCCTTAATACTTGAGACGATTGGTTTTGTTGAAAGCTAATGCAACTTTCATGCATTAACTAAGCTGTCAGTGACAATTTCAAAGTTAAGTTACTTGTTATAATACTTAGGATTCTTTCATTCCTAGTTATTAATTACCACAGACTGACTGAAGGATGCAAAACATAAAATGTCTTTAAATGTTTACTATTCTGTACGAATACTAACTAGACATGGAAAGAATATAAACTCCAGCCACATCCAAGTCGATAATATGAGTATCAAATGAACAGAAACATATAAGTACTTTGGTGCAAACTTCAACTGCTCTAACATGCTGAGAGAAGAAATACAATCTAGAAATAAAGTATACTATGCCCTTAAAGATCTGCTAAAGTCAACGTGTCTGTCTCGCAACACCATGATCAAAATATATAAAACGTTGATAAGACCAGTCGTTTTATATGGCAATGAAATTTGAAGCAGAAAAAAAAATGAGGCCTTATTACTGGTTTTCGAAAACAGTCTTATGACAAATCTTTGGACCCATCAAAGATGCTAATAGCGGGGAATGGAGAGTGAGAAACAACAACGTAACACATAATCTGTTTAAATCACCATTGATCACTGGCATCATGAGAGCTAACAGACTAAAATGGTTGGGGTATATTGAAAGAATGTCAGAAGACAGAGAAGTAAAACTGTATACACCTAAGAGAGGAATGGGCATAGACCACAAGGCAGACAAAAAGAAGATCGAGAGATAATGTCCAGCCAGACCTGCAAACATATGGTGTCACAAATTGTGAAGAGAAGGCCAGCCAGAGAGATGGATGCAGCAGTAAACCTCAAGGGCTCAGAATACTATAGAAGAAGATGACTATTCTGTGCTACTTTATGTGAAGTACAAGTTTTTTTGTGTAGATATATTTTATACACAATACACTATTCGTATTCGGCCGAATAGTTTGTCCTGTTATTCATATTCGGCCGAATAGTGAAAATCACTATTCGGTACAGCCCTAGTTAAAAGTGACCCAGTTTGCAAAAGGGAATAGAAATGATGCTGCTGAATGTAAAGTGAATCCTCCTCCAACTCAGGAAACAATCAGAGACTGGCTACATGTGAATTTAGCATCTCGCGGTACAGATTCATTTCAATGTTACTTACCCAACATTGCAAGAGCAAGGCCCAGAGCCAGGTAACGAGAATATGTCTCCTTGAGTTCAGTTTCAGATCTTTCCATCATAGTCTGTAATATTGTGGATGTCACTTCTCCATTGCAAGTGCCCACGGAAATCATTCCACAAGCTAGGGCTGCAACACCAACCACCTGTTTGTAGGAAACAACAATGGAATCTTAGTGAGGAGAAAGGTAATTGCAAGATATTTTTCAGACACATACTCAGTTATGCTGAAGTAATGTGAGCTTCAGCTTCAGAGCAGAGCTATTCAGCTAACTTTATTCAGGGCGCAACATTTTGAAAATGGGAGTCGTTACGGGCCAAATGAACGAGTCCAATCAAAGAAAGATCAATATATACACTGCAAATGGCAATTCTTGTTCTTCTTCGCATTCACCAGCTGTATACTCCTCTGGCGGAAAGTTCTAGTTGTCCGTCCACTTCTGAACTGCAGTCTTGCTCAAGAACCTGAGTGTTGCATGTGCATCAGTTTTACAGATCTGATTCACTTGAATGCAGACTGTTGGTTCCTTGCCTCTCAGGCAGACGCACTCCGACTTCAAAGAAAGCTCCCCAATTAGTCGACTCTTACTACATACTTTTGGGTAGGCAGTGGGTCGATTCTTGTTTTCAGCACAATAGAGCCCCGGAACCCACACAGGGAACTAATGGCAATGATCAGCTGGCCACTTGATAGGCCTCCATGAGCCATATTCAGCCCACGGGCTGTTATTTGAATAGCCCTGCTTTAGAGGATGTGTGATGTGACAGTGATTAAAACATGCTAGATCATATAATTCTTGAGTGCATGAAGCAAGTGTCACTAAATTAACTAACAGCTGTTTAATTGTTGTGATAAAGTTTCAGGTTTTCTTCTTCACTTCTTTCACCATTCTGAGTGTCAAGGAAAAACATAAGGTTCTGCATCTTGCTCTTCTGGCCACCTCAACAACAGATACATCATGTTGCTGTAGTTTCTCTGATGTTATTTTCCCCCACTTGGTCTTGGTCTGTCTTGTGCTCACTGCCCCTCTCCTGTCTGTATAATGGTATATGCGGTATAAGTGTGCAGCTTATTTTTTTTTCTTTGTTATGTGCTTTAGTATTGGTTCTGTGACAACTTGTTTCTTATGACTTCATTCCTGATTTCTGATTACTTTAGAAGCCTTTCTCAGACATCTCATGTCCATTATCAATTTTCTTTGTCGTTCGTTGTGAGTGACCATGTCCATTTACATCTCAGTATTTCTGTGAGTAATTTACCCACTGCTGGCTTGCTAGGCCTGTCATATCTATGGGTAAAATTTATCACATTTTCAGGGAACCTCATCTTTCTCATGATTTTTCACATAAATGTTTTATGTAGAACTATATATTTCAAAAGCAATATTATCGGCATCTGTGGCTTAGGCACTGCAAACCACGTGACGATCTGACCTGAGCATATGAAACCTAATGCAAAGAAGAAGATCAGTGGCCCATTGGACATGTCACGATACTCATATTTTTTATAAACCAATCAGCACTTGTTGTGAGATGTGGTTAACATTATGCCGGGCATCTTTACCTCTCAGTACATTACCAGGTGCCTATGTAGGCTGGTCAACAAAAGTATTAAAGTATTATTATTTAAACCGCAGAAGAAACTTCAGAGACGCAAAATAAACCTAAAGATGCTACTCACCTCCATGTTGGCTTTGGAATCGCCCAAGACGGGAAGAATTAGACTTAGAACATCTTCTCGGTTGGAGCCTGCATAAGCCAGTCCCAAGCTGAAAAGTGAGACCATAAATGTCACATAAAATAGAACAAAGACTACTTAAAGACATAGAAACACTTTTGTGACATTATTTATATACTTTCAAATATAGTGTTCTGGGCAGACTGCAAATGAAAAGAGAATTACTAAAAGAAAAACAAATTTAAAAAACCGAAAATTAAAATACTTTGGCTACATTTAAAGACATAAAACTCATTAAAAAAAACCATACTGAGGGGAAAGGCTGAAGACTAGTAAGAGGTAGACAATGATACAACTAGGTGGAAAACATCAAGAGATGGACAAACAGCAGTCTAAGACAGTAGACTACCAAAACAAGAGTCAGAGTGTTTGAGATCTATTAGAGTTAACCTTCACTGCAGAGATGGCACCTGACTGAGTTAAATATTTGTGTGGACATTAGAAGATACTAGAACACTGCCAATTATTAAAACAAAACTTTACAGATCAGAATTAGAGATGAACAAAAAACAGTTAATGTTTTGAAACATTAACTAACTGCAAGAACATCTGAACAGGCTAAGTTCAATACGAAAATAAATATTACCAACAATGAAGAAATGCAGGTTAGCAGAATTCCTAGCCTGCTACATATCATGCAAGTTAAAAAAATTAAATATCTAGGAAGTACATTCTCGGAGGACAGGAGATAGAAACTAGATGCCAACGAGCCAGTGCACTTATATATCAATTGACACCATTACTGAGACATCCAAACATAAGTATGAGCGCCAAGAAACAGGTTATAAACAGTATATACATACCAACATTGTGCTACCATTGCCAGACTTGGACTTTACCAAAGGCTAACCTATATAAAATTAACCCGTGCGATAAGCCGCGGACTTAACCATCCGAGACAAAGTTAGAATGATATCAAACAGATTGTAGAAACCACATCATGCAGTAAATTCATTAAGAAACAGAAGATCAAATGGTTTGGTCATTTAGTAAGAACTCTGCCTGAACAACTACCAACGCAGGCGCTCCACGTGAACAGATCTGAAGTGAAAGTAAGAGGCCGCCATAGGAAAATATGGACGGATGCTAATATAGAATTTCTACATCAACGCGGAATGACGCAAACTATTCCTACGACACTTAATGGCAGAAGTGGAAATTGATGATGATGATGATGAAGATAGACAGACATCATCAAAGCAATTTTTAAAAAAAAAAAGTAAAGAAAGAGACGGATACATAAATGATAATCTTTGAAAACATGGAAAGTGACTACCTATTGGATAAAACAAATCAGCTGGAATGCAACAGCTAAAGAACTGTGCTAGCTGGGGAACTAAATGTGCAGCATAACTGATTTGTAATAACATCTCAGGGTCTGTAATGAATAAATGCTTTATAAGACAGTCTCTTCCCCCACTTTCTCTCTCATTCTACATCTGTATGTGTGTGTTGTAACCAAACATGACCCAAACTCGGTGAGCTCAACAAAGATACAGTGACTGTACGGGTTCAACCCACCCAAGAATGGCACCAATCCTCATGTAGGAGTTGTTGTGTGTCACGTGATCATACAACAAGGCAAGAGCTGGGTCACACTCGTTGCGTACTCCTGAGTTGACTATACCACAAGCCAGCAGAGCTCCAGCCTGGAAATATACAGTGCCAGGATTAAAGCAACGGACAGTATGACTTTGGTAAAAGAATAGTATGTAGCTTGTGTGAACAAAATGAGATGTAGCATGGAAGGTGTAAATAAAATGACATATAGCATGGCAGGTGTGAGCTAAATGACATGTAGCCCATGTGAAGAAATCCAAACGGGATCATCTATTTCTCAGTAGATACCGAAAAAAATGCATTGAAATGTGTTATCACTGACAGATTTACGGAAGCCGCATTGGCACTATGGCTCACTGCTTGCCTGCCTAAATCATCCAAATGGATTTTTATAACTTACTTTGCCTTTCAGCCTGACCAAGCCTAAAACTGGTACAAGGAAATGTTTTAGGAAGTTGAAGGCAGTTGGGGCGATGTAGACCACACCATGCATCAAATGTTGATTAGTCAATAAAAAATGTTGGTTTTCCACAAAAGACTTGGTGTTTTAACAAATTTGAGAAATAATGTTAAAAATTTTTTTTTAAGTTGTCTACCACCATATTACTAATATTCCAGGAAATTCAGTTCTTCCTCTTCATAGCACAAAGCCTATGCAGTATTGTAGAGATCATGTCTTACCCATGCATCATGATCCCTTGCTCAGCCTGTCTTGTTTATTCCAAAGGAAATGTAACACTAATACATTTATAACAAAGCACACTGCAGAAGCTGACAGATGAGAAGAATGACGCTGTCTGTCCGAATCTCAGAGCTTCCCTCCTAGATCAGCTGCCAGCTGAGATTAAGCCCCCCCCCCTCCCCAACCCCCTCTAAATAACACAAGGTTTTCAGGTTGCATTTTCTCCTTCTATATATAAGGCTAGTTCCCTCCCCAAGAAGCTGCTGGCACAGTGTGGTATGTCAGATTTGGTAAACGCCACCCAACATTAACAGAAAATAGGTAGTATGTAGTACTGCTGTATGATAGTTCAGTCAAATCTGACCAAGGACTGACTGCCAAAAGTCATAAATATGCAAGTGATGTTAACACACATTACAAAAGAATACACAGAACATGTGAACGCAAGAAACTTTGAATGTGACCTTAATGTAATCCTCTGAAGAGTACAGGAACTTGTCAATCTGCGTGAGACCCCCATCAACATCCCAGAGTAAAATCAAACCAAGGGAAGCGGTCGCACTCAGCATGCCTGAAACAGCAGAACACGGAAATAAAATGTCAATGTCATGTATCCACTGGTATGTTGGCTTTTTCGGGGAGTCTTCTTCTGCCTTTCTATCCCCCAATGGAGCATAGGCCCTCAACCAACTCACGCCAAGTCGTTCTATCCTTCGCCATTGCATGGAGCTCTCCCCATGTCCTCCCAATCTTTCTAACCTCGTTCTCCAGCTCTCTTCTCCATGTGTTTTTTGGCCTTCCTTTATTCCTATGCCCCTGTGGGTTCCAATGCAAAGACATTCAAGTAATGATGTTCTCCTGTTTTCTCAGTGTGTGCCCTATCCAACGCCAGCGTCTTTTCCTCACTTCCTGATCCACTGGAGCCTGTTTAGTTCTCTCCCAAAGTTCTACATTAGTTATTCTATCATACCATTTTATTCCCTCTATTCTGCGCAGGCACCAGTTAATGAATGTCTGTAATTTATTAGTAATTGCCTTGGTTGTTCTCCATGTTTCCGCCCCATACAATAGTACTGATTTGACATAAGAATTAAAAATTTTTTTTAGTATTTCTTTTAATTTCTTTTGACCTCCACAAATTCCCTAATGCTATGAAAGCCCCTCTTGCCTTTTGTATTCTTATTTTAATATTTCTATCAGTTCCTCCATCTTTATCTACATTACTGCCTAAATAGGTGTACGACTCCACGTCTTGGAGTGGGGTGCCATTAAGAGAAACCACATTACTATTTGCCTGATTTATTCTCATTATCTTTGTCTTTCCTTTATGGATTTTCAGACCAAGCTGCTTTGATCTCGCATTAAGTGTTTTGATTTTCGGGGAGTATGGGGGTTTAAATGCTGACAGATAATGAGGAAACAAATGACTCTTAAGAACAGTTACAATTGGAAGAAAGAGAGAGAAAAAAAAAGGGCAAGACAGGAAGAGCAATTAACAAAACTAATTTTCTTGGTCAAAGGTAAGGTAAGCAGTTATTTCTTTGCTCCATTTGTATTAGGTGATTGCTTGCCTTCATATTTATATTCTTTTTTAAAAAAAAGCTTTGGCTAAAATAATTTTATAAATAAGTAAAATACATCCTTTTAGTGACTTGGGGAAAGGAAAATTGCGTACGTTTTTCTGTCTGCTCCGTGATCATAGGTATGAGCACCCTGGATGTTTAGAAAAACTTATCAAGACTCCAAATTTCTTCTTTTCCTCCTCCAGCTTTGGGCAGAGTTTCGGAGATTTATAACAATGGCATTATTTTTATAGAAATTTTGAAGAAAAAATGTCCATGTTTAATGATTTTTACAGGACAAAATGGCTTACACACAGAATGAGAAAAAAAAAACACAAGAGGGGAAGAGCTATTGAATATTCAAGTGCCAAGAAGTAACAATCAAGTGGAATATAAAAGTTCACATGCCATGCTCCTTGTTCTTATACAGCCACTTGTGACCATCCTCCGGGGTGATCAGTTTGTCAGTACCAAAAGCTGCATTGACGAGACCGTTTACAAACGAAGCTGCCAAGTTCTGTCGGGCTGAGTCCAGGTTACTGGAGCCAATGGTGCTTCCTGCAACAGTGAAAAATGTATCCTGATTAATCATCTGTGTTAATAAGTGAAATTGTTTACACTTCTGGCCCAATATGACAGACAGCCAGATTAGCTCTGACGCTCTAAAAAGCTGTTTGTTTCTAGCAGGATTTGCTGATGCAAATTTCCCATTTCTGGACTAGGATTCCGAAGGTTCTATGGCCCAGCTACTGAGCTGGGTGCTTGGTATGACACTGTGAGCTGTGGATTTTATGTAGAATGTGTTTATGTGTTGTGCTGCAATGGCTTTGTGCTGTGGAAAAGCACAAAAAATGGCAGATGACCATTAACATTCGCAATACTGTTTATACAAAATAGGCTTTTGTAACTGTCTGATAGCAAAAATTTGTTGCCTGGGTTAGCCTTTCCTTGTTAGTTTCATGGGACATCCCACAGCCCTTTTATGTTATCTTTACCTTCTAGTCCACAGGTCGTGCCCCCCCCCCCCTCTCCCCATCAGGCCACCCCAAAGCAGCCACATAATGATGGCCAGCTCTCAAGAGAATGCAGGGACAGAACATGAGCATGTCTTCAACATCCAATGAGGCTTTTAAAAATGCAGAGAGCCAAAACATTTTCTCTGGTACTGGCCTCATCCAAAGAATCGTCACATCCTGCTCAGGACAGTTTAACCTCACTTCCATATATTGCCCATCTCAAGGACTGCATCTTTACAAGCCAACAAGAGGCAGCCTGCAAACCAGGAATTTTCTTTCCTTTTACTTACTTAGTACTTACTTACTTAGTCGCTCCTCTTCTACCTTGGGGTGTAGAGGTTTGCCAGAGAGATTGCCAGACATCTCTATCAGCAGTTTTCTTTCTGGCTATGTTCCATTCCAGTCCTCTGTCTGTCGGATGTTGTCTTCCCAATGCACCCTGGGTCGTCCTGGTTCCCTGGTTCTTAGCCTCCCATGCCTGCCATGGTGGCCGATTTTCTCCCATTTTGCATACATGTCCAAACCATTGTAACTGTGACTGATCCACTCGGGTTTGTAAGGACTAGGTTTCAAGATCTTGACGTATTGTCTGATTGCGGACTTTGTCCCTTCTTGTCACTTGGACCACCTTTCTCAGATATCTCATTTCCGAGGCCTGCAGCTGGCTTCTGTGAGCTGTTGTCATTGCCCATGACTCACACCCATAGGTCAGGACTGGTACATAGGTAGAGCGGTAAACAACCATTTTCGTCCTCTTGCCAATTTCTCTTTTGCTAAGAAACCCTCGGTTTATGGCCTGGAAGAGTCTCCCAGCAGCTGCTTTTTGTGTAGCCAGCTCAGTCTTAATGCCTCCATTTCGGTCTAATACAACTCCAAGGTATTTGAACTGGTTAACCTGCTCCAATGCATACTGTCCCATCATGATCTGGTGTTTCTTGGGATTTTCTTTACCAACACAAAATGAGTGCTTTGCCTCTTCTGCCTGTTGGACTTATTGTAGAAGTAGTCTTCCATGTCCACTATGTTCCTAAACTGCAACCACATCTTTCACACAGATTGCATAAGGGCATGCAGTGTGACAGCTTAAGGACAGATGGGTCTGTTTCATCTATTTTACAAAATGATCATGAAAAGATTCTCTCTCTCGTGATATTCTGATGAGCAGGCTTCAGTAGCACACACACACACACAAAAATTGTCCCGTGGGATTTTCACTTGGTTCCACTTTTAGTTCAACTAGAGATGAATCTTATTAGTTCAAATGTACTACAAACCACACAGATCCCAGTTTACAAAAAAAAAAAAAAAAAACATTGAGCTATAAATAACTTACTGTTACCTTCAACTAACAACAACCTGAGAGCTCAAGCTCCTTCTAATTATGTATAGAAATTCTCTATAGAAGTATTGTTTATACATTTCATATTATTTCAAAAATATATTTATTTGCTATTTAGCACAGTATTATTACCATGCTTCTAAACTAGGATTAGTCTCCCCCCCCCCCCTTTACCCACATTTTCTTTGTGTTGGTGCCCCTGCATGTACACAACATCTAACTTACTGTTTGGTTCCAGATGAGTCTTGTAAATATCTTCAGGAACTTTGGGATCCATGATATCTAACTGTGAAACAAACAAATAATCAAGTATTCATCATAGCAAGCAAATGTCTTCAATTTACAATCCTAGCTCTAAACCCAGGGCTGGGGATTCAGGGCTGCTGAACCACATGGTGCACCAGGGCACACACTGGTCAAGATCTATCTACACCTCTCTGGGGCCATCCTAAAATGAGGTTCCCAAAAGGAGCCTGGCCAACTTAGCTAAATCTATAAAACGGATGTGCACGAAACACTCAAGTCCAAGAACAAGACCAAAGTCCAGAACCCAAACGAATAACCCGAGTTTACAGCCAGTGAACACGAAGAAAAAATAAGATAAAGCGGGTTAAAACGGAACAATTTATGACAAACATCAGCAAGTGACAGTCATCATACGGCCACACTAGGAGAAGAGAAAAACTAGAACAAATGACAACAGAATATATTTATTGAAAGAGATATTACTGTTTTGAGCCTACCTTATGGACAGTGTAAATATTTCTGGCAGTCTATTTTCACAAACAAACAAATTAACTAAAGGACTCTTTTAATGTCTTCTGGCGTCTCAGGCATATAGTACTGTATTGTCACTACTGTGTTTTTACCAGGGGTGTCGTGAACCTGAGGATTTAGGGCCGATTGGCTGGTGTTGTCACCACGGACTGCGCATGTTAGGATGTTTAATTTTGCCCCCGACAGAAAGCTCCATCACCTTACCGGGGGTTGAACTCAGGTCTCACTCATGAGAGCCCGACGTTTTAACCACTCGGCCAGCCATTCCTCATCACATTAGACCTATATTTTACAAACCAATCAGAACTTGATGTACGATTTGCTCAACATCATCACGCTGGTTGCCTCGGAAATCCCAGCACTTAGCTGGTACCCATTTAAGTTCCAATGCTCTGGTAACAGCAGCCGTTTCATTATGTCTTCCAGGTTTTCCTCTGAATGAAGAGTTGAGCTGAGTTTAGAATTGACATCACAGCACTCGGGGCATTCCCATAGTGCTCCGTCCTCATCTTCAGCAGCCAGTGCAGAGTTCCAATACTGATGGTACTGTATCACAATCTGGTTATATGTCAGTCCACATTTGCCTTGTCATGCATCAATTCACCAACCAGTGGTGCTGATCCAGCCAATCTGCCTGCCTGTTCATTACCCACTATGCTGGAAAAGATCCAAAGTACGCTCACTATCCATGAACTTCCCAGTGAGGCTTGCCACTCTGCTCGAAGAATCCCTGTCTTCACCTCCGAATGAAGAGTGTCTGCCAGATCCCCTAGCCAGCCGCATCTGCACCAGTCTCTGAAAGCTGTAATGAATTATTCGTGCTTTCGTATTTCATGTACACTTGCTCCCGAAGGGCCTAAACTGCACCTACCCGAGCATATACCGATATACCTGCATGTCCCCGAAAAAAGATCTAAGAAATGTTAACTACCAGGGATATCTGAAGTGACGCTTGCAAAACCATGGGTAAATATAAAAGAAAATAATCATCACAGAGTGAAGATATAAAGAAATTGCTGTTTTTCTTGATGATTTATTCACATATGACAAAGCACTATTGATTTATTCAGATATGACAAAGCCTTTGAGGCAATAACAACTTAGGAAAACTAAGTAAGAACAAATACAACATCAAACTCAATAACATATTATTACCTCTCTGGCTAGCGTTAGAAAATGCTGATTTAACTGACCATTAGAAATGATCTCTCTTAAATCATCCTTATCATCCAAGGATTCTGACAGCTCCAAGGAGATCTGCTGACGTCCAAGCATATATGCCAGCTGTTTCTTTACAAGTCTGCAAACAAAATAAAAATATAAACATAATAGGAATCCAATGAAAGTAGATCTCTATATACAACAAAAAGAAAGAGACAAATACTGTTTTTTGGCCACATAATGAGAAGAGATACACTGGAGAACATCGTGACAACTGGAAAGATCAGTGGAAAAGGGGGTAGAGGCAGACCAAGAGAGATGATGCTGAATTGGCTGACACGATGGCATGGAGGGGTATTACCAAAAGAGCTGTTTCATGCAACCAGGTATTGTGATCTGCGGAGAAGCATAAGCGCCTACTTCAATTGGCAGGGCACATTATGATGATGATGAATAGGAATTCATTTGAGATTTCAATTACATCATACAATGCACAAAAACAACAGGCTATCACATAAAATAAGGTCTATCAACTGTGCAGTCCTCTTGCTTAGAGCAGAGTGAACATGTTTCATAATTCTCAGGTACTAGGGTTCAACTGCCATGATATGAATGGTTGTTTTCTTGCCTCTTAGGCATATTCATTCTGACTTTGATGAAAACACCCAAATTTTTTTTGACTTTTATAACTTGCTTGTCGAAATGGGGGTGGAGGTGGGCGACCCCACCCCCACTTTTTTTTTTACCTCCACCTCCCCCCCCCCATCTAAAAGGTATCCGAACCTATAAAATCATTTGTACTTTTAAAAACATATCTAAAAGTAAAACCTTTAAGGACTAAACAAACAGCTTCTCCAGAAACAGTAAATAGCAACACTAGAACAACAATAGCTACTTACGGATCAGGGCACTCAAAGAAAATTTCTTCAATGAGTGGCATATCATTCAAGGCCATTGCAAACCTCAAGGCCTGAGGATACTGCTTAAACTTTCTGTACAAGTTCACGGCACATTTCAACAGAACAGTGTTTTCTGGATCCGGTACATAAGGGACGCAGCTGTTAGAAAGTTATAAAAGGTATTAACAATTAGGTTTTTATACTACAGCATTAAATATGGTAAATGTTATTTAAACAAGCTACTGCAGTGTAGTGGATAGACGCTCAGGTGCTGGCCCAAAGGTTTTGGCTTTTAACCCACATCTTCTTCATCTATTGTTATCTCACTGTTACCAAGATGTAGCCCAGTGTCGCGGCTTTCCGTATTTGCCACCACCAATGTGTCAGGTGTCCAATGTGATACTGACCAGTAGCTTCATGCGCCACTGACATAAAAAGGTTCTTTTACTATTTTTGTTTCTAACTTTTCTGTTACTTACACACCTGTGACTGTTTTTCCAATTTCTGTTTTTTTTTATTTTAAAGAATTCACACAGGCCAGGGCTAGTCAACTGGCGGCCCGCAGGCCAAATCTGGAACGCAGAGGCCTAGCAATTGGCACTCGGATCACTGCCATTTGTATTAATGACCTTTTTATGCTGGGGCTCGGCTCCCTGGCCCATGACGATCCCTATTTTAAACATTTTGGCCCCTGAGTAAACTTAGTCGAATAGCCTTGATTTAGGCAACACTTAGCTAAATTTCTAATTTTTTTATGGTGTTTTTTATTCCCACTGTCAACAGCTTTAAGAAACTCTTTTTTTTTTCAACTTTTATGTAACACAGACTTGTGGCTGCCATTCCATATTTTTTTTTATCTATTAGGTAAAATTTAGCTAAACTTATATTTCTGATGGTGGTCTTCACAGTCAACAGCTTTTAACAAACGATCAATCTTTAAACTGGTTAGGGTCAATGAACTGACAATATTCATATCACAGGTCAACAGCAAGAAATCTACTATTTGTTTCTTTCTGTGGCAGAGGTAAGCACTCTTCTCCAGCCCATATCTGAACAGCACTTTATTTGCTCCCTCATAAGCACATTTTAAAAATATTTCAGAAGGAATTAACTTAATTTTCAAAGGGTCATAAACTGGGCACCTAGGCCCATCTTATATTTGACCCTTCTAAACACTCATATTTCAAACCACAAATGCACTGTCCCAATAAAGCATATATGTTTACATAACAAAATACATAATCTCACGAAAGTCGAGTTTAAGATTAGGAAGACGTGCATCACTTTATCTTATAAATCTTTACCCTTTTTTTTAACTTTGTCAAATACTTACTCGAGCACAGGCAGACTTATAAACATACTCGAGTACAAAGTCTGCTTAGAGGTTAGTAAAAGCATACAAAATTGTATTTTATCCAATACAAATTCAACACAATCCCGATGGAGGTCCAGTTATAGATTAGGATACCTATGTGTCACTCTAAACATGTTTCCTCATCAAACACAGACAGGTTACCTTATCAAATACAGACTCTATCACTGATTGGTTAACTTTTGAAATACAAACTCTTGCATAGACAGGTTACCTTATCTAAAACAGATTCTAGCATAGACACCCTACCTTATTAAATAAAAAGAAACTATACTATAGGCAGGTTAGTTAGTTGTGTATCCTTTACAATATTTGCAGCACCAACCCCAGCCTTTTTTTTTTTTTTGCTGATGCAGTTTTTTTTCTAGGCAATTTTACATTCAGTAGAGACAAAAGCTAGCATAGGAAGGGTTAACTGTCCAAACGACAGAAATCCCTGTAAGGGTTCTGCTGAACCATTCTGGGGAGTAAAAACAGACTCACTGCCGCCCTAAAAATCATGTTGTAAAAGGTGACTAATTAGGGACTTTTCCTCCAAAGTAGGAGTGCACCTGCATGGGAATAAGGAACCAACAGTCTGCACACAAGTAAGCCAGATCTGTAAAACTGATGTGGATGCAGAACTCAAGTTCTTGAACAAAACTAAAGGCCAGATGAGTTTACTTCTGGTAAACTTTAAGAAGAAGAGGAAACTACAGGCAAGACTACAGTACAGGCAGATTACCTTGTCAAATACAGACAAACTCTAGCGTAGGCAGACTCATCAACATAATCTTGAAGGAGGTCCAGCCTTTCTATCTCCATCAGCAAATCACAAGCTTCGGCCTCTGCATTGTGCGACATGTGGTAAGGAACAATGTCCTTGGCTAGAGCTACTAGCTTGTCCCGCATCTCCTTATTGTCATCACTGACATCCTGCCATTCTTGAGCAACCTGTCCAGCCAGATGCCTACAAAAGAAAAAAAACAAAAACAAAAAAATATATGTGATTTGTATTTGAGAGCCTATTACTTAAATGAGAACACTTATAGCACAATTCTTGCCTGGCATATTTCACTGGATCTTGTTCTAACAAAACAGAGAAATATACAAGGCAATAATTTATGCAATGTTATGTTTGTGTCACTAGTTTTTAAATATATTATTTATTTATCATTTACTTTTTAAAATGCCCGGATTTTTTAAAAAAAGGAATGTATTCACAGTTCAGAAAAAATACAAGTAAACACTTAGAAAGACTTTTGGCACTGATCAGGAAAATTATAAAAATTACTTTCCAAGACTTCCTGGTAGTTAGATAACTCCATGGATTGTAGTTAAAGCTACCTGCACATTCTTTACAGCAGTGGTTTTTAACCTTTCTTCAGGTTGCGCCCCATCACCCCACCTTTCGTCGGAATATATGGAAATACCCCTCTCCCCCCAGCTTTAAAACAACGAACTGAGATTAGAAAAAGTAGGACTAAAGGAGGCGTCATGTAGATACAATACGCCAGAATGTGTTATAATCTCTAATAAATGTTATCACATTATTTAGACTGTTAAAGGTAGATGCTTACGAAAACAAAAACATCTTTGGCTTTTCTGTTTTATAAAAAGTTTTTAAAATATTTTATTTATAATCCCATTGACAATTTTATTTTAGTAAATAGATTATTACTAGTAGAAATGATTTTAATTTAGAAACACTGCTTTCAAATTTTCCAGGTTTAAAACCATTTCTTTTAAAAATTTCATAAGACAACCACAGCATTTGTTGTTGGGGTTTTACGAAGTGATTTAATATTTGGTAATTTTTCCACTGCTTTCTCAACTCTTTCAGTCCCAAGGAATGCATCATACGTTCACTGGTTTCTAACCAGAAGCCCAATAAATGCAAAATGTGTCGATTTAGCGTCTCTCTTTGACTAACCCTTGGGCATCTGATGCTTAACCACCTGGGACTCAAAGAGTTAACAATCAACCCGCCCAGCTCTCTATCGTAGTTGGCTAAACCGGAGACAGGAAAGCCACATTTTCTCCCAGATTTACGGTATTTACAATGTAATCAAGGCCGAAAGGTTGCGATATCCATAATACTGAGCCTAAGGGTTAACAACTCATGGCTTCTGGATACTAAAAAAAAAAACAATCAACCCATATACTCTTGTCAAATAACACAAACCAGTCTGCTGTCTGACCATCTGCAGCTGAATCAAACCCGGTGTCTCAGAATTTGAAAACTGTTCATAATCTAGTTTTGGGGATTATAAGAGTCTGGAAACAAGACTTACATCCACCAGAGTTTGGGACATTGTTATCGTCTTCTTTGTAATATCACATATTTTTAAGGCTTTAAAAAACCAGAAACAATAATGACCTAATATATTCTATGACAATATTCACATAACTGTGAAACAAAATATTAAACTGGCAATTACAAATAACATCACTTACCTGACATACTCATGACCCCATGAACCGATCTCCTCCTTTGAGCCTAAAAGCCTGTATTTAAGGCTATCCCTTCCCTCACTCATGGTCATGCCTAGAACAGACACTATGTCAGCACAGAATCTCTGTAACAATAGTAATATTTGTTACACACATGAGGGACACATTTTACCAAGATCTTTCACATGAACTTGACTCTCAAGCTTTCCTGCAGCAGACAATTCACCATAGGTTTCTGGTGTTTCCAAAGATAAAATAATACTTTTGCTGTCTTCTGTCACAGACAGCTGTTACATTAACTCTTATATCTTAACCCTTTCGCTGCTATGGACGAGATAACTCGTCTGCCCGGCAGACTGCTAAAGACGAGATAACTCGGCTGCAATTTTCTGTGCCCTCACTGCTAAGGACGAGATATCTCGTTCTGGACATTTGTTTACAGATTGCCAATGACAGTAATTCTTAGGGGTGAAATAGCAATACACATTAACTTAATCTGATCAAACTGACCCGTTTACATACAATTAAAACCCTTATCAAGTGAGTTTAAGCGTATTTAGATGCATTTCACGTTATCCTGTTTCTTTGTTACCATAGAAGCATTGTCGGTGATCGGTAATTTTTTTGCCCTGAAATATATTTCTGGTTTTGCGTTAGTCTAATTTTTTTTTAAAATACCAAATAACAAGAACATTTGTTTAAATACAGAAGAATTAATTATTTTCTTTTAAGGAGTAGTAGTAAGGATCACTTTGAAACGTGTGAGTTATAAGAGCTGGGTTATCTTCGCGGCACGCCGGCGGACACGTGTACTTCTGGCTGTGAACAAGACTGACCAGTGACCATATGACCTAGCTATCTACATCAACTGGATTTGAAACGGATCCAAAATAATCAAAAAAAAAAAAAGATATGGTCACGTACTGACGTGATGATTAATATTAATGTTAATTATATACTATACAACTGACATAAATGTGTTTGTCTATTAAAGCGTACAATACTGGTCTTTTTTTAAATTCATAGTTTCATATGAATTTCTAGTGTAGTTGGTATCACGTCTGCCTTACAACCGAAAGGTCCAGCGTTCAACCCCTACGCGCCTTTTTTTTTTTGTTTTTTTAAATTAATTATTTTAAATGCAAATTTTAAATTTAAGCTGTTAGCATTTTCGGCAACAGATAACCAAAGTAATAATTAATTAAACATCCTGTCACGTGCGTTCAGGTGGATTTAGCTGCTTTACACGTTATGTGAAGCGTGGTTGGTGTACTGTGCACATTTATTATATAAATGTTGTTGTGGGGGAAAAACACACCTGTTGCCGAATTTCACTTAATATTAGTAAGAGAAATTCTACATAAATATTGCAAGGAAAAGAGAAAAAGTGTAGGAGGACAAAAAAGTGAAGATCTGCCACTTCGTTTAGTACAAAGGCATTTCCCTTCAATAATAGAGTCCGTAACATCGCAGAAAAAAATCCCAACCAGAAAGTGTGTGGTATGCGCAAAAAGCAAAAAACGACGGAAAACCAGATACATGTGAAAGGACTGTGATTTGGCATTGTGTGTCGCACCTTGTTTTGAAATATTTCACACACAAAGATATTATTAATAATAATAAAAACCATGTATTTGCTTACTAAAGTGTTTTGTGTTTGCTTTGTAAGTTTGTAGTGTTTTCTTTTTGTTAATGAGTTTTCACGGCGTAGAAATAGCGCGTCTGACTTGTCAGCGCAAAGTTCAACCACACGCCTTCAACGATTTTTTATTTTAGGTGTACGATTTTTACCCCGTGCCGCAAGCGCGTCTTCTGCTTTTGAAGGAAAAAACGGTATTCAGCACAGGGGAAAAGATTAGCTCTCGCCTGGCTTAGCACAGTGGTTACGTTGGCTGGCGGAGGGCGCAGCAGCGAAAGGGTTAATTATTACTTTAGTCCAGTGCTTCCCAAACTTTTCTTAGTCGCAGCGCATTTCTTCAATTAAAATGTTTCCCTGTGCCCTAACCTACGTAAAAGTATGACTATTCGTATGTAAGAGATCAAAACAAATAAAACGTGTATCTTCAAATATTTTGCGGCTCCCCGGCGCAGTTTGGGAATCACTGCTTTAGTCACTTCTGTATCAGATTGTCTCTCCTGAACCAACTCAGACCTCAGAATATATTGTTGTAAAGATCTACATGTTGGGAAAATAAGGAGCCAAAAGAACAAGTGCATGGAATTAAACTAAAAGAGGTGATACACACAGGGTGAATAGTTTGGGTCAACATTTCCCAGAATTTATATGAAAACACTATACTCTTCAACAGCAACTTTTTTTTCCCATCCTGTTCATGTTCCATTTATAACAAACAACAATACTGCAAAGGAAAGGGGTTGTGTGGTATCGCGTCATGGTGTTCACCTCTAGTGCTAAAGGTTTTGGGTTTAATCCCCGATAAGGGTTGGGATTTTTTCACGTGGACTTGGGACTTCTAGTAATTCCCCCATGGTCTCTGGGTAGTGAGATTGGACGCCTGTGTGCATTGTTGCACAAGTAAAAAAAATCCCTGCACAGTTGGAAATCGAAAATAGTAGCTTAACGGTGCCACCCGGACAAAATTTTAAGTTAGAAATCTACCCAAAGTATTTCAGGATCCTCACCGGTGCTACAGAGCCTGTGCACTGTGCTGAGCTTCTTTGGACTCAGGCTTAAGTTAGAAGAAGAAAAGATCACTTATGGGTTACTACCAGTGTGCGGTGATGATCTGTTGTAAAAAAAAAAAAAAAAAAAAAAAAAACATGAACACTGCAAAGGGAAATCTGAACACAGCTGACCCTTGAATTTCAGAAAAGATATTAGTGGTGCAGTGATTTTGGTCTCAAGCATGAGGGAAAGTTAAGACCTTTGTACAGCATCTAAGGGGATATACCAATATCTAACCCCAAGTGCCAGCATGCTCTGTGCCAGTTTTATGGAACCTCATGCAACTTTGTCTATGAGGACAGTCTGTCATGCTCAGGAAGGGAACAGCAAATTGTATAAAGGTCACCAAAACCTCAGGTATGTGGACTGCTTCCTGATGGCCCTTAGAGGTGATCCTGAGATGAGTGAGAGGCCCGATATTATACTTCTCCTTAGCGTTCACCAGCTGTAAATTCCGATAGAAAGTCCCTGTTGTTTATCCACTTCTAGATTTTAGTTTTGTCCCGGAACTTGAATTTTATGCGCACACCCGTTTCACTGTTGGTTCCTCACCTCTCTGACAGGCAATCTGATTTTGGATTAATATCAATGATTAGTAGGTTTTTTAAAGAACATGCGTTTTAGGGAAGTGGTTCTATTCTTTATCTACCCCCCCCCCCATTCCCACGGGGAGCTCAAAATACAGAAAAGAGATTTAACAATTATTGCAGGACAAAAAGCTCATACATTGCCCAAAAAGACTAAAGCAAATGTTAAATCAGACAACAAATGCTTTAAGAAGTAAGACACGTCAACAAAAAGATAAAAATATTGCAGCAATGCTATAAACAGAGATAACACAACCACATTGATCCACTTGACCTAAACTTTTAATGGAAAAGAAGTAAGTTTAACAGCTGGAAAATGATTTGTTGAAACAAAAACATGTGGAACATACGTAAACAATGCAAATTACCTGTGTGTTTGAGTCTTTAATGGTTTCATAAATTCCCTTAAGTGTATCATAGTGAACTCTGAGGAATTTCAATGGCTTTGGCACTGACGTCATAGATGTGGTAGATGCCCTTATCAACGTCCGTAGACTTTCTAAAGCTGCAGCATACAACTTCTGATTCGGCTCTGACAGCCGTTCCACCAGCATATTCAACTCATCTTGGAGCAGTTTGTCTTCTTCTGACTGCATAAAAAATATGTAAATAAGTGAGTGTTTATGAACATGAACATACACATATGTGTTTGTACTACATATGCTACGTGGCTCTGAACACCAAAAATCCACAGAATTCACAATTTTTTTAGACACGGTTTTATCTCAAGGTATGTGGTGTATGTGCCATGCTATTAATGTCAAACATGGATACTGTCTTCAGAAGACAGAAGGAAAATGGTTACAAAAGAAATGAAATATTTAGGGACTATGCTAGGTGTAAAAAGGAACAATCAACTTTGGAATGATGATATCAGGGGGGGAGTCAGCACATAACAAAAAATCCACAGAATTCACATTTTTTAGACATGGTTTTATCTCAGTGTAAGATGTGTCCTGCTTTTAATGCCAACACGCGGACACTGTCTTCAGAAGACAGATGGAAAATAGTCACAACAGAAATGAAATATTTAGGGATTATGCTAGGTCACTGCCTTCTCTGGAGCTGGCCGTGGCTAGGTGTAAAGAGGAAAGATCAACTTTGAAATAATGATATCAGGAGGATAGTCAGCACAGAACCAATACTGAATTTCATAGGCAGAAAATAAATCACATGGTTTGGCCATGTAACAAGATTGGCATCAGACAGGGCACCACAAAGAGCAATGTTATACAGATACAGTGACTACTTAATGCAATTAAGAGCATCGTGTCACCAATAACTACTTGATGAAATTAAGAGCATTGTATCACCAATAAGCTCACATTTAAACCAACTGATTCTATTTAATAAGGTATTCAAAGGAACTAGTTACATTTCCACCCCAAACAGAAACTGGCTGGCCTTCATACCCGCTAGTCTATATTACAGGGGTGTCTCGTTGTGTTGTCTTTGATGCTTTGAGCTTTCTATATTGCGCCTTGTGTGAGCGACCAGCAATACAGTGTGTTTTACTTGTCCTTGTGAGTAACCTGCGACATTACGAATATTATAGCCTTCTCAAACTTTAAATATGACAAGAATTTACTTTAAACCAGGGACGTAGGCTGCAGTCTCTAGTGGGACATAGGATGAAGCTGTAGGGAAGGCGTTAAAGCCAGATCTAGATGTTCTGGGGTAGTTAGAAGCGGTCACAGCGTGTAATATAGAATAGCGACATCGGCGGTGACAGCATCACAAAGATAAGTGGCTATCCTCTGAATAACGGGCACATATTATGGCGGCTGCAAAAACACCCTAACAGGGCCTGCCACGTGTCAACTGCGCACTTCCAGCGACTACCGCCACCGCCGCGAGTATCCCCCAAGCCGCTCACGCTGCGTGGACTGGGGCTAAACTAGATGGCTGGGACTCACAAGCAAAGCTGCAGGAGATGTCGAAGCTGCTGCTCGTGAGTCCCAGCCATCTAGTTTAGCCCCAATCCACGCCGCAGGATACTCTTGGCGGTGGCGGTAGTTGCTGGAAAACCGCAAATTAGGTTGCCAGAAGTGCGCAATTGACAGGTGACTGATTCCCTGTTTTTAGCCGCATAATATGTGCCCGTTATTCTGAGGATAGCCAGACAAGCTAATGTGACACCCCTGTAACATAAACACGCCTGTGAAAGGTCACCAAACATGAAAGAAAAGTAAACCAGTGTTTGTTTAGGGCAGAAAATGTTACTAGTACCTATTCAAATTAAATTATTTTTCTTTAATTATTTTTGATGAAGTTGATAGAACGACTTGGTATCAGTTGGTTCAGGGCCTATGCGGCGGAAAGGCAGAAGAAGAAGAATATTAAATTACATAAATACAAAAACAATTAGATGAAAATTTAACCTCACTTTATTGCTGAGAATAGTCGTGTGTCTACTACTTACTACTAGTAGTAAGTGTAGTATATATACCAAGAGTAGTAGTAGTAGTAGTACTAGTAGTAGTAGTACCTGAAAAAAAAAGGAGGCCAAGAAGATGTTTTCTTAGCTTGATTGATTGCTCGATGCCAGTGATACTGCCTATACCCCTACATATTTTTTGCTGATGGAGTCACTGTAATTTCAGTTATAGCAGTTGAAACAGCACACGATAATCCTGTTTTTTTGCTTATTAATTTTGATCACAAGGATGATGACCATGACGTGCGATTTTTGAATCAAGGCGCAGAACCAAGGGGCACCCAAGTGAAAATAACGCTACTGGCTACAAAGTTATTTTACAATCATGTACCGTTACGTACAACTAAAACATAAATAAACTTACCAAATCCTGGTCGGCCTTAGATTCGCCCTTTTTTTCAGTATCCTTTGCATCAGATTTTTCATCTTTGCTTTTCTCGACAGCTTTGGTATCCGCCATATTGGTTTGTTAGTCTCGGAGTGACTAGCCGCCGATGACCGGTTTCTCTAACTCCGTGTATAAACGAGTTCTCTATGCCTGGTTGTTCATTAATTAGGTTAACTACACACTATAAAGAATAAAAGGTACCTTTCCCGCGACTTTAGGCGTATTGGGAATATAGGGCTAGAGTTAGATTTGTATTGACCAATCGGCACTTGGTGAGTGATGTGGCCAGCATCACGCCGGCCGCCTTTACTTCCCAGGACGGCACCTAGTACCCACTCAAGTCTGGGTCGACCTGACACCACAGAATAGAAAAAAAAAAATAAGATAGCAAAGAAAACCCTCCTCGGTATGTCAGGTCATCTAGCCAGTTGAACAAGGAGCAAGTCTGGAATTTTTGTTTTCCACGTATCGAATTGGTTTCTTACATGTTTCATATTACTGATTTCATTAATTTGATTTGATTCAAGAACCCATAAGCGCTCCGTCCCCATCTTCAGCAGCCAGCGAAGAGTTCCGATACTAATGGTGCTGTTTCAAATTACTCAAATTAGATACAACGGTCCACGGTTGTGTGTGTGTGTGTGGGGAGGGGGTGTGCGGGTGTGTGAGTGAGTATGTGTTTGTGTACGTTATTAAGAGCATGGATGGATTCTAGACCTTAGGGACGACTGGTAAGATTTAGCAGAAAAGGGAAAGGCAAACAGATGAATATTTGGATGACTACCCAAATAGAGGGGTCCTTACACGAACACTGATCTCATCCCTGATTCTAGTGATCGTATGAGATGACGATACATGACACCCTACGCTTATCGACATAGAACATGATGATGATTTAAATCATCAGAAAGGCCTTGGTGCTTTATTAATATCCTACCCCAAACAGGGGAAATCTTCAGGGGGTGGTAGATAGGTTGCATGCAGTCGTGGGACCAAGGCTGCACTCTCTCGTGGGACATAGGTGGGATGAGGTTAAGGCCAGTTCTAGATGTTTTGGGGTCGTTAAAAGCATCAGAAAGCCGGGAAACCCAGTCATACCACCCTCTATAATGTTGGACTGTCCTGTGACGTCATCTGGGGGTAGGATATTAATAAAACACCGCATAGTATCAGGAATCTAGAAAATGATAAATGTCGACACTCTTCATGATTTAGGGGATGCTCATAAACAAAATATTTAACTCTTAAACTGAAATCATATTATGAAATCGATCATATTAAACACCATAACGATTTGGAATTAAGTTGTCATTTTCTTCTTTGCGTTCACTCCCGTGGAAAGTTATAGTTGTTCGTCCACTTCTGGACCTTAGTCCTGTTCCAGTACCTGAATGTTGCATGCATATCAATTTCACAGATCTGGATTATATGTACACAGATTGTCGGGTCGTTGCCTCTCCGGCAGATGCTTTCCGACTTGGAAGGAAACCCCAAATTAGTCGACTCTTATGACATGCTTGTTGGGAAGGCAGTGGGTCTATTCTTGTTTACACCGCAATGGGGTCCTGGAACCCACACCTGGATTTGGAAAGAACAATAAATTGGCTAGGGTTCATGTTTCATGGGAGACGAGACAGGGGGCGGCTACCACACTAGTGGACACATGACATTAATGGCACCTGGGTATAAAAGTAAAGCTTAAATGCGACCTAATGGCTTTATAGTGTCAAATGGATACAGCGACATTATGCACATGATATGCAGATGATGCTGGCTCATGTATGTTAGTCATTTCCTGTATACATTTCTCTCTATGCCAGAATGGTAAACTTTAATTTCCTCCATCTTGATCTTTATCTGTTTCTCCTCCACAGTGCTCCTTTAAGCACATAAATAAATTGGGTAGTTTGCTTATGAGGAGCCAATATATGACAGTGTAATGATATCAAAGATCACTTTTTAAAATCCTCAAAGATCACCACCACCACCACCACCATCATCATCAAGTGCCTTGCCTGCTGGCGTAAGCGTCCATGCATCTCCACCGATCTCTGTCCTGGGTGTTCTGGTTCAATTCCACTGATGACTCTGTAGCACTGGTGAGGATCCTGAAATAATTTGGGCAGTTTTTTAACTCTAAATTTTGCCTGGGCAGCGACGTTAGGCTACTCTTTTCGATTTCCAAATGCCAAGGGATTTTTTTTTTACGTGCGCAACAATGCACACGGGCTTCCGATCTCACTATCCAGAGGCCAGGGGGAATGACTAGATGTCTAAGTCCACGTGAAAAAATTCCAGCCCTTACAGGGGATTGAATCCGGAACCTCTAGCACTCGAGGCGGACACCATGCCTAGAGACCACGCAGCCCCCTCGTGTTTGAAAGACACTCAGTGTTGCCACTTTTTTTTTTTTTTTTGACAAAAAACATCCAAAACGGAGTCAAAAAATATCAAAACACATCTAAATTTGCGTGGAAAACATCTAGAAAAACATCCGAATGGAAAGAGTCACAAATTACATAGCTATTGATATGACTTATCCCGTAGAATCATGTTCGCATCTTCACTGATTTCTGCCTCACACAATCCACAGGATAAACTTAGCTTGGGTGATGAAGTTGAAGCTTCAGATCTAAAATGACACTGGTATGCTTTAGCTGTTCCAATTTATTTTAATACACCATTAGGGAGCTGATAAGTGGAAAAGCATTTTCCTACTCTCATCAGGGCGAATTTTATTGTCAAGATTTGATATAATTCATAGCACTGAAAAAAACAACTCTTTCTACGTCTGCATTTGAGTGGGGTAGTATCAGAACTTTCAGTGGTGTGGAACTATCATTCAAGGCTGTATATAATGTATTGTATTGCTGTTGTCTGACAAATTATTTGTATATGTGTTTCAGCAATAAGGTATTCCCCATTCATTGGTAAACATTCAGTTGAAGCATGTGATAATGCTATCTGCAATGAATGACACATACATTTTATAAGTACTACCGATTCGATAGCTTCAACTTGGCATAAACGCCATTGTGTATACCAACCATCACCGAGGCATTATTGGTACCAATTGCAGCCAAATTCTTCAAGTCTAACTGTTTGCTGGTTAAAAATTTCTTCAGTTCATGAACTATACTTTCTGCATCACGCTAGTCCAAGATATGTAGAAACTACTTTGTCTGTATTGTTGCTGTAATACATAATACACACACCAAGCACATTCAGTACCGAAATATCATTTGATTCGTCTAATAATAAACTATAATTATTTGTAGAAATATCACTGATCAAATCGTTTTCGAAGTGAGAAAATAAAGTATTTCTTATAATATGTGTACCCTTGCTGCGATGCAGTTTCACATCCTCTATAACTTTACTGTCGGAAATAGTATTTTTAAACAAATGAATCAAATGGTCACAGTTTGAAATTGCACAGTGACAACTTAAAAACATTGCAACCGATCCTTCAACTTTTGATGATTCATTTATCAGTGTAGTTCTGAAAACAGATGTCAGCGGTGTAATATCTTTGAATGGAAGTGAAAGCCACATATGAAGGTGAGCAGTCATTTTTTTTAAATCACATGAAAAATAAACACAAAGTCAGCACAGTGAGGATACGGTTGAAACAAACTAAGTATGATTTACGCGCGCTTTCAATTAATCAGTATTGGGGCTGCCAGATATTTGAGCGTTGACCTCAGTGAGAGTTCAAAGTTTAAATAATCGCAGTTGTCACAATGTACGTACACCAATAGTGTAGCAAATATTGTACACAGTATTTATTCAACTAACACTGAAAGAAAAAAAAAAATCTTTAAAATATCTAACTCCAAATGAAAAACATCTAGATAAACATCTGCCATCTAAACGTCAAAAACACCATCGAAATGCAAAAAAAAAAAACGATCTAAATCTGGATGTAAAACATCCAAAGTGGCAACACTGGACTGACTACTGTCAAAACTAATTAACAGATATTTTAATGAATTATCTCTCTTTGTATTAATTCCACTTTTTGTTATGTTTGTCAACACACATCTCTTCTTCTTCTCCTGCTGTCGTCTCACTGAAATCAGTTGTAGCCCAAAATTGTGGTTTTCTGTATTTGTCTTGCGCCCCTAGGGTGGCTTAAGTGATGAATTTGTTAACATTTTTGCAGGTTTCTTTTACACTATTTATCCATCTCTTTCTCGGTCTTCCTCCCTCTTTCTTTCCAGATGTTCTACTGTAAAAAATCTCACATGCAGTCTGGTCTAGCTGCATTCTCTCTAGATGGCTGAAATATTTCATTCTTTGTCAACATAATCCAGACATGGTCTTATTTCAACTTTCCCTCTAATGCTGGTATTCGTAACCCGGTCTCACCTCTAACAATTCTATATATTTAAAAAAAAAAAAAAAAAAAAACTTTACAGCGGGAGCATGCACAACAGGAGCCTACCGGTCCACAGTAGGCGGCCTCCCTTCAACGATCGTTTCGGCCCGTTCAACCTCTAGACCAGTGGTCCTCAACCCTTTTGTGGGTCGAACTAGCCTTTTACAGGAGTCGCTTAAACTCATCGGAAAACCCATATTCACTGAAGTTATGAAGTAACAACGAACATTATTTATGGTTGGAGGTCACCACAACATGAGGAACTGCATTTACAGGTCGACGCATTAGAAAGGCTGAGAACCACTGCCCTAGACAATCTCGGAAAGGGGTGTGGGAAGACATTGGTCATGACTCACAGGCCTCAGACATCACCTGCTGCACAGATCGGACAATCGGACAAGACGTTATGGTGATTGCAATAGGTACTGAGGTTGTGGTGATATATTGTCGTTGCGGTAGAAAATAAAGCGCCAGAGTGACAAAGAGTGGGTTCCTCGTACATACTTTGGTAACAATCAGTAGTAAAGGCAGGCCTTGGTGGGACAACTCTGGCTTTATAGGTTTAAAACTTGTTTTCTACTAGACGCTCGGACCAGTCTACCGAGGCATGTCCCCCACATCGTTACGCTGTGTCCACAATCAGCTCGAAGTATTTCAGCAGCTTCGCCCAGCTGCTTAAGTGTCCGATTACGCTCGTTTCCCTTCATCGCTCCGCAGACTAGCCGCCAGATCTCTGTACTTTTCGAGCTTGTGCAGTTGTTGATCATCAAATTCGGACGCGTATGGCAGCTCAGCTCTGCCAGGACGAGCTAACGTTCTGTCGCCGAGGTCAGTACCATGTCTGGTCTCATGTCAGTCTTTCAGATTATTCGGGTATCTCTCAAAACCAGACAGGTCAACCGCCTGTTGCCAGTCCTTCGCTCAGTCGAATATGGATTAATCGTATGCGATTTTCTTGAATGTACCTTTATAAGTCTACTCAGTCTTGAGAAGCAGACGATCGAGCAAGGGACATGTCGGGTCGTTGGTGGCACGCCATCTGACCAGGTTAGCGCATGAGAATAACCAATCGTATGCAGATATGATGACAAAGCTCAGTAGCAGGACAGTGGAGCCATTCGCCAAATCTCACCCCAGGTGAGTTATCGTGGCAAGGCACTCTCGTGGCAAGGCCTTGTTGCGACTGCTAGGCTGCTTTCTGAACCGTAACTTATATTTGGTGTCCCTGGTCTGTTGTGCTACCACGTCTTTATTATTCAAAGAAAACCACAATACTATCGCTTTATGTGGGTTAATGACCGAGCCTGTTTTCTGAAACCACTACACGATCTTATCTACTGCGAACTACAGTTCTTTAGATATTGATGTTCTATTTCTCCCCTGTGTGTAGACTGAGACATCATCAGCAAAAGTCCAGATTTTCCCTATACCCACTGAAGCTATTTCCGCATTGAAAAGAAATAAGGAACTACAACATGGTTCCTAGCTCCATGAGCCTAGGAAAAAGGCAGTCTGTCATGCATACAGGTCTTCTGCAATCCAAATGACAATACAGGGAATGACCTCCATATCCAAGAGCAGTACGAGGTAGCTATGCAGCCATCCATTAGAACTGACGCAGTTGCAATAATGTTGTTGAAACACGACACCATTTCTAAAAGTTCCTCATCATTTTAACTTCTCATATGACTTTACCTAACTCCATCAGGTCCAGGTGCACCATCTTTTGCTTTCTTCTGCATATGCTCTATATCGTTTTAGAAGTAAAAAAGGGATTACAAAATAGGGAGACTAGGAAAGAACAATGGTTAGGACAATAAGTAGTTACAAGCTGAACAGCAAAAACAGGAAACGTAAAGAAAAGACAATGTTCTTCTGGTGCAGGAACCTTGGTAAATTACTAATGGTTTAGGCGACGAATTTGTGAATAGTGAATTACTCAACAACTACTACAACGCATAACTACATAGGCAGCGTCTAGTCAGACCAGGTGCACGAAGTACAAGTCCTCTCCTGATTCAAACAAATCATCGCATTCAACATATATTCATTTTACTAAACACAAAACTAGCGTGCTTTGCAGAAAACAATACACTGACATTCAACAGCGTATTTGAACAGACCATGTGCTAATCAGATCTAGATCTAACACAATCTACCTACTGAACGTACATCCAAACACGAAACCAGTGAGCCAGTTAACCTCTCTCGACTCACTCCGCCATACCTACGTTGAGAACATTCTACAGCTCCGCAACTATAGGATGACTACATGTCCTTAGGGCGACTGGCGAGGCCAAAGAGCACAGAGACTCTTTTCTGCTGGGCTGGGCCTTATATAATCTTTTCGACTCACTGGTCACTTTCGGAGAGTCCCGATCTGCAAACCTGCCAGTTTTAGTCAGCAAGTGTAGCCAAGCCCAGATTATTAACAGGCAAAATATATCCTAACATCCTGTTACAGTATACTTGCACGATTTTCTCATTTGTCTTATCCCTGATTGTTCTAGCAAGATTACTAACGACAGCACTTCTAGTGGCTCGGTCATTCCTATCTGAAAATATGATATATATTCCATTGTAGCCAACATGCGTGGAACAGGATATCATTTAAATTACTACACTATTGCTATTACTACCACTACTACTAGTACTACTACTACTGCTGCTGCTGCTACTGCTGCGGCGGCGGCCGCCACTGCTGTTGCTGCGTCTACTGCTGCTGCTACTACTACTAATATTACTGCTACTGCTGCTGCTGCTGCTGCTGCTACTACTACTACTACTACTACTACTACTACTACTACTACTACTACTACTACTACTACTACTTCTACTACTACTACTACTACTACAACTACTACTACTTCATTATGAAATGGGTTGTACATAACTAAAGCTGTAAAAAAATTATGAGAAAAATGCAAAGTATATGACAACTTTGAGAATTATAACTAAAATAAAAAAAAACTACAACAATAGAAAAACAAAGTTAGGGCGACATGTCTTCTTTCTGAATAAACAAGAAACACAGTACGGAAAAAGAAATGATGCTGATGTAAATATAATGCGGCATAAACTATGTGGAAAGGGTTCAATGAAATGAATCCCCGACTGGAGACAAAATATATGGTACTAAACTCGACCTCTCGTTATTATAATATGTGTTAATTTTTTGGTCCCTGGCTATGTCGTGTTTGTTTTCTTGTTGTTGCCTTTTGAAGGTGTTTACTGGCGAGATGGACGACTATCATTTAGCACTTTTCGTCTTTCCAGAGGTATGGGCATCTTAGCCCATAGCCCAGGGATGAAGTTCCCCCTCTCCATAGCACAAAGCCTGGGCATTATAGTAGAGGCCATGTGTTGCCCACCATCATGCTCCATCTCGGTCTGCCTTATTTACACCAAAGGAAAGGTAACACTACTATATTTATAACAAGGCATGCTGCAAAACCTGATGGATGGGATTAGTATTGCTCTGTCTATCCTCGTGTCGGATTTTCCTTTCTAGTCAGCTGCCGGGTAAGTCTAAGGGCCTGGTCAGCCCTGACATAACATGAAATTTCCAGGGTTTTTTCCACTATTTTTAATAGGATAAGGTTCGTTTCCTCCACAATGCGCCCCCCCCCCCCACCCGCCTGAAGTCGCTGGCACAATATGGAATGTCAGTCTCGATATGCCGCCCAACATTCGGCGCCATCTGAGAACAGTTACTAGCGACTACTGTTATACGGTAGCTCAGTCATGACCTAGACTTGACACTCGACTATCAGTTCCTCATAGCAGCTCCTGTCCTGTGCCAACGAAAACGATCCAAAATGCATTCAACTCAGTTGGTGGGCGTAGGAAATATATCTGTTCAGTCTACACGTGTAGGACAATGCAACGGCTAGCTGCTGTCAGAAGCAAAAACCTGCCATGAATAAATCAACAACATGCCTATCTACTTTATTGAACGGAAGTCCCGTCTAAAAATAACTGACACGGATTGCAGTCTCAGCAAAGCCAAAAGCATACACACGCATTAAATACATCTTCTTCTTCTTCTTTCGTGTGCCTGAAATAAATTGTCTATATCAGCAATGTTGTCTCTTGTATAAATTTTACGGTCGTTGTTAGTACACTCAGTGGTCCATAGAGTTTACGTTTCACTGTTGTTCTTTTCGGCCAAAAGGTTTGCCCTTATGCGTCAAATTTGGTGCAGTCCTGGAGTACACGTTCTGCTGTCTGGGGCACCTTTCTACGTGTACACACGACTGATACGCCTATTTTGAATTTTGTGTACATGTGATTAGGTAATCGGTTGTGTCCTGTTCTGAGGCGGAGGATAATGACTTGTTCTGATCTGTCCATAATAAAATAGTCGTCTTGTTCTGGGGCTTGTGGTTTTCTGATCGATTTAATGATTCTTTTCTTTTAGTGGTATGTGACTGGTACACCCGGCTGCATTTTTGTCACACCTTCTCCCGCCAGTTGATTAGCCTTCTCATTTCCAGGCACTCCACAATGGGACGGTATCCACTGCATTACGACTCTTCGCTGAAATACATAAGACAACATCAGAAGTGCCAAGACAAACAGTTCGGTACTAGAAATGCAGTTCATCGTCGATGGGAGCAGCACTTACAAAAGATCAGTTGTTGCACGGGCAATTAATCGCATAAGGCACTACCAGTTCTCTGACAAAATTCCACTGGGTACTTTCTGATTCTGCAGTTTACAAAACAAATCACGAGCTTATAGTTTCGCCCCATGCATTCAACTCAGTAGGTGGGCGACGGAACTATATCTGTTCAGTCTACACGTGTAGTGCATAGCAACGGCTAGCTGCTGTCGGAAACAAAAACCTGCCACGACTAAATCAACAACATGACTATCCACTTTATTGACCGGAAGTCTTCAATCGACAATATTGCCCAGGGTATTATCACATCTGACTAGGTCTCTCTGCACAGAAAGGGTTTCCACTGACTTAGATTGTGGCACAAAGCATAGTATTTCAAAGCTCTAGTGACGATTCACACAGGGATTTACCGAATACCTGTACTTACGAACAGATAAAGGATATCTCGAAAATCGTGACCTACAAAGGGCGATGCATAATATTTAACCACTTCCCTTCCCACGCCCCTAGGAAAGACGTCGGGCAAGGAACCAGTCCCGCCATCTCGCTATGAAGTAGCTAAAAATTAGTTCTACGTTAGTCTTCCTAAATAGAGTAGGTCACTTTTCATTTACAAGTTTGTTGGGCTGGTCGACTTTCCTGAAGGTTACGAGATGTCCCGCTCTGTTGTTTCGTTTCTGTGATGTCTTGCATTTACGTTTTAATTCAGAGAAAGAGAATGCCCGTGACATAGGTTGCAGCACTCTTTGGGGGAGGGGGGGGGGGGTGTTGTGTTAGACCCAGTTTTTCCAAGTTTTTAATGTGTTAAATGCGCTAGCGTTCTGAAATATACAACACGCTATAGTAACAGCATTGCGGAATACTCCGGTAACCGTGTGCAAAAGTCACGGGGCTCAGAAACTACCAATCAGAAGTTAGCTCGTGTGAATATGGGCGGGCTCTGGTGAGACTAACGTCGAACTAACCCTTCCAACATTTCAAACCACAACGTAAATATCTGCCTCACAACTAGACTCTGAAGGTGGTACTTTCGTACTAATTTGGTACTTGCCGAGCAAAACTACTTTTGCTACCATGCTCAATGTTTTGGTATGTTTTAGAAATTCTGCATCAGTATTCAGAATTCTGGCACTGTGTTGAACCTTAAAGAAAAAATAAGTCATCGGGAATGTGCTGAAAATAAGCGTGGAGGCAATTGCACCATTTGATGTGATTGGTCAAGCTCGCATTATTTTCAGTTATAAAGGTCTGTGTAAGAATTGAGGAAACTAATAGTAAAAGTGCACGATCGACCAAACACCTGATGTCAAAAAACAGCAAAACATTTGTGGTTTACATTTTCAGGAGAATAAATGTGGAGATGAAAAATACTTTCCATTAGTATCGGAATTTATGGTTAGACCTTTGCCATTGCCTCATTCCTCTGCATCTGTAGAAAGTGTTTTATCTTTTTTTTTCTTCTCAACAATATTAGGGTCTTCTTTTTCTTCTTCTTATCCTCCACCTTGTACCTCATCGAAGTGTCGGGGGGAGATGTAATGTTCGTTGATGGGCTCTGTCAAGAGCACTATTAAGACTGATGTTCATTTCTGTAAGGCTGTTCTTAATGCCATCATTCCATATTTTCCGAGGTCTTCCACTCGCTCAATATCCGTTGTCACATTTTAGTGTGGCTCGCTGTGGCGGATAGTACCAGGGCATTCTTGTTAGGTGTCTAAACCACATCATTTGTTCTTCTTTGATGACCTGCAAGACTGGCTTTATTCCTAGCATTCGTCTGATTTTCTGATTTCGTATTCTGTCTTTCCTTGAAACTCCTGCAGCTCTTCTAAGACATTTCAACTCTGTTGTCACAATTGTACGTCCATTGGAGGATGTAAGTGTCCACGTTTGGCATTGATAGCATAGTGTTGGCCAAAAAATAGTTCTGATAAGATTCACGTTAGTACTCCGAGGTATCTGCTTGTGTATCAACAGGGGAGATAGTTGACACATTACTTGATTAGCTTTGGCACATCTGGAGCTAATTTCTCTGTCCAGTTTTCCGTCAGATGTAAAAATTGCTCCCAAATACTTAAATTCCTCTGTTTGTCTCAGGGTATTGTTTTTTAATTTAATTTCTAAATTGTCTTTATGTCTTCCTATCATCATTGTCTCTGTCTTCGTAGTGTTTATTTTCATATTATATTCCTCCCCTTTGTTACTAATTTGATTTAGGTGGTTCTGTAGGCATTCCGTATTTTCTGCTATGAGTACCTGGTCGTCGGCGAAAAGTAATTCTGTTATATCTTCTTCATGATTAAAGTTCGTTTCTCTACATATGGTATCCATTCCTTGAAGATTTCAACAATAAATGCATGGATGAGATTGAAGATACAACTCCAGGACGTTTAAAGGCGTTTTAGCAGTTTATTAATTAAAAATGTGTTTTGGTACCTTCAGTAAAAAATTTGAAAAAACCATGATGCTATATCCAAAAACAAATTTATTTCAGCCCTATGTATAATTACGGGAGTCACCGTGACGGAGCGGCTAAACGCTCGCCACGGATCGGAAGGTCGTTGGTTCGCTTCATGGCGGGACCGGACTTTTTTCAAAAAGGACTTTGTCTTACAGGTCGACCCAGCCTTGAGTGGGTACCAGGTGCAGTAATGGAAAGTAAAGGCGGCCGACGTGATGCTGACCACACCAACCATCTGTGCCGATTGGTCTATAAAAATATAGGTCTAGCCCTATATGCCCTATATGCCCTATACGCCTAAAGGCATGGGAAAGGGACTTAAACTTGTTTTGCTTAGGTCTAATTACATTCTGCTGGTAGTCAACCCCAGCAACAAAAAACTAAAGTTTCTTTTTAAAAATCAGTTGGTGTTTTTTCTTCTTCATGGTGATCGGGGAAGCCATAATAATAAACAGATTAAATCGATGCTAACAATAACGTATTGCCTGATCGGAATGGTGTCTAAATCAAGTGTTTATTGTATAATGCGACCACGTATTGATCTACGAAAGATTACTCGATCGATCTAGAAATAGCCGGATGTCTGAGCTTTTCGCCTAGAGAACTGCAAACCAGTCTCACATTGTCAGATATGAAATGTTTTTACATCCTTAGCGCAGGAATGTTTTAACCCCTACATTATATTAGCACTGGCATACAAGGTGCACCTTGATTAGTTTTCAGTCATCACCTTGGCTCCTAGATCAACCACGCCTTATACGAGTAACAACTAAAGTCATGGGAAGTAAAGGCTGCCTGCGTGATGCAGATCACATCACCCACTAAGCGAAAAGGGGTCCTGTATGTAACTTTCCCTTGCATTTAAAGAAAAACTATGATGACTTACAAATTGGTAGAAGATGTCGAATTCAGCCTTGACTAAGACAAATGATGTAAACAAGCGGGACATGAACGATACGGGTATTCAAGTGGATTCGTAGGAACAATATACCCTGCACCGCATGGCGTGGAGAGGGAAAATGATCAAAGCTATAGGAAAGATAAAAGAAAATATGACTGCAGACAGTTTTAAAAGCTGGGCGTCAGAGTAGAACATTAGATGCGATTTCCAAGCTCCAAACAGCACTATATGATACTATCGTCTGGAAAAAAGGAAAAGTACCAATATAACCACAATATTACAGCAGATAATTATCATCAGCGGCACTGAAACCTGGATGACGCAGGTACTTTGAACCCACTACAGTTTAGGGGGAAAACGGGATGTAAAGAAAAAAAAGGTGGGGGGGGGGGGGTATACACTTTGTAAGAGTACTA